>MU134440.1:194741-220455 GCA_015039355.1 Ramaria rubella | reverse complement strand
AAAGTGTCAACAGTTACTGAAAATGTGTGCAAATATAAAAGGAACACATGGAAACATGTTATCCTCTCTTTAGATATATAAACCAATCCAGTTGAATATTCATACACTATGTATTTGGAAATACTGCTATATGGGAAAAATAGTGCTCTGACTGCCAATGGTACCATTCTACATTATTAAATACTTTGAGCACAATAAACAGGGAATCAGATCTGTCATGCATAGCAGTGACCCATACCACAAGTGTGCAGTGAGATGGAAAGACCTGTTTCTCGGTGCAGAGAAAATGTGCACTTTGGAAGTTTGACACATCCGAGTTTGGGCTATCTTCTACATGGGCAGTCAAAGGTCCTTGTCAGTGAGACGGAAAAAGGGTAAAATCAAAGACACTGAAGCTCCAAATCATTCACCATCCCAGTGTACATGAGCAGCAACCAAAAAACAAAACATATCAGTGGTAGGTGTAAAGGACAATGAGGACAATCCCTCACCCAAGAGACCCAGGACATGTTTGCAAATAAGATTGCCAGCCATTGTCGAAGAGGAAGAGGAGGATGACACACCCCTTTATCCAAGCAATGATATTGAATATACTCCATCAGGAAAAAACACCTCCAGCCACTCTACAGAGCTCTCTATAGGCACTCCTTCACTCAATATCGAGTTGCCAGAAATAGAGTTATCTCCTGTGGAAAAGAAAACATGGGGAAGACCCAAAGGAAGTAGCACGAAAGGAAAGCAAGCAGAGGGCAAGAAGGCAGACCGTGCGATTTTGGATGATGATCATGGTACATACATGGCCACGTCCCCTCACCTACCTATTTGGGGCTAACAATGATATTATAGAGCTCATTTTCTTTGTTTCACTTGTGGCATTCAAGGGACAGCAGGGTCGTGTTTCCACGTCCATGGTTACTGGCCTCCCTTTTGCATTAGAAAAAATCTACAGGGCAATGGGGTGTGAAGAGTTCTGCAACAAACCTCAACTCATGTATTCCATGAAGGGAACTGGCAGAATTCCAGTCTGTCTGAATGATAACAGTGATTGGGATGGGTTAAAGGCACACTTATGAGCTGTATGCAAAATGGAACGGTTGATAAATATCACCATCAAGGCTGATGATGATGTAAGTGCTGTGGTTCAGGGTCATCAGATGCCCTTGCTGATTTTGATTAATTTAGTACATGGACGCAATCCATGCAAGATTGAGTGGAATTACTGCTGCTGCTGGAAGCACCACTAAGAAGAAAGCCGCAAAAGGAAAGGTTGTAGACCTTGATGGCAAACAAGGAGCTGTTGTGCCTGATGAGATAACAGCTCAACAACAGCAGGAATGCAATGAACTTGCCACCCTCAAGAATAAACGGTCCCAGTGTCCTAGATGTGGAGACCTCGTCTATTGTAAAATAAATAAGCATGGAGTACATGTTAAGCTTTCTCATAGCCAGCTTGCGGGATGGGCAGCAGCTCTTTTAAGCTCCATAAATACACAGAAAGTCATCATACTGACACTTCGTAAGGTTCACAAGATGCACGGCATCACTTATGACAATCTACCGTACAGCCCATTATTTGAGGATTTTAATGCACGCCGAGAGCCTCGAAACCTAATGTCAACCTCTCAACCTGATATATCAGGTATGAAAAACCTATTCATGGCCATGATGATGGGCTTTGCAGGTGCTGTTGCTAGCATTTTGCAGGGCACATTTGTGCCACAGGTTGGTCCTCCTCAAACTCAGCAGGTGGTCATACAATCCAAAACAGACTCAGACATTGTGGTCGTGTATCCAGAAATTGATGCATTTTTCACAAAGCTTGCAAATGAGCACCTGAAGCAACATGAGGGACTGGTCAAACTGGTGAGAATATTGACAGGAGAATATTTCCTTTACATAGACAAAATTGTGGACCAAACTGAAGACTGGTTCCAAGCTGCACCTTACAATGTGTCTGCAGGTAATGCTAAATTTGTTGTCAAAATGGTCAAGGTTGGAGTGATTGCAGCAAAGTGAGCGGCGATGGACGATGACATATAGATTATCCGTTTTCACTACCTAGCACACACTTTCGATTTCACTCTAATTACTCAGATGTACCCAGAGTGATGGAACCATCCTCTTGCTTTCTCTGGAGTGATAGTATCTAATGCCTCATACAGAAATATATACGGCTTTTCTTTGCAACCAGAGGCAACTTTGGCATGGAGATGTGCACCATGTCAATGAATATATGACTTCCTGTACGAAAATGATTCTTCTATAGGGTTAAAATCCGGCAAGTAAGGGGGTAAGTAGAGTAGTTTGACACCCCTGTCGAACCAGCAGTCAGTAAAGGAGCACAGCCCTAACAGACTATACTTGCTTGATGTCACACATCTCTTTCACACCATCCACATGATGAATTTGGCAATTGTCTACTATGAGAATGCTCCTTGGCTCTGGATACAGGTTCATCACTTCAAGCACACCTTTAAGCCAGAATTTGAACAGATCACCATTGAAGGATCCTTGAACAATCTCACTGTAGATAATGCCATTGAGTGAAAGTGAAGGGAGCATGGAATATCTAAAACAGGTAAGCTGGTAATTGTATTGCATGTAAAGGGACGTATCAATCACCACGTTGGAAGTAGCTCTTTGCCCTAGCATGTTGGCCCTTGAATGCATGCCCCATTGAACGGTATGTTGTGAGAATGTTGACAGCACTCTCATCCCCAAAAACAAGCCGACAAGGTGATTATTGACCAATTCTGTAGAGAAAATACTGCCATGCGTCTTCACAGCGCTCTGCAGCAGCTTTGGAAAGCTAACAAAGCATGAGTGCAGGTCTGGGCACAGTAGTACACACATACCTTCTTAGTCATGATTCCAAGTAGTTTGATGGTCCATTGGATTGTAGCCAAAGAGACCAAGACATTGTGTTGTTTGATTATGTTAAAGACCATATTGCTTTTCACCGGAGTTGTGGAAAACATCGGAAATATCAGAATATCGGAAAATCGGGATTAGACGGGCTTGGCTTCAACTTATGGGTTGCGCCCTCTTGGATTCTTGTGCCCTGGTATTTCAGATTTCTTGACAAGTCGGAATTCAGAGAATGTCAGAATAGTTGTAGATCTATGGAAGGATCAATGACAAGACAGCTAGTCCAGACTTAACTGGTATTTTCGGAAAACATCAGAGAAAATCGGAGAAGAGTGGAATAGTGTTTGAAGAGGATTAAAGGTAAGGATTAGGCTTTTCGGAAAAATCGGAGTTTAGACTGGAGATAAGGATTTTGGGATGTCAGAATGAAGATGATTGGAATATAATCAATATGCGAGACTCATCGTATAAGTCAATATATGTGATAGGCAATATGACCAATGATAATGAACAATCAATATGACCAATGATAATGAACAATCAATATGACCAGTGATAGTGAACAATCAATATTCAAACTAGAGAAAGAGATGTACAACAAGCATATTTAAGGAATAACTGAGGATGGTGAATTGGAGACATAACAGGTAATGATACGAGATATGGAATTCCAAGACGGGGTGAATACGGAAATGAATATGAAGTTTGAGATAGGACATATGGATATAAGATTGGGAAGTAGATCTCTGAAGGATGACTAAGGATGTTTAAATGGAGATTTCGGAGAAAGTCGGAAAAAGGCTTATCAGAAAAGGAGATTGTTGGAAAGAGATTGTCAGAAAGGGGATTGTCAGAAAGGAGATTTGGAGATTGTTGGAAAATTGGAGAATGGATATGGGTTCTAACAGTATCTCCCCTTTAAGGCTGAGCCCTCGAGGCTTTGATGTCTTGAGATGTTTTGGCATTGGGTGGTTGTAAAGGCTGGGATTTCCAATTGGATATAAGTGGGTGAAGTAGTGTAGACTTGCTTCAGAGAAACTCCTTGAGTTGTTATTCCCTTTGCACTCTATTCCCACAATCATGATTAGCTTGGGTGACAAACTTGTGAATAAGCTTGTGGAGATTGCATGGGGACAGAAATGGCTTGAGGCGAAGTGGCGGAATACAAGTTATGATTCTCTATAACATAGTGTTAGCGGAGTTTAGAATTGTTCGTATGCACCAGTATGCCAAAATTTCAAAAAATTCCCATTTTCCTAGAAGGTGGCTCAGTTTTCACACGAATAGAAAATTTCATCTCACAGCTTGCATTGTTGTCCCACGGATTCACTTTCGGCTAACTTTTTGTTAACTCTTGGCTACTCCACGTGGCAAAAAAGCTGATTCCCTTATTAGGACACCATTTGTGATAGCTATCTGAGACCGGTTCAAATCTGCACAATGACACATATGGGTGTTCCGATGTACTAGTATTTCTATCAAACTGCTCTCCATATCTTTATTTATATGTTCATTCAATCATATATGGGTTGTTCAATCTTTATTAGCTCTTTTTGCCTTTATTTGTACAAAATGGTAGCAATAGCGGTGACAAGATTTTGGTGCAGGAGTATGTGATGGCCCACAGGATGGTCATGGTGCTGGGCACCCATTGTGCCAACCCTATTATCAAAGACATACCATATATCTTGTTGTCTTCCTCCTTTATCGGCAGATTAATACTGTGACATTAAGTCTCGTCGGAATGCCTTCAAGTTCATGATGATTCAGATTGAAACTTAGCATTAAGAGCTGCTATGAGCTCTTGAGCATGTTTTTAACCCTCCTATTATAAAATTAAAAACTCACGGAGATAAAGCAAAAGGAGCAGTATTATACCATTACCAGTGTTTTGAGTGGTGAAGCCCATCTGATCATACCAGGGCCTTTAGTCTGTAATGCAGCAGCTTTGGAATAAGAAAGATCATCGAAAATCTGCAAGATCAACTGCAGGTCAGACAGGCGACAGGTTTATGTGATGATATTGTTTGCACCAGGTACTTCTACCTAGATAGGGTGTGATGAAGATCTGGCATCGAGATTCTATGTGGCCCAAATGTATGATGAGCATTGGACCAGGATCAGTCTTGAACAGCTGGATTCAGTATGGCATTCGCAAGTCCAAGCTGTAGTGGGACAGACATCCATGTTGGGGAATAGCATCATTTGAGAAATTGAGTGGTAATAGCAGTGAGTAAATGGTCGAGTAAGCAAACTTGAAAACGAGTGGCCTTACACTCAGTGGAGTGAACTCTGTTCTACAATGGCACATTTACACCTGTCCATAAAGGAAGTCTGCTTGATGAAATGTGTAGGCATACTGCAGGGATAATATTTAGTTTGGGTGAAGGAGGATAAATGAAAGCAGACAGATAGGATCCCCAGCAATGGACGTGCACACTCAAAGCCGTCTGAACTGCCTGATGGTGTTGGAAGGACTGCAGCTGAGAGAACGAGGCCTAATGAGCATCTTCGAGTTGAGTAATTTGTGCACGGTGCCGAGGTCGTTTGTATTCCTGATCTGGAGGCCTGATGAGTAGGTGACAAGAAGGCCCCCGGTGTGATTGATCTCATGCCACCTATGTGATGGGCTCTCGATTGTCAAGTTGTGGCTCTTGCATGTGGTGCCCTCTGCCTCGGGTGCAACGGTCTTGTACGTGCTCACCAAATGAAAGCCATCTGCAGTGGTGAGATTGGGGGGCTCCTGATCCCGGCATGTTGATAGGCAGGAAAGGTCATAGATTGCGAGACAATGATTCTAAAGCCAAGGGTTTGCTGAAGATAAGTCAGCACAATCAAGCAGCTATCTCAGTGCATGCTTACCAGATCATGATTGTAGTTTAAGTATGAGCTTGGGTCGTTACTGGACGATACTCTTGAGGAACAACGCTGCTAACCATGGAGTGCTGCTGCCGCTGTTGACGGTTACGGGTCTGATTACTGGAAGTCGCAACTACAGAATTCAAGATAATCAGGGAGGTGGCAACTTATAATTGTCGTGGCATACCGATGATCTGTTCCAACACTTGAGCCAGCGGACAGATGAGACATCAGCGTAAGTCTGGCTTCAAACTGAAGGACAGAGTGGGCATTTGATAAGAGATGGTTTTAAAACAACACTTAAAACATTCACACAGTCATTCCATGTGTCTGGATGCATGGCCATCATGGCGGTGAATCCCACCATGACCTTTAGGATGGGCTTAGTTCCAACACCCTGAGTCCCAACCCGGCGCACCCATTCCAGCTCGTACACTATCCCTTGCCTTGGCATGCAGATTGTCACCATCCACATGTGGTGGCAGGGTGGTGGCAGTGGCGGTGACAGGTCAGAGGTCTAGCAGCATAGTTGCAGCGAGTGCCAAATGGGTGGGGAAAGGATGGTGGCATCAATGGGGACGGAGAGGTGGTAGTCATGGGGGCGGCGGGGACAGGGTGGGTGAAATGAGTTAATTATGGCAGTGGCGGTAGTGGTACTAGCAGGTGGTATAACATGGCGCGGAGCACAGTCACGTGAGCATCACATGAGCAATTACACCGTGCTTTGTACCACCTTTGCAGCATGTAAAACCATTGGAAAGGGTATCAGCTTTTGCAATATATAAGAAAAGTAGGACTTACTAATCAGAGATGTGTTATGCACCAAATGCACGAATAAAATGATGTACATAAATGGCCTTGGTGTGGAGTGTCAGACTCGGTTGAAAGTTAGTATACATAATTTAAGGATCCTGGATGAGGGCGTGACCGCCTCGAAGTCGCTGGCTGGCATCATTCATGAGAGATGTAAGTACTTTCAATCAACATGCTGATGCAGAAAATTGTGACTTACGATATAAGCTCAAAGCAAAGTTTGCGAGCCGGTTTATTGGAATGAAGTAGTTGCTGGACATTCCATCCAGCAACAAGTTTGCTCATCCAGAAATAATGGAGTCCCCCTGTATTCCTTAAATATTTAGTGTGATTTACATATTCGATTTCGACGTTTTTCGAGGCTGAAGTATTGAGGTGCACCATCAACTTCAAGTTGAAGCTGTGTCGTGGATGCGGTTGCATAATGGCCATGGCAGTCCATGTACATCGTAAACATCCTGCCTGCCATATCCTCCAGAGTCAGCTTTCCGTCCTGGGCCTTCTTTCCGAGCACCGCAATCTCCTTTTCCACACCGATCACTGTGCTCATCGCGAGGAGGTGAGGGTGGGGCAGGCGGGGAGATGCTGCGAGGACGATATCGCAGCAACGACGACACACCACCGCTGCCACGAGTGACGATGCAGCTCTCGCGTCTGCCTCACCTCGGGATCGTTGGAAAGATCAGGCCTGATTAGGGAATTGTGGGGAAGGGAGACAAGGCGAGCCAGAAAAGGAAGAGAAAAAAAAGAGAACATGACATGTTGCAGCGCACCTTTTTCATGATGTCGGCCTTGCGCTTGCTAAAGGTAATGTGTCTGCGGGCCGCGGGGAACATTTCCTGGATGAACTTGATTTTGATCTTGCATCTGCCTGCCTTCCCGCCAGACTTGCCACCACTATCATCAGAGCCCTCAGACGCGTCTGAGCCGTTTTCGTGGTGAAGAGATCTGGGGTGGGTGGGATGAGTGGGAGTGGGAACGTGGAGGGGAGGGCTGATCGGCAGCACCAGCGGGGGCACCATCACCGACATCGCTGGCAGCGTTGGCGCGCTTTCTGATCGCAGGGGGCTGGGGAGCGACGGTGGGATTGTCTGCAGGGGATGGGGGCTGTGCAGGCTGGCCTGGCTGGGAGGCGAAGGGATACAGATTTGGATTGGTGGAGGGACGACAGAAACTTGAAGAGAAGGTGGAGGGCACGGGCTGGACGTATGCAAATGCAGCAAGACTAGGAATACACTATAAGACGTGGGGACGACGAGGAAGGATGCGGAGAGAGGATGGCCAGATTGAGAGGGAGAGGCGCAGAGAGCTGTGAATACAAGACACAAAATAAGCAAGTCGCCCGAGATCTTCGAGTTGTGCAAAAAATGTGCTCATATGATCATCCAATCTTATCCACGACCGTGACAAAGCTTATACAGCCTCCCTTTCAGCTCTGACGAAGCACAAAGTGGGAATATTTGAGCCCATCATTGCAAACAGTGAAAGTTCGTCGATATTATATTAACTTAGTCTCCAGCCATAAAGCCCAAATAATTGCTCACCCAATGTACAGTCACTTCCTCGCCATAACATCTGAAAATAACCACCTTCCCACAGGTCAACATTGTTCTGCGTGTTGACACTATGATTGTGGGTCAATAGTGTATGAATTTTGCTTGTTTAATCCATGTCTCAATCTGAAACCGATCCTGCAGTGATGTAAACTTGGTAGGCATTCTATTGTGCCATATTTGAAATCATCCTCACATTTACACCAACTACGTACAGTGACCATGATCCGCAACCATCCGATGTTCAAACACACCATGGTCCAGCTAACCACTGTCATTGCTGTAAAGAAGACATAACATGAAGTTGCAGCTCATGAAGAAAGATGACAAAATGTACCAGCCCATGTTGTGTCACTGATTTCAGTTGCAGACTGACTTATCTTTTTGAGATAAGATAAAGGCTGGAGAGATCATCGGCCGTATACGGAAGCTGTTGTCGGATGTATGACGTATTTGCTGGACATCGCGTACAGCTAATACGTCATACCCTGTGCATTCAGCAAAGTTAATATCAATGAAATTACAAGTGAGTTTAATGACAAACAGGCAAGAAAATTGCATCAATATACATAGATATAAGGGTGAATCAATCAACCAATCACTCCCAAACCAACAACCAGCTGTACCTCAACAACTGCAAGTCAGTCAAGGCTTGGGATGTAGATCCAACAACAACATGTCAGTTGAGTCATGTTTGATGGGTGTGAAGAGTGTGAAGAAAAGATAAGGATAGCACAGAAAAGAAGGAAAAAATAAAAGCACTGGCAGGAGATTGATCATATAAGCTCATTGTAGTCTGTTAGGTTCAGTCAATGCAGCCTTCCTGGTTCAAACTCCATTGATCCATTCTGAGAAGGGGCTTAGATGTTACTAACTTACTCCCAACCCAGGAACCACTAATTTTCCTACACTTAATGACTACTTGCACAGTCTCACTTCACCATAATAAAACAATATTTTGGGATATATTGCTAAACACTTTGGCAACATGATTTCCCTCAAACATCATATTGAATTGCAATATAGGTTCACAAGGAGGGTTTGAAGTGCATGATGTGAGGCTATTTCAATCTATTAATTAAAGTCACATGTTGATCAGACATGTCAAGCATAATAGATAGGAAGAACTATGCTCACCTGACAACTAGTCAAGTCAGTCAGCCATGTACTCATGGAGTTGTTGGAGTTTATGTGAGAAACACGTACACATTATTATGGAACATGATAGTGTTTCCCACAGCTCAGTTTTGGCTCTGAGCCAAGCTGACCCAGGACAAGCCAGCTTCAATTCCAATGGCTACAACTTGAAGCTGAGCTGTGATAGTAGTATAGTGATACTTCGATGAGCCCATGGATATTCCCAAGAGCTGTAAGAGTAGTCTGTTACAGAATAGATACATTGTATCTAATACAATTATTCTAGAACCTTACATAAATCTGACACAAAGGAAGACAATCATTGGAGCTGTTTAGAGAAAGTGCGACCAGCTTGAAAAATCCAGCTTGGTCCAGCTAAAGCCTAAAACTCAGCTTGGCTCTCAGTTTAGCTGGAACCAAGCCAAACCAGTGGCAACACTAGAACATGAGCAGAGTCAAAACATTTCCTCAGTCTTTCACAGTATAAGGCATCTAATGAGCACTGCAAGTATACATGTACTTGCAATTGGGAATACAATGTGTCAGTTTAGAGTTTGAACAAGAGATCACACAATGTGTAAACACAGATATATAAGCAGGCCACCCAGCTGCTGGTTCCCTTGGTTCCTGGCCCCCTGGGCCTTCTGTGGTCAGGAAACATAATTATAAAAATAAATAAATACCTCACAGCATTTTCAGAAAACCTTGCCAAAGCCAAGTTAATTTCATTTGTAAAATCTAAAATCCACAATCAATTGACGCCCAAATTTCACACAATAGAGGCTTAAAGCTTAAAACTTGAAACCCAACATATACAGCATGTCTTATAGTCAGCCATATAAAATTATGTATAACAAGACTTGGCCAGGTGACAGCTGAGTGACCACTGAGCTGACTCAGCAGCTCACCAGTCTTCTTACCCCATCCACAGATGTAGTTACCTTGTGCCACACATCTCATGAGTCAGGCATAATCTAATCCAGAGTAGTGTTGCCACAGCTCGGTTTTGGCTCTGAGCCAAGCCGACCCGGGACAAGCCGCTTCAATCCCAATGGCTACAAGCCAAGCCGTGATACTTTGACAAGCTCATGGTTATTCCCAAGAGCAGTTAAAGAATATTTTATTACATAATATAATTCTTTGTATCTAGTACAATTATTCTAGGACCTTAAATATAATGTAAAGGAAGACACTCATTTGAGCCATTTAGAGAAAGTGCAGCCAGCTTGAAAAATCCAGCTGGTTCAGCTAAAACTCAGCTTGGCTCTTGGTTTAGCTGGAACTGAGCCAAACCTGCAGCAACACTAATCCAGAGCATGGCTGGGGATGTGGTGGGGATGCAGCTGCATACCCATGGATACATGGTGGTACTGTCACTGATGGAGAGTGTATGTTGGAGCACTGGGTGAGTACAATAGCCTAGTGTTGAATCTACACCTTGACTCTAGTGTTGCTGTGAGTCATGACTTTACTAAAAGTCAACCAATAGTCATATTATGAGTCTTGATTACAAAAGTCACAACTATAATGTCACTACACAGTGACTAGACAAGTAACTATGGGATATGCTTCCCTGCCAAAAAATGTGACTACTAGTCAACTTATAGTTGCAACTACAAGGTGACTATGGCTAAAACTACAGTTTTGTGAGATGACTATAGTCAGTCATAGTCACAACACAACCAGGCTAGCCTAGTTGTGGCAACACTACTTGACTCACCATTATCTACACCCTAGTCTTGCTCACTTGAGGCCTACCTATGTCATAGGACTGGTAGGTATGTTGCTGTGGTAGTGTAGCGGCTGGAAATCGTGGGTGGCACTGCTGAAGATGGTGGTCTTGAGGTAGGTGCCACATGCCAGATGAGGTGTAGTCCCATATGTAGTGTGGTAGTGGGGCTGCTCAATTCATGGTTCATTTGGTCTTGCAACTCACGTGTTGAAATATTTGATTCTGACATTTAGCAACATAGCCAAAGCCCACAATGAACCAAACTGGATGAACTCAAGCTGTGACATTTGTTCCAGTTTGTTTGCTGCAGAAGCAAAAATGACACTTCAGCGCGACTGGCAGGTGGGTCACGTAATCAGTCTGCATTATGAGAACATTGAAGGACATACAGGATCTGTTGATCCTTGCAGGAGTTCATCAGCAGCTCCACGGACTGATTGAACAGGAAGAGGAAGAGTGAAATGATGGTTACGGTACTTCAGATGATCTGGATATAGATATCAGTGATGGGGAGGTGATGGAAATTCTAGGAGGTCTTTTTGCCTTTGCTCACTTGCTGACTGGAGATGGCTTGAAAGGAGGGGTTGGCACATACAATGAAATAAACAAATCACACTGTTTTTTTACCACATCTCTCAGCTGGCATGGTTTTCAGCAGCTTACAATGTTATTAAAGGTCTGCTGGGTTGAATGAACTGTGCAAACTGAGTCACCTGAATTCTTCCTGTTTGTTTGTTGGTCACAGACTTTCAAAATACTTTTGAGCAAACAAACTGAACCAAACTGAACAAACTAAGAATTGAGCAGCCCTAGTAGTGTGAGGGTTTATGGCTCTGCACAGGGCCCCTAGAACAGCTTATGGCCTTGGAGAACCACTGTGAGTCAATTTTGAACTTTTTTTAAATGACATTTGGCCTTTATTGGCACAACCCATGAGCAGACAATGTGAGCTGAGAGATGGATGATAGAAAGTATTTGATGAATTGAAATTTGAGATGAAAGTAGGCAAAATGACAGCTCTACAAATTTTTGTTTTTTGGACTGTTTCCTGAAAGTGCTGTAAGTAAGTTACAATTTATTTGAACACTGTAAACCACCAAATGGATTTACAGAGGGCATTTCTACTGTGAAATTACCAAAAAATGGTAGTTTCATGGTAATAAAAATTAATAAAAAAAATGGCTGAGCAGTGAACTCACTTGAACAGATTCATGTCCTGACATTGAATGAAACCTGTAGTTTGGTTCATAGTTCTCCAAAAGGGAGCTAAGAACCATACCAAACTGAAGCCTGGCTACACTAAGGCATGACACGAGGGCGGATTACCCATGGGTTTTTTCTGGATCCATGTATCCCATCCGTGGATTCAGATATCTATTTCCCATGGATAAGGTTCAGGTGCAGGTATGGCCCATTGGACAGACGGGTATACCCACGGATATCTGTGAAAATAACCAATTAATAACTCCTAATTATAATTATGTTTCCTCGCTCTGTGGCCAACTGAGCATACATCAACTGATCCCATGTTGGTCACATGATGCCCACGTCAGGTCGACTGCACATGTAAACTTTTCCATGCACATGCATCACCTTGGGGATTGCAACCCCAAGGTGGTCAGGTACATTTTCTTTTGTTTTCATGTGACTATTTACACAACATGGTTCTACAAAGGTGTTGTTGGGCAGCCAAGTGTGCTGCTTTGGCCCCCTCTCTCTCACACCTTTAACAGACACTGACCTCCCAATGGCACAGGGCTCAAAGTGGACATTTGTTTGACAGTTGTTCCAGTGCCATCATCTTCACCTGTATGTTCTGAACAGCTTTGAAGGGTTTCATCTGACACCACGTTGGTCGTATCAGTGTCGTGTCAAATGCCACTATTCACTGGTTTCATTCAGCTCGGCACAGGTCTTTCCACTCACTTTGCCATTGCTATTGGAGGTGATTCCAGGAGAGCAACTGTGCAGCAACTGATGTCAACTCTGCCATCATCGTGCTGAGCATCTATAGTGCATTTTTCCTTCTCGTCCCCACGGTATCAGACGATCCTCATGCAAGCTTGTGACGGCTTTTGAATTTGTTATGTCATTTGATGACAAGGTATGTCTCTCCTATTAAACTGACAAAATATCTATAACAAAGACTTTGCTGCAACGAGGGGTGCATGCCCTCCCAACAAGGTCTAGCATAAGATGTTGTGTGCCAGAGCACCGTGAACAGGTTCTATGTACAATGGGAAGATGAGACAGCAGGATGACTTACTGGTGTGTGGGCATGGGAAGGGACTCACGGGAGACGTAGGTGGTGCATATTCAATTATACCTTCAATACCTGGCTGACTTATAAAGCACCATCAGTGCAGAATGAAGATTGTAGTGGGGAGACGTACAGAAGAGCCCAAGAACAATTCTGAATCATTGGATGATGGTGGATACATGAACTGCACAGAGATCGAAGGTGACTGCCTGCACAATAAGGAAATGGAGAAGGTTACTTACAGATTTGTGTGAGCAGAGGCTGGTGTGTTCCTTGGGACACAGGATTGCATTTGTCATTACTGTGCAGGAGAAGGAATGGGGACAAACTTAGATGGCTCCAAGGGCACTTTGGGAAGGATGATGCCTAGGCAGTATTGTGAGTGACGAAGTGTGGGATGAGATTGAGACTCGCTTATGAATGTTCCATAGTTAGAATGCAGATCCACCCTGGCTGTGGGTTCAGAATGGAGGCAGAACGTCACCATTGCATGCACATATATGATGTTTGTGATGTTTGTGTATGTAGCCAATAAAAGGACTAAATTATGTAGTACAATTGTAATTTTATTCAATATTTTGACGGGTATACCTGTGAATACCCATGATCCGCACCCACGGATTTGGATATCCAGGCCCTGGATGCAGCCCTGGATGTGGGTAGAGGTTTCAGAAATTGAAATACCCACAGGTATACCTGTGGATAATCTGCAGATTCACTCGTGTCATGCCTTAGGCTACACTATTAAAAATGAATATCATTACCACACAGAATCTTACTATACAGTGAGATTAACATCTAGCAGTGGTTTATGTTGCTGCAGTATCTGGCCCTACATGTTACATGTAACCTTACATTCTAAATTCAAATGTACAGCACCCATACATGAGAGTGCATGTGAATGGGATAGGTTGATTTTCTCCAGGGAATCGTACCTGCCATGCACTAGCATTGACCCACACCCAGCTAGTGGAAAGCAGGAAAAGTGGTAAGGATAGGGATTCTGTGCCAGAGGTAATCATAGCGTGAAAAGGCCATGTTGGAGAAATTGTTGGAAAATCGGTGAATGGAGAAACTGGAGGTGTACTGTGCACTGTCAAGTCCACAGGCTATCCTGCACAAACACGGATTGGAAAAATGGAAGGGTCCTGAAGGGCCTGCCACAAGTGTGTGTGTGATAGGCAGAAATGTAGAAGGTGGGGGATAAGGATTTGAACGGGAAATGGAAAAGGTTGTGAACAAGGATGTGGAAAAAGGGATATCAGGAACATTGTCAGAGAAATGTCAGGGATTTTCGGAAAAGGAAATCAGAGGAATGTTGGAAAAGACATTGGAGAAAGGAGATTGGAGAAATGTTGGAAAAGGAAATCGGAGGAATGTCAGAAAGAAAACCAGAGGAATGTTGGAAAAGACTTTGGAGGATAATCCACATATTGGAGGACCTTGATGTGCCAGGTATAATGGCTGGATCTTCTGCAAAAGATGTCAGAAATCGGAGTGGAGATGGAGATGTTGGAGTAGAGTCGGACTGTGAAGATGAAATAGAATGTAACTGGATCATGTTTTCGGGAAAATTGGAAAAATTGGAAAAAAACAATAGGGGTGGAAACATGATGAATGGAAATGTGGAGAATGATGGTAATCCACAAGTGGAAAACATGGAAAAAGCAGAAAAAAAGCAGGAAAAAGCAGAGAAGCGGAGTTGGGGAAGAAGAGTAGGGCCTCAAGATGAGGACACTACAAAGGTGTAGATAGGAATCAGAATGATGGAAAAGTAATATAGTAAAAGGGTTTTCATCGGAAAACCTGTGTGATGGAAATTAGAAAAGGAAATAGACATAGAAAGAACAAGGTGAAGAATTCCAGATTGACAAGATAGGTGAACATTGTGGAAACAAGGATGTTCAAGAGGTCGGATTGTGGAAAATATTGGGATTGTTGGGATTATTGGAAAACGACGGAATTGTCAGAGAAGGCTTGCTTCATCTTGAAATATTGCACAAAGACATAAGGTCTTGTTCGGAGTTGGGATGGGTTACAGAATGTGTCGGAATGACTGAGAATCTTGCTTGACAGGAATCCGGGAATAGAATGATCTTTGCGGATATTGTAGAGATAGAGTCAGAAAGACTGTTGTCTCGAAAAACAGGGTGCAATGGAGTTAAGTCGGAATTTGTCAGAATAAATCGGAAGGTTTCAGAAAGAACAGAAGGGTGTGGGAAAGAATAGAAGGGTTTTCGGAAAGAATAGAAGGGTGTTGGAAAGAGTAAATGGGTTTCTGAAAGAGTAGAAGGATGTCGGAAGGCAATAAAGGGTGTTGGAATAGAAAGGTATTGGAATACTGGGTCAGGGAATGTTCTTGTCGGGATTTTCCTCAGGTTTTTGTGATCCATGTGACACTATGCGGACTGCGGAGTTAATGGATGTAGGTCAGAAAAGGGACGATGACAGCTGAAGGATGGTCATGATGGATGGAAATTGTGTGACAGAATAAGGCTGGCATAGTTGCTACTCCCCTCTTAGATAGATGTCCCATCGTCTATTTAAAGAGCCAGATTTGTGTTGGGACATTCAGAATAAGAGTGGATGGATGAAATGATATGCAGGTATTCTTGTGCAAATTTGTGTTGGA
This sequence comes from Ramaria rubella, assembly GCA_015039355.1. NCBI lineage: Eukaryota > Fungi > Basidiomycota > Agaricomycetes > Gomphales > Gomphaceae > Ramaria > Ramaria rubella. The sequence goes on along the minus strand of MU134440.1, from coordinate 204,601 downwards.
AAATTTGGACATGTAAAAAATGTTCAAGATGATGCTTGAAGTCTTGAAAATTCAAAGGTTGCAAAATTCCATGTTGAATTGTCATTGAAGTATCATGGTGTTGTAATTCCTAGATGAAAAATAGTGTGTCGGATTTCTCTAATGTGGAGAAATGTTGGAAATGTTGGAAATTGGAAATTTGTGAAGTCTGAAAACTTGAAGGTGGAAATTGAAGTCAGACATCTTGAAGTTGGAATCTTGGAATCAGGAATTGAAGTTGGAAATTGAAGTCAGAAATTGGAATCAGAGATTTGAAGTTGGAAATAGGGAATTGGAAAATGTGACATTGGAAATCGTGAATTTGGAAAATATTGGAAAATGTGGAGTCGGAAAATTATCAGAAAATTTGAAGTTGGCAATTGGAATTGGACATTTGAAGTTGGAAATTGGAAAATCCAATGAAGGAAATTGCGAAAATGACGGCTCTCATTGAGGATGTTGCTGTGATACTGGTTTTCAACAGAATTGGGAAAAATAGAAATAGTATCAGAAATGTTCAGAAAATGAGGTGGTGCCCTTGGTTGAAAGACTTCAGAAAAGAGGATGAGAGCAAGATGATTCCATGATGGTCATTCAATAGACATAATAACAAAATCTGAAGGTGGTTTTCCATTTGTCATCCTTTGAATGCAGAACAGATGGGTGTTGACAAGGACCATAGATAGTGATTGATGAAATCTAGAGGGTTGGAAAATGTTGGAAAAATCGGTGTTGGATTTTGGAAAAATCAGTGTTGGATTTCAGAGAAATTGGTGTTGGAGAATGGATGTTGGAGAAATCGGTGTCGGATTTTGGAGGAATCAATGTCGGACTTTGGAGAAATCGGTGTCAGAGAAACCTGCTGATAATTGATGCAGAACCAGAAAGGCCACCTCATTTCTTCTGCAAGGAAATATTGGCATACTGTGCAGAGAAAAATGTTGGGTGGGCTCTATAGCTAGAGCCTCGTTAATGAACTGTCAGGGTTATTCCGGCTTAACTAGAGATAAGGAATAAAGTTTTGCTAAGGGGTGATTCTCTCCCTCCCTCAAGGCAAATTGAAGGTCATCGGAAAAGTGGAAGAACCGATGGTTGTGACAGATTTTCCTTTCGGAAATGAGTTGCTGAAAATCTTGTATGTGTCAAATTGCTAAGACAAAAAATTGTCAAGGCATAGTCTAGGATGACACAGATTTGAGCGGGTCAGAGGGTTGTCCACAATCAGATTTTCAGATTTTCAGATTTGTGGAATTGCGAATTGCAAGTTGCCACAGGGACATATGTCGGAGTCGGAGTCTTGACTTGCTGTTGAGGAATGCGGAACTAGGTACTACCCTATACCCTGTCAATCAACGGATTGTAGTTGGGGGGTCAGTTGTGTCCCAGCATGTCAGAACAGTCAAAATCAAGTGGTGCTACACCATATGGTAGTGACAACCTGGATTGATTGGTGGACAGATGGACAGATTGGCATATTAATAGCTACTGGATTTACAACTAGGTCGTGGTTGGAGGATTGAAGATTAACCCTGCAGAAAAACACAGGATTCCAAAAGCAGTGTTTGAGATTTGAGGAAAAAGTTGGAAACATCGGAAAAAGTCAGAAAGTCAGAAAAGAATAAGAAGTGGAAATGTCGTCCACTAGCATTCGGAATTAACATGGAGGATGGTGTCAGAAATCATAAAGAGTGGTGTCAGAGGTTTTTGGAAAATGATAAGGAATCAAAATTGGGATTATCAGGAAGTGTGGAAAGAGCCTCGGAAAAATGGACAGAGTGTTGATGCCAATTTGTCTGTCCTGAGGTCTTTGGAGCTGTTTAGACTTGCAAGTTGGAGCCTATGTTATGTGCTGATTGCAGCTCAGATTGTGGCTCTGATATTGGAAGATGATTTGGGACAATCTTTTGTACAGTGACCAGGTAAAGGATGTCAGAAAGCCTTGGTTTTGGAGATATCAGAGTTTGGTCGGAATGTACGCAAGGAACTGGGAATTGTCAGGAAAAAAGGGTGTGGAAGGTAAGAATGAAGGGTATATCTCCTTGGAAACTTGATTGATCTTGATATCTTCATCGTCATGTTTGAGCTTGTGACCATTGTCGGAATCACATTGAGGATTGACATCATTGCCATCGGGAAAAAATGGCCTCAGATGTAGGTGATCAGAATTGGATATTGGAAGTTATTGTAAGAATCAAGAGTGGTAGTTTGAATGTACTGTTAAAGACCATATTGCTTTTCACCAGAGTTGTGGAAAATGTCAGAAATATTGGAATATTGGAAAATCGGGATCAGACGGGCTTGGCTTCAACTTATATGGGTTGTGCCCTCTTGGATTCTTGTGCCCTGGTATTTCGGATTTCTTGACAAGTCGGAATTCGGAGAATGTTGGAATAGTCGGAGATCTATGGAAGGATCAATGACAAGATGGCTAGTCAAGACTTAACTGGTATTTTCGGAAAACATCAGAGAAAATCAGAGAAGAGTGGAATAGTGTTTGAAGAGGATTAAAGGTAAGGATTAGGCTTTTCGGAAAAATTGGAGTTTAGACTGGAGATAAGGATTTCGGGATGTCAGAATGAAGATGATGGGAATAAATCAATGTGTGAGACTCATCGTATCAGTCAATATACATGATAGGCAATATGACCAATGATAATGACCAATGAACATTCAAGCTAGAGAAAGAGATGTACAACAAGCATATTTAAGGAATAACTGAGGATGCCGAATCGGAGACATAACAGGTAATGATATGAGATATGGAATTCCAAGATGGGGTGAATACAGAAATGAATACAAAGTCAGAGATAGGACATATGGATATAAGATCGGGAGATTGATCTCTGAAGGATGACTAAGGATGTTTAAATGGAGATTTCGGAGAAAGTCGGAAAAAGGCTTATCAGAAAAGGAGATTGTTGGAAAGAGATTGTCAGAAAGGAGATTGTCAGAAAGGAGATTTGGAGATTGTTGGAAAATTGGAGAATGGATATGGGTTCTAACAGATTAGCTCCTCTGCAATCTCGTCAAGGTAGATATCGGGCCATTGTTCAACTAATGCAAGAATGAACTGCACAACATGAGTATGAGCAGAGAACAAATGAATGAAGGCAGAACCATTCTGTCATACTTCTACAGAATGTGGACCAAGGAGATGAGACTTTCCCTGTTTAGCATACAGTCCTGGATTCCTGACCACAGCCCCAATTTCTTCATAGAGTTGGAGAACGTGCTGAATGACATGAAGGGACATGTTTAATTCTTTCACGATGACAGTGGTTGACTTGCCTAATGTATATCATTGGTAAACCATGTGTTTCTTGAGATCCTTTGAGTAAATATGATGTGCTTTTGTTGATGCTGGCATTGTGGTGACTGGAAGGATATGTGAACCGGGTCACATGTGTGACCAACACCTTATCGACGAACATCTCTTAGAATTTGTTCGGGGTGGAGAAACTGAATATTTTGTCTGGCTTGCTCCAATCAACAGCCTTTGCTTCTTCATTGTTCTTTCCTAAATATCTACAGATCTTGACATGAGTCGTCAGGTATCAAGTGAGTGACATAACATCAGAATTCATGCTGTCCTTAAAAGGTGGATCTCAACACTGTTGCTGTTTACCTAGTCGTCCTAGGTGTGGCTCCTTTGGTGTGGTTTCCCTACTTTACCATGTGTACGTCATCATTGAAGGGACAAATGCCATGAAGTCTGACGGGATGCTTATGAAATGAAGATGGCAGGCAAAAAATCCACTTGATCTCTTAGTATTTATTGCAGGAACCATTGGCATTGTGGAGTCGAGATTGTTGGTTGTGCTGATCATGACGAGAGTGGTATGGGTAAGCTGAAGTTATTTAATTTCTTTCTGCCGACTCACTTGGCCCCTCAAGTTTGAAATTCAACAATTTGTAGTTTTATGGTGGTAATTTGGCATGGTTGCTTTTTGGTTTCATCCCCGTGTGAGCCTGTACATTGCCAAATTTTGTTGTGAACCTGATTTTATTATCGTAATTAGATGAGTATCACATTCCGGACCACTGTCCCAATCCTTGGCTCCTTCGATTTTGCAGTGAATCTACTCAATAATCCCACATGCAACTCACAGATTGCGCTTCACAGTCTATGGGACATGTTCTTGACTGTTTCACAAACTGCTGTAGAGACTTATTGCGGCACTTACTACTTGATACAGCACTGGGGCCAGGCCAGCATCCAGTAGTGTGCTGGCTGTAGGTGCAGGATCAATTGGCGACGTTTATCGACCTACAAAGTGCAGAAGAGCAATGGGGATTTTTTATGCGGTTTGTTGTCTTTATAATACCTCAAATTCTGCAGTTGAATTGCCACCAGGGTGCCTTACTAGGACCTGCCATTCTCCTGTTCTTGCGGGGGTTAGCGTTATAATATATTCTGCCTAATTGGTCATGCTAAGCCCCCTTCCCTGTTACAGATATGTCAATGGCTCTTGTGGCAGCTGGCGAGCCTTTCAGTACCTTCTTGCAGCCATGGGCCTTTTTTGTTTCATATTGACAGTCATATTTCTTCCTGAAATAATTGCCTTGGAATAGATGCACTAAAATCAGCAAACTTACAGCATGAAAAGAAACCCTGGTAGATGTTTGAATGGCTGAATCCACTGAAGCCCCTGAAATTATTAAGATATTGTAATGTGTTAGCTATTGTAAGTAAATTCAAGTGTTTGAAATCGTAAGCCTTTTGATCAGAGTCTAACTTCCTCCTTCATCATCCTCTCACCCTACATGTACAGCAAATAACTCAGATCATGTAATGATTTACGAAATGCAGCTATTTTAATACCTTTAACCTATACATTGGCAAGTAATGTTTTGCGCTGTAATTTATCTGTAGCATCCAGGCTCAAATTATATCTAACCAAGGACCCTGTTTCAGGATCACTAACGAGGCCATATTGGCAACCTTCTACCTGGCCCCAGGAGTTGGAAATATAGGTGAAGGTTTGCTAGTGCTCTATGCACGCTCACACAGAGTGCTTGCAGTATCACCTCAGCTGACATTTGACCTGTAGTTGGATCCCGGTTGTCAGGATATTTGTCTGATGCTACCATAGCTCACTGGATCAAGCACCGTTCCTTGTTGCGTGTCCCAGAAGATTGTCTTCAAGCTAGTCTGGTCACAGGGGGGATTCTCACACCTATCTCATTGATTGGTGCTGGTCTGACAATGCAATTTTGGACAAATGCTGGTGGCTTAGCCATGAATCTGGTCTTCTTATTCACAGGTGGTATGGGAGTGAGTGTATTCTTTTTGCAACCATGACCCCAAACTGAATTAATTACCAATAAAAAGCTCATAGGTGTAATCGCAGTCTGCAATACCTACCTTGTCGATGTGATGCAAGATAGATCAGCTGAAGCTATTGCAATAAACAAGTATGTATGGATGGCTCCATACGAGACTACCTACCCCCTGATGGTACTCTACCTTCTTTGTCTGCTTCAGGGTCTTCCTCAGTGTCCAGCTCATCATCCAGCGCAGTTATGGCAGTGCCTGGAACATCAGGAGCGCCTGCCACTGGGTTGCTGCCGAACACGCTGACAGCGACAAATCCCATCATTCCCCCTCTCAGCGCGCTCACCAGCAGTGAGCCCAGCCAGGTGACACCCACTTTCTCCTCCAATTTTACCCCTGGTGCAAGTCCCCCCATTGCGGGTGCCCCGCCCCTTCCCACCACTAAGTCCCCTTTCACGCTCACCTCTTGCCATGTCAGCTCACCCTGTGCAGTGACACTTGATCACAGCAAGTACCCACCACTAACTCAGGTTGCACCGACAGACATGCCCGAGGTCACACAGTGGCTCAAGGAACTCGATGGCATCCAGATCCCCAACATCTCCATCAACACCAACAAAGCCGACTGCTCCTCCAACCCCAAGGCAGCCGTGGATCTGACACGCTGCTGGTGGACTTGCAGTGGCTGCACTCACAACACGGACATTGTGATGTGCCCGACGAAGATGGACTGGGGTGTGTCTTTCAACGACAGGCCGTCACTGTACATGTCCCTTGTCCTCAACTTCTTTGAGCAGGAGAAGCTGGACGCAACGTTCTTCATCATCAGCTTGAGCACGTACTGGGTGCCGACTGTGCTTCAAGCTGAGTACATTGCCAGGCACCAGATCACGGTGCATATGTGGTTCCACCAGCACCTGATGACGCTCTCAAATGAGGAGATAGTCGCTGAACTCAGGTACATGTGGGAGATCATCAAGGACGTTATCGGGGTGACACCCAAGTACATGTGTCTGCCATATGCTGACATCGACAACCGGGTCCATGCGATTTCGCTCGTGATGGACCTGCAGCCGATCATCTGGACGTGCAACTGTGAGTGACTGCGTTGATGTATGCAACACGGACTGACCCTGATGGCCTCTCTAGCCATGACGCTCGACCAGTTTGACATGAATGACTGGAAGATCCCTGGTGGGCTCTCGACCAGACCATCCTCCTTCATGCAGTTCCAGAACATTCTCCAGAACACGACGTGAGTGCCCTGTTCGTTCATGGCCTGTTAGCCTTTGCCGGTGTGCTTACTTTGTGTCGTCTGCGGTGTGCTCAACACAGGCTTTATCATGCTTGAGCACAATCTCTACCAACAGACAGTCGACCTTGCTGTTGGATACACCATCCCATATGTGCAGCAGCATCAGCCGCCTTTCAGTGTGCGTATATGTGCACCAACTCCAGTTTATCTCTGCTGATGGTCCTTCGTCTAGCTCAAATCCATGAACGAAGCCCCCAGAGATGGTGCGAGGAATGCGCAGGTGCGTGCTCACTTTCCGATGGACTGGCTGGACATGTACATAGGAGACAATATAATTATTTGGGCACCAACTCACAGAATGAAAATGCCAGAATTTCCCTTTCTTGCCAGCTGCCTACATTATGTTGCTCCGGCTTGCACTTCAGCCACAGTCTTACCTCTCATCCGAACCATTGGTGTCGCACCAACTAATGCTATTGCTGCTGCAATTGGGTTGGTTGATTTCGGCTTCAGCAACAATCAGATATGGTGAAGGCTGGAGAGAGACAGGAATTGTAAGAGTGGATAGGTAGGCACACACTGGCACTCCCATACACCTTGGGAGGATGCTTTCTTTATAACACGTGCCCGTAGCTGCTAATAATCTTGGAGTCATGTCTGGACTAATCCTTTTATTCTTACTCGACTTACATGTGCTGAAGACGAAAACAAAAGTTAACCTTCATGTGGAGCTCAAAAATAACAACAAGAAAGTGGAGCACTCCACCCGAGGGCCTCAGCCTGCTACCAAAAGTCCTATTGAATGCACTAAATGACCTGAAATGCACGGGTGTAGAGATTTGTGAGCTTTGGTTTGGTTTGCAGTTTGTGATTAGCTCTGGGTCCCTTCATCGTATTCATGGCATTTGTGGTGATCATGGTGGAATTTCTGATACACATTCCCATCCTGGCTGTGCCAGCAGTAATTCACCTGAGTCCTGTTTTCCTGTCAGCAACTCCATTCCGTTTGTGGCAACAGAAAATTTTGATTGTCTATTTGTAACAAATTTATCTATGTAGTGCACTAGTAGATTTTTTTCTCATTACAACACACCAATTTTCAGCTCATTTTGTTGAGAAATGAGCAAGCAATTGTGTTTGCAAGTGATGGGCATATGCGCCTTATGTAATGCAAATGGCTGTAACAACCTCTGACTCCGCATTCTACAATATTTGCACGATCATCAAATCTCCGGGCATTTCAGACAAAACTAGACACTCAGCAATATCCGATGTGTGTTAGATCCCAGATCCGACCCATGTTATTCCGATGTTTCACGTACTCCGATAAGCCTTTTCCGCTTATTTCCGACATGTCCCCATTATTATTCTTAGTCACGACTCTATCTTGATATTATCTCTGTACGTCTTATCTCGATTCCTGTATTTGCTCTAATTTCGGAACTCTGTATCACGCACCCCTATCTTCCGTTCCTGATTTTGGAATCCCGCATGTCTTAAATATGTTTTCTCTTCATCAAGCTTCTTTAGCTTGTAAATCGTAACGAATCATATCATATCGTATCATATCGTATCGTATCGTATCGTGTCACATCATATTGCTTCACTAGTTCGTATCACTATCTTTCATACCACCTTCTATTACTACACTTCGTTCGCTCCAAACTTCTACCTGTAATAAGGCCTTCAAACCTTGTTCGGTATTCTGATTATTCTGATTATTCTGACTATTCTGATTACTCCAATCATTCTGACCCTACTTCATCCAACATCTCAAACCCTCCTTGATTACACTCGCCTCCCAGAAAAGCTAGTCTTTACTCGATATTGATTTATCGTTACTCCTACCTTCCTGCATTAACCATTCCATCCCCGAATACCCGAAGCCCCCACTCATCTCCGATAAGTCTCAATGCATCATTGGCACTGACCTTCTGAATAGACCCGACCAATCGGAAACCCGATAACACTCTGGTCTTCAGTCCGAAATACCAGGGCACTAGAAATCCAAGAGGGCGCAACCCATAAGTTGAAGCCAACGCCTGTGTCGATCAGTTTTTGGATCTCCGATTTCCAAGTCATCCAGTATTTCCACGCATTTCCGAATATTGCGACTACCAACCTCAGTCAAGGAGAGCTCCGACCAAATCCAACCCCGACATCAAATCCGGCAAACCCTAACAGTTCGACATCAAATCTGGCACACATCCCTAACAACGTGAATATACATTGCCAAAACTATACGACTTCATGATTTCCTATGTCAAATCCTGCACAACATGTAATGCGATCAAAATCCCAACAACACCAGCCTTATGGATTCCTTAAGCATTTACCGATTCCACCAAGACCATGGAATTCCATATCCTTGGACTTCATTCAGCCACTTCCACTTTCATAGGGTTTTGACAGCATCCTTGTTATCATTGACAGACCCACGAAAGAAGCCATATTCATTCCAACAGTCACGACAATCACTTCTCTGATGCTTGCTCAGCTTTTCGTTCTCCATGTCTTCTCCAAACATGGTGTTCCGACGCATGTCACCTCTGATCGAGGTTTGGAATTTGTGTCTTCATTTTTCCACACACTTGGAAAGGCGCTAGACATGAATCTCCACTTCACTTCTGGTTATCACCCTGAAGGGGACAGACAAACCGAACAAACAAATCAGACTCTTGAGCAATATCTATGCATTTATTGTAACTATCAACAAGACAATTGGGCTGAACTTCTTCCGATTGCAGAATTCGCCTATAACAACACTCTGAATGCAACAATGGGAGTTTCTCCATTCTTCACTAACAAAGGTTATAATCCCGACATTTCCATACATCCCAAACACGACCTTGTTTCATCCTGTGGGAAAGACTTTGCATTCAACTCAGACGAACTCCACCAGGAACTCTGAAAGAGAATTTCCTATGCACAATCCTGATATGAGGAACCTGCAAACAAGAAACATTCTCCAGCTCCGGACTTCAAAGTAGGTGACAAAGTCTTCGTCAAAGCTGAATTTTTCCGCACAACCCAACCTTCAAAGAAGCTTGCCAAAAAATACCTCTGACCCTTTGAAATCATCGCACCCACAGGTACCAGTAATCAAGCCTTCATTCTCCGTTTACCTGACAGTATGTGTGCTGTTTACCCATCCTTCCATGTTTCCACACTGGGGGCACAGAGGAATTTTATGTTTGAAAAATGTGAGAAAAATGATTTCTCCTTACAGTATTTTTCTCAAATTCTTGACACAAATAAAGATAACAAAATTTATGATTTATGGCAAGAAAAATGTGGTGAATATCTATCATA
>MU134440.1:62187-189717 GCA_015039355.1 Ramaria rubella | reverse complement strand
ACGAGACGAACGGCGGACTCGCAAGAGTATAAGGACCTGTTGGAAATAAGGCCGTGAGTTCAAGATCATAGAATCAATTCCAGAGCGATGCTTACTACGAATGTACAGTGGCCTCTCGACCGCCTTTGAATGTCGGCTCCCCATGCGATACCTTGATAGTCATGATGTCTAGTTGATGCTATATACTGATTGCTTGTTTATACTGGTAAAACATTGTTGTGTGGCTTCTGTATTATAATTGATCAAGGTTGGTGGTATGTCTGTAATATACACTTATCCTGGGGGTCCTGAATGTATGTAACAGATGCTTAAATACAACATACTCATTGAGCTTCTAATGATTCTACTTCATTTGGAATGTCCATCTATATTCAGAAACATAGCTTTTAAATGTGTTGGTTATAATACATCGTAAATTAAATGCACATTTGGATAAAGTTATGAACAACCTTCTGACCCCGAATGACCTTCCCAGATATGACAAAAGGCACCACGTTGTGGGGGTATAGGGTTCACCGGAAGGACGCGGTTCGATTTCAACATCGTGCATCCACAATCTATTCGTGCTTGGTTTACCATCTGCCCTGTCAGATATATATATAATAACTGGTGAGTACCTTGTGTAGTTATTTAATATTGCAACAAATATACTCCTGTAGTTTGGCGCCTTCGACTCCGGGCGCCGTCTAAGTACTTGCATTTGTCTTTGTTTGGTTTATACATAAGTATGTAGTAGGTTCAATTATATTTAAGTACCAAACACCAAACAAAGAAAAAGTTTCTTGGTAATGTTAGGAAAATATCAGTGAGGTCTACACTACATGTTCAGAAGCATTGGGTCAATCACATCCAAGTGCAGAACCATCAGTGAGAAAATACGCCATGCAGATAATGCTGTGCGTGTAGGAGAACCAATTTCAATGTAAGCGTTTTCTGCTGCAGCTGCGAATTCATCCGAAACCCAGCGAAATGCCTCTTCCCTCATACATGAGAGGGTCTCTCTGAGTGCTGGGATGACCTCAGGATTTGTGATTGGAATTCCCATGGGGCGACCACCATAATCCTCAGGGCTCATGTACAACTCTTTTGGAGAGACACCCGAGGGCATCAGTTTCTGATTCTGATTTTTTGTACATGGTGCTTCATCCAGTAATCAAAAAAATCGTCATAGATGCTTTGGACAATTGGAGGCCACAACCAGTTGAATAATGCACTTCTGAAGAGCTCGTTAGATGCATTGATGTTGACGGAATGTAAAAACGTACGCATGTAATTTGCTAGCAATGTTGTAGATTCCGTTCTTGTGCCCCTCAGTGATAATTTTGTGGAGGTTGATCCCACAGTCTTGACGCAACCAGCGCCAACATCCCTCAATCATGATGTTTTGAACGCTCGGTAGAGCCATAAAAGCCGTGAATTCGTCTGGACTGAGTTCCGGTGCAAACTGTTGCCTGAAAGAGTTCAGCTGGCAAACCATAAAATGCACAAAATATTTCTTACCATAAAGCTAGGTGAAAAGATCCCATAATGCTTGTTTCGCTGCCTTTGTCAACAGTGAGTTGAAATGGGACCACTTTGAGAATAATGTTACATTAATATGAAGATAATCAAAGTTGTCTTACTTTGATAATCTTCAACCAAATCAAGGTAGACATGTCCGATTACCACAGACAAACAGTCATTAGGGATTACAACCAGACGGAGCGGCGCCCCGGACCACTTGTCACAGAAGGCATAACATGGGAGTCCAACTCCACCCATGTCCAAGGCTGCTGCGCCTATTTTCTCATGCCCATCTGCAGATATTTCATGCCATGGGCTGAGATTTGTGAGATGGCCACATTGAGGTTTAGATCGTGCCCCAGGGTATTGGCAGTCGAAGTGTTCATCCCAGTTTGCGTGCATGATCTGCCGAACAACTTTTCTAATATAAATTTAACTATGTGTATGCTCTGGAAGAATATCAGTCAGTATACCTAGTTATAATCACACCATCAAGAGCAATCTTGGTGCGAATGCTCTCAGGTCCATTCATGCCTTCGACATCGTGGGAAACCTTCTCGATAACCAACTGATTAATTTGGTCGAAAGGGATCTTACACTTGCGTGCGGAAGGAATGTTAAATTCATTGTTTAGTTGCTTCAATTTGGTCTTCCTAAAACTTCCATTAGCACAAACTTCATGACGCACAAGATAACTTAAAATACTTGATATGATAGTTGAATTGCTTGCTGAGGCGAACTAGCCGACGTTCCAAGGGAAGACGTTCTTTGGCATATTCTAATAATGCAACTTGTAACTCGTCATAAGGGGGCCCTGTGGTTCACATGCATGTATTCAGATTTCAGTAATAATAATAACAATAACACGCAAGAATTCAGCTCACAGTCACCATTTCTTGATCCATTGGCACCAGAGGGATTTGGCATGATGGAGATGAAGCAGATAGGAAGAAGAGGGGAAGGTGCTTGATCCACAATAAATAACAACAGTTGACTGAAATGTTCCACAGTGTCCCTCAACCGTTTCATTATCAGCCACTCACATGACAGGCATGCCTGTAACAACAACCTGGTGGTGTTGGAAGGTAAGGTATGTCAGCAGCTCTACCATAATATTGCATACTCACCTTATGAAATTCTCTCTACGGTCTAGAGAGAGGTCATTGTGACCTGGTTTGTGGACTTAAGCCAGTCTTTCACCCCTTAGCCCGCAACAAAGCTATAAGCGTTAACCTTTGGACTGCTCTCCTGGAATGCATATCAGCTGACCAGCCAAAGGTACTGAAAGATGTAGAGAACATAGCCACCTTTTTGCACGCTGATAGAACTCACAAAGTAAGTTTTTGACGCGTCTCCAGAATACAATTCAAACATTTGCTAGATGTTGTTGGAATGCTACAGCCCTTTACATGATCTGTCCGAAGAGGAACAAATTAGAGCGACTGCCCGGAGGGTTGGCCTGCGGATATATGGTTGTCCAGGAGCGATTAAAATCTGATTTCCGGACTAAAATACTCCCATTGTGGAATGAGGAGCCCTGTGCCCAGTGTGTGTGGATAACCTCGTTGTTCACAGCGACAGGCACCTTTGTACAATGGCAAGGCCAAAGCCAAAACAAAAAGATGGGACTTTTTTTCAGGGATTTGGGGATCTAATTGTTAACACCAGGCCTCATACCTGCGTTATAAAATGCTTGAGTGAGCAGTCTGGTCAAGAAAGTTTGCTCTCCCTCTCGTTTGTGGCACTAGTCTCCTGGATCGTCTCCAAACCCGGCCTCCCACCTACCTGGGTACCCCATAACGTAGTGTTGACGCGGCTCTGGCATGCACCTCATCAGTCACTCCATGTCATACTCTCATAGTCGAGGTTGACTCCCAAATAGTCGGATGATATTACTTCGCTGTCACCTTGGTTCTGCTGGACTCGCCTCTGCAGCACTCCGTAGTTCCAGCGTTGGTTGCTGGCAGTTTGAGATGAATGTAGCGGATCAGTAAAGGTGAGGTCAATCCGTTGCGAGAGATTGGCAGGTGTGATAAAGGTGGAGGAAGGATGGTACAATGTTATGAGGGCCCATAGCTTCGCTGGTGGGAGTGGAGTACTTTGCAATCACTGTCGCGTGGTTCCAGATGTGGAGAAAGCACAACACCCAGATGTATGGAGACGTAGCAGGGATTCACGCAAAAGTCTCATCATAATAACTTCGCAGCAGTGAAATCTAGATGTGTTTGCAGCAGGCTGCGATAGGTATATAGACTTAAATTCAGATTGGCAGAGATGGATCAATTTGAAAATGGTTTACACGAAACATGCAAAGAGCCCACAGGGAAGAAAACAAGCCGTGAGTATCATAGTGATGATAGGTAAGCCACAGGCATACTTCACACGCACAAAATGATGTGCGGGTCCTGAGAAATTCCTAGCTGATCCACAGATCTCCAATTATCTTTACATAATATATGGATTTCCACCATTAAGTTGTCTAGCAATGTGGCATACTATATATACACCCCCATGGGTATTTCGCAATCTTACATGAACCAGTATGTTACAAAGTTCATTTGTAAACTAGCCAGCATATATATTTGGTTGGTTACTCTGTGCCGACACGAAGTCTGACTGAGTGACGGTGGCGGGGTGCAGGTTCTTCGGGTTCCTCTGCCTTTTCATCGGAATCATCACCACTTTGAGCCTCATCATGCAAGGCCGCTAACCTCATATGTGCACAGATGCCCCTGCAGGTATGCTGCTCCAAAAAGGCACATATACCTTTCTCTCCATAGTTCCCGATCCCGGTGTCCCTGCGGATTGAGAATTTGATTGAAGAACAGACGGTGAGCAAACTAGACACACCCTTCTACATTTGAGTGAGTCATATGGTCAAAGAATATCTTGCCAGGCTTGCCTGACACCAGGTTGCTCGAAGAACCTAGAAAAACCATTAGTCTTGACAAGGGAAGAATGGCGACTCAATTAAAAGCTACCCACTCTGCATATCAGCCAGGACAATAGAATTCTTACTCCATTTGTATGTGAAATGCACAAATGCAGCAACTGTACTCTCCATAAGTCCTGTAGGTGCCGGGGTGGGACAAAGTCCTGCTCCAGTGGTCGACACTTGGCACTCGCAATGGTTCAATGAGCCACCACATGCCTGAGTCCTTCTCGCTCCCATTAGCTGGTGTGTTCGTGATGCCTTCTAAGTCACTACGGTTGACATTTGAGGCAATGGACGGACCACAGGTCTCTGTGAGCACCTTAGATGCCAGCCACGCCTGAGTGAACTGGATGTCTAGAATCATATAATACTAGTGTAAGCTCTTTTGGAAGTAAGAAATTCCAGTATACCATACATACCCTTAGGAATACTTACACCCATCAATTTGGCTTGTGCCAAAAACTTGTCAAGAAAGTATTGACCCTGTTTGAGGCATGTTATCTCTGCATACAAATAGTCCATGTTCTCCCGTGTTGTTATTTCCTCTGCACCATTACCAATTTCAAACATCTGTTTTGCCATGTAACATTTGTCCCCTATGGTGAGCTATTGGACACATAAGTCAAGATTAACTGAATAACTTTGCACACACCTTATAAACCTTTTTGGTCCCCCCGGTCTGCCATGCATCATCACCCAGTTCTCCTTCATGTATTGGATTTTCACTGTCCACACGGATCTCGACAGAGTCAAGTGCTTCAACATACTGTGCATTTGCCCATTGCAGAGTGACCATACTGGTTGCCGGGATTACAAACTGACGGGGACCTCCCTTGGGGCGTGGAACAAAAGACGACCCTGGGATTTCACCAGCCACTGGTGATCCATCAAATGATGTCAGAACTAGGCGCAATTGAGTATTCGGTTTCCAACGTACCACAAACTCTCTTGTTCTCCCTGTCTGGTTCCTCAGGTGCTGACCGTTTGTTGGTGGCTTTCTTGGTGGCTTTACTGCGTGATTTTACCATGGCCTCACTCCCAGTGCGTATCTCAAACTTGAGGTATGGCTCCAAAATAAATATGTATAACCACTCATATACAAGCAATGATGTACCTTGACAGTATTGATGAACACTTCAAGTGCAATAACAATGCTTCCCTTTGTATATGATTTGTACTTATTTGGAATTGTAAAAAAAATGGACCGGTCCCGATCTTCCCAGTGCTGTTGATAGAATTCACCAAGTAGTTTGTCTGCACTATTCTCGAGAATGGTGCGATTCCCGTGCCACCTGAGCTGTATATCACATCTGTGGGTGAAAGAATCCTATCATGCATCATGTGGTCTATTAATATTTTATCACTTACAGTTGCAATAAAAAATCCATGACCTTGGTCCATACCTCATTGTAGCGATCAAGGGCATACTGCATTATGGCTAGCAATGAGATCAGCAGTTGACACGAATGGTATGGTACTGGGAACCCTGAGACTCACACGCCATAGGTGTCAATTCGGGCCAAGACTTCATCACAACACCAAAAAGAAACTCTGTGGTATTTTTCAGTCGAGGCTCCACAATGACCAGATACGATCTTTCTCCATCATTATTGAAGGGTAGGGCATCCCTAATGAAGGCATTGTTTGGTGCTGATGTCTTGCGAGGTGTGACATCTGCTAGAGATGCACGGGACCTACTGGTCCGCCCATTGATGCGTGTATCAACCGCAGTTTGGCGCAATGCCATGGCAGTGGAAACAGTTTGGGAAACTTGAGGATCTTTGTTCCGCCCTGTGAAAATCAATGGTGTCGAATGACGGGAACAGATTTCGGAATAAGAAATGTTGACGTACAAACAGATTTACAAGTGCCACAAAGGCGAGGGTTCCCTGGGGGAAGATTCTGCCCACCAACCCCACAGTCCTCACAGCGAGGCCATTTCTATGCCAGTCATGTTCCCATTATTAGCATCCGATACCATATGTGAGTAGAATGATTTCACAAGTACATACTTGCATATCCACGTACAGCACCGAATCACTCTTTTGAACCTTTTGAAGGTGTGAACAAAACACGCATATTCCTAGGAGAGACTTGTTAGGGTAAAAGGAGCAGCAGGATGCGCAATAAGTGGGATCATCTTCAGGAAGGGGGTGGTCTGGTAGCATCGCGTCGGCGTCTGATGGATGCGACATGAGAGACGTTCTTCTTCGATATCTACACGGAACCCGAGGATAGTAAATATATGGTGATTAGTGTGGAAGAAGTGGATCATAGACCACTCACACTTCCACATTAACCCCATCCGCACTGCGCGCGGCAAATTTTATTTTATTGTTTGTTTTTTCAATTGCATTCATATCTTTGAGGGGGAAGCCCTATGTAAGTTGTGCGTACATGTTGGGGTGGTCTTGGATTCAACTAAGAGATAGACAGCCTGTGGATGACGCAGATTTGAGTAGGTATATTACTAACATAGCGACGGTTTCGTCCGTGCGAGTACTTACACTGGGTGTTGTCCTGATATCCTGACTGAAGTGAAAGATGGAAAGCGAGACCGATATACTTAGGAACAGGTTAATAAAATGAAACTTGATTATACAAGATCTGAACACTTACCAAAACACCGTTAACTTTACTAAAGTCTTGTCAGATGTAAATGTATGGTAACTCCAGTGGCGACCATTGTTCATCCATGAAAGAGGCAATAAAATTGAGAGATCTGCACTGCGCTCGAGTCTGAAGGCAAGCGACAAGTAGCACGCATCAGTACTTACTCTCGTTATGACGCAAGCATTGCGTTCGAGATGCGGAACCATAAACGAACCGCGTCCTTCCGGTGTACCGTAGGGGGTAACGAAACACCTGAAGCATGATCTATGAGAGAACGGTAAGCGACATCCTAACAGGAACACGAACTCCAAGCATACCTCCCAAGACAGTTGATTCAACTTCGTCAAGAGCTAATGTCTCCGTCCTCGACCGTGACTGCATATGAAGTACATGGCGTATCCTAATTCCGGTGCGGAGGTCAGTACGATGTCAAAGAAAGGAAGACGTACCATGACGTTATAGGACACAACCGGGGATCGATCGGAAAATGAGAATGATGGCTCTGTTCGCCATATCATACGCACGTCCTGAAAGAACGATTGACAGTTCCATCAGACGAGGTCGAGCAAGGACATAGGGATAAAGTGAGGGTGGTGATAGAGTCTCAATGATGACAGCTGAGGAAATGATGATAGAGGAAGGGGGAATGAAGATGGGAGCGTGGTCAACGATAGGTAAACTTCAGAACAAACCGACCAATCGCCTACCATAGTGTGTGCAGCGCCGCGGCGCGCGTGTGGTGGGCGGTAGAGTGGCGTTGGGGGCAAGAGGTCGTGTGGGGGCACTACTGTCGTGCGTGCGTGCGTGGTCAACAGAGAGGGAGGCGGCGTGGCCCGTGGCGTTACTGCGTGTGGCGGCGTCGACGTGCCCCAGCGTCAACATGAGCGACTCGCTTACGGGACTCTGCGCGGCTTGCTGCACGGCTGTCTGTGCGACTTGCTTCGTGGCTGTCTGCGCGGCTTGCTTTGAGGTCGCGGGAAAAAGGGGCCAAAAATGTTGCCTTTTTGGACAACCTTTTTTAATCTGGAAAATTGAATGAACAACAAGGATTTTGAATACCTTTTCTGGATCAAAAAGTGAGAGTATATGTAACCTTTTACTGGCATTTTTGCCTGCCCATATGTGATCAAAAGGCACAATTTTTAAGAATGAATAAGTCCTAAAAATTGGACAAAAACTATATTCTATTCTTTAAAAAAAAAAACTAAATATGTTGAGAAAAAGGCAATATTTCCTGTGGAAAAGAACAGTTTTTTATGATAAATATGAATACTTTTATTGCTGAAAAAGGGGGTGAATATATTGGATTTTACTTGCATTTTTGGAGTACAAAATTAGAAAAAATGATGCATTTTTGTCAAATTTTGGGATGGTGAAACTCTGGGAATATTCTGTAAGGAGAAAACATTTTTTGGACATTTTTCAGACAAAAAATATCTCTTTGCTCCCAGTGCCATGCTAGAACCCACAACTCTGGACTCCAAGATAGCCAATCGCCAACATTGCAAGTTACAGTACTTGGTACACTGGACAGGCTATCAAGGTACCGATGAAGAAACTTCATGGATTCCTGCTATGGAATTAGGCAACACTTCAGAAATCATTGAAGACTTTCGTAAAGCATATCCCGATAAACCCGGTCCAATCCTGCCTTAACTTTTCCTTTTCATTTCTCCAATTTTCCCTATGTTTTCATGTTCATATCTCTAATCACATTTTCCATCTATTCCAAGAAATCCTGCCTCCCTTTTCCACTTATTTCCGACTTAATTTTCCAATTCCGATTCCCATATTTCATCCTTTTCCAATTCCTCCATCCGTACCTCCAAATCCTGCTCCTGATGCTGAACCATCCGTTGCACCTATGCAGCTAGAATCTGCATCTCTTCGGTGTGCTCCCACATGGAACTTGCGTGGCGATCCATGGAGTTCCGCAACTCACAGATTTCCTTCAATAGTAGTTCCGCTGTTCCTTTGTCACCCACGTCCACACCTTTTTGCGACTTCTTCTGCAAATCCTGATTCCCCCAGTCAATGGCACACCCTCTTATCCTTTGCGCATTCATCACATGTCCTGTTCGTTCCATCCGCTATCAGCAAACAAAACATATCCCGAACCTGACATCCCACACAACAATATTTTTTGTGCCTGATCCAATTCAACGCAGACTCCCACACTTTCCAACGATTAATGGTTCTATCCACTGCATCACTCTTCCTTCTCCCTGGTTTTCCTCTGATTCCTTCCCAGCCTTTCTCTTGTCTTTTCCTGCCTTTCCCTGCTCCGACTTTCTCTGCTCTAATTTCTTCACCACTTCCTTTCCCTGTTCTGACTTTCTCTGCTCTAATTTCTTCACCACTTCCTTTTGCAACTCCGAAATCTTGTGAATCTGCACCTCCAGATTGTTTTCCAATCCTGACTCATCTTTGGAAATGAAGTCTTCAAGCGAGATAATCAGCAGCATTGACATTGAGTTTGAAAGGGAGTAGGAATAATGAGATCAGAAATCTGGCAAATTGAACCCCATCTGTCACTCTTATATATCACATTAGGGGTCCTGCTTAATCACCAAACCAAACTTCCCACGCTGATCTTAGGCCTCGAGGGCTTGGCCTTACAGCGCTTTGCATTACATAAGGCGCATGGCTTTTTTGGTTCCGTGTCAGGCCTCAAAATTGCAACTGTCATGGCTCAACAAAAACACCAGATATTGACCTGAAATTTAATAGAAATATATTTAATGTACATATCTAGGGAATAGCAATATAAATTTTGGGTAAAATGGTCTCTATTTCTTTTTGAAATTTTGCCTGCTTCCCAAAGCATTTAGGCAGAATACTGAAGGAAGAAATGTAATACATAAAATGAAATTTTAACCTTGTTTATATGTACAAAATATCTAGCAACTATGATGGTCTCTGTGCCTCCATGTGCCCTGTATGATTTGTGGGAGCAATCTGGCTCCCAGCACGGCCTGCTGCTCACGACCACGAGCGTGGCATAGATCATTCATTGGGAAGGGTGGGGTGGAGGTAATGTCAACCTCTGTATATGCCATGAAGGCATGTCACTTGTCGTAGGTGTCCTGGATGGCCGGTGAAAGACATGTGCCCGCTGCACGTTCCTGCTGAGTTCCCATTTGTCAATGGGTGTTTTTTACTGGAAGTTGCACCTGTAACAGCAAGAAAATTAGTAGTAAAATAAGAGAGTATCTTTCACTCACACAGTTCATGATATTTTTACTCAAGAAAAGATGATGTTCAAAAGTTCTGGAGTGTTAGCGAAATTCATTACATAGAAAAATACAGGTTCCACCTCAAGAAGTACGACTCAGCTTCGGTTTACTGTAAAATCTTTATCCCATCTCTGAGCCTTGCTAGGCCTCTTCCAATATGTGTGTGTGCTCTGCACCATCTTGGTGCTCTCATAGACAGACAATTGTGTGCTGACACCGACTCATTGAGTAGTGGGACGCGGCCGGGAAGTTTATTTGTTGGTGTCTGCAGGGTGTCGACCATTGCGTGCATTGACTTGCATTGAGACCTTCTGTGAAATCCATGCCATCATCAGTCCCATCTCCCAAATCTGTAGAACTCACCCAATCTTGCCCACAAGTCTGGCGGTGTTTTGAATCATGACTTGACTTGACGGGTATGCACCTGGTGAATCCAATTTTCATGTGCTGATTGCAAGCTGAGTACTGAGTTACTTATGGAGTTGCGGAATAGATAATCTGAGATAAGTACTCGGAAGTTTGGTATCACGTGCTTCCACTTTGACAAGAACACAACCACTGCATGGATGACAATCGCAACATCCTCAATGACACAGGTGAAGACGTGGATATGGCAAACAAAGTTACTCAGCGCCACTACTGCTGTGAAATCAAAGAGCTCGTTGTCTATCAGCAGAATACATTGGGTCTGAAGACTGCTGAAATTGCTCTTAACTTGGACATGTCACTGCACATCGTCCAAAGAGTCTTGCAGCTCTATAGGGAGCTCAGGGATGTCATGAAGGACCCACATATGTATCAAAGATGTGGGCCGCCACCTGTTTTGAATCCAACAGCATGTGACGTGAGTTGTACATTCATTATCTATGGCAAAGACTTACCCTCGTATACACAGTACATGTTAAAACTACTTGAAGAGAAGCCAGATCTTTACCTGGATGAAATCGCCCTAGAACTCAATGATGTAACCAGCCTGGATATCTCAATTTCCACTGTACACCACAGTCTCAAACTGCTAGGCATCATGTCCAAAAGGGTGAGTCTGATGTCTTTCTATAAGCAAGTAGATGTACTCATCACTCCCCAAGCTTTCGAAAACCACCCTTGAACGATGCCATGTGTACCGCATGGATTTTTCGTTCAAGATCACTGGTGAACCGGCTGACCATTTGGTCTTCACCGACGAGAGTGCTGTCAACACTCTGACTTCTTCCCGCAACATGGGACGTGCTCCTAAAGGACAGAGAGCCCATATGAAGACTTATTTTCACCGAGGGGACCGGTGAGTGAATGTTGCTCTGACAAAACACCTAGTCACTCACCCGCTTCACAGATTTTCTGTATTACCTGCCTTGACGCTTGATGGTATCATCTACCATCATATCGTCAAAGGCTCTTTCAATGGAGACCTGTTCCAGGAATACCTGCAAGGACTACTCAAATTTATGAATCCCTATCCGCTGAAAAACAGTGTCCTCGTAATGGACAACTGTTCAATCCATCACGTGGAGGGTGTTGCCGAGCTGTGTCAAGAAAGGTAGGTCAGTTTTTGCCTCTTTCTTGGACAACGTTGACTGACGCATCACTAATCATTTCGACAATATCGCCCTGCACATTCTAGAGGTGTCAAGCTCTTGTATTTGCCACCCTACTCACCCAACTTCAACCCTATTGAGGAATGCTTTTCTATATGAAGTCCATCCTCTGAAGAAACAGTGCTCCATCCTGTGCAACCTTAGAGGCAAAAACTGAGGAGGGAATCAAATGTTTTATTTCTGATGCGCTAATTTCAGTGACCCCTCACCATGCGAGGGGCTGGTTTTCTCATTCCAATTACATATAAATAGGTACATCAAGTTTTCTAGTGTACAATTATGTTTGTAGTCCTGTTGTAGTAAATAAAAGTTTTTGTTTTTCAAAAAAACTGACAAGGAGTGTGATTTCAAATAGCAGTATCTAAGACAACTATCTAAGCCAACCCACATTATTCAAGCTACAGCCTTAAGTGCCGTTTTTGCCTCTCTCAAGATCCACCGTGCTTCTCCAGCTAATAACCAAAACTTTTCAACCAATTCTTCCTCTTTCCACAGAGTAAATTCATCAATAGTTCCCATTCCCTTATCAACCAACTTCCACATAATTCCATTCAAATCACGCTGGGGATACTTGGACTCGAGATTCTCAAAAAATATGTCGAGTGGAGTGTATTCCTGGGTGGGATCTAAGCAAACATCAGTAAGATCATGTGCCTGAGCAGGGATGGGTGCGGCAAGGCCAGGAAACAGGGGGGGGGGGGCTTGACTATGAATCGGGAGAGCGCCACTGTGCATGGACTGCATAAACTGCATGCTCTGCATTTGCATTTGCATTTGCATCTGCATGAGGGAGAGCAGGAGCATGTCAGCTTCAGATGCACCAGAGCCACTAGGAACTGAGATGGCTCCAACAGGAGCAACCATGATGGGAACACCAGCCCCATCACCTTCAGGACCAGTGGGTGCTTGAGCCTCACTTTGAGGGTTGCTGATGTGTGCAGTAGCCTGGTAGTAGAAATCCCATTTAGATACCTTTGGGGGCACCTCATGGGTGACCCCTATGACTTCAGACCCCTGTTATCATGAGTATACAACAAAATGAAATGACCACAAAACGTACCAAAAATTTGGCCCAATCTTTGACCATGGGATTGGGGATGTGTACATGTGCGTCATTTTCCTTCCTAGCACAATAACTTCCTATGTGAAGGCAGTCCTTGCAAGATGTGAGGTAGGTCAAGATTTCATTGTATGCTAATTTTTCACACGTACTTGCTTCATCATTGCTCACCAGAGTTGGCGGAAGTACTCTGGAGATATCACTGTCAGGGATGGCCGCGTTGGGATCTGTATCCAAGTTCAAGGGTGTAAACTTAACTCCTTTAGCCCCTTTCTTCCTGCTCAGTGTGTAATTCGTGATGAGCCGGGCCCAGAGTGATTCAATGTACTAAGAAAAGCAGTCCCCGGTCAAAATGGAGTTAGCAGTAGATTATAACAGTATGTATCACCTACCTGATCATCTATCAAGAGGTCCACTGACACGACAGAATTCTTCTTTTTCGTCTCCTCTTGCTCGACCTCTGACTTCAAATCCTCCCAGTGCATCGCATTCTCAAGTCCCATGATTCTAGGCTTGGCCTTCTCGCTGATTTTCCATTGAAGCGAAGGCTTGCACAGGAACTCGGCACATCCGACTTTGATGTGTATTTTGTGTAAGATGTCCTGCCATTCGTTCATCTTTGGGATGGTAACCCTTTGGATAGATGTCCAAGAACCTTGAGGAACATAAAATATAACCACTGAATGCAAATAATGTAAGTGGAGGTCACATGGAATTGAAAATTGCTCACTATCGGAACCTGAACAGCTTCCCTTGACTGCTGCCTTCTTTGCGCCTTGGGAGGATGGACTGCTTGTTCTTCCGATTTGGAGTAGCCTGAAGATACATACTTGTATGCCTCCATGTTTCCTATGTTTTTGGGAAGAGGAACCTGTGCAGCATCAATTGTACTTGCAGCATTCTCTTGTTCTTGGATTGTTTCTAGGAGCTGTTCCGGCCTCAGAAACTCACCCTCCTCATCTGATTTCTCAGCCGCAAGCATGGCCTTTATCCCCTCACTAGCTTTCCTGGCTAGTTTTTTATGGGTCTTCGTCATTTTGAGAGTGGCTGGGGATTTCTTCGAGCCCATTGGAAGACACGATTCACAAGCACATGATCAAAGACAAAGAACAAACATGTGATCACGTGAACAACTCACCCTCCATTGCCAGCAGCAACCAGACCCACATCCTGTAAGCCATGCTGTGAAACTTTGGGTTTATTACGACCCAAATCCTGGAAAGTACATATGTAGGATCCAAGTTGAAGCTCACGGATAGGTTCCATAGGCAACATGATACATAATATTTTCAGGTTGATGTCTGCTGTTTTCGTTGAGCCATGACGGTTGCAATTTTGAGGCCTGACATGGAACCAAAAAAGCCGTGCGCATTATGTAATGCAAAGCGCTGTAAGGAGGAGATACTGTTAGAACCCAGATTCATTCCCAGCTTTTCTGCCTTTCTCCGACATATTTGAAATACCAGGACACGAAGGATCCAAGAGGGCACAACCTATAAGTTGAAGCTGACGTCCATATGTTTCTGATCCCGAACTCCGAACTCTGACATTCCAACAATCCCAACCTCCTGACGAGAAGAAATCTAGTTCATAACAGGAGCTGTTTAGACTTGCAAGTTGGAGCCTATATGATGTGCTGATTGCAGCTCAGATTGTAGCTCTCCTATCGGAAGATGGTTTGGGACAATTCTTTGTACAGTGACCAGGTAAAGGATGTCAGAAAGTCTTGGGTTCGGAGATATCAGAGTTTGGTCAGAAATGTATGCAAGGACTGAGAATTGTCAAGAAAAAAGGGTGTGGAAGGTAAGAATGAAGGGTAGGTATTCTCCCCGGAAACTTGATTGATCTTGATATCTTCATTGTCATGTTTGAGCTTGTCACCATTGTTGGAATCACATTGAGGATTGACATCATTGCCATCGGAAAAACTGGTGTTGTTGAAAAGTTCTCCTAGTTGGTCGGAAGGGTTGCTGGTAAGGACATAGATGGTGTCAGATGTAGGTGATCGGAATTGGATATCGGAAGTTATTGTAGAATCAAGAGTGGTAGTTTGAATGTACTGTTAAAGACCATATTGCTTTTCACCAGAGTTGTGGAAAATGTCAGAAATATTGGAATATTGGAAAATCGGGATCGGACGGGCTTGGCTTCAACTTATATGGGTTGTGCCCTCTTGGATTCTTGTGCCCTGGTATTTCGGATTTCTTGACAAGTCGGAATTCAGAGAATGTTGGAATAGTCGGAGATCTATGGAAGGATCAATGACAAGATGGCTAGTCAAGACTTAACTGGTATTTTCGGAAAACATCAGAGAAAATCAGAGAAGAGTGGAATAGTGTTTGAAGAGGATTAAAGGTAAGGATTAGGCTTTTCGGAAAAATTGGAGTTTAGACTGGAGATAAGGATTTCGGGATGTTAGAATGAAGATGATTGGAATAAATCAATATGCGAGACTCATCATATCAGTCAATATACATGATAGGCAATATGACCAATGATAATGAACAATCAATATTCAAACTAGAGAAAGAGATGTACAACAAGCATATTTAAGGAATAACTGAGGATGCCGAATTGGAGACATAACAGGTAATGATACAAGATATGGAATTCCAAGACAGGGTGAATACAGAAATGAATACGAAGTTGGAGATAGGACATATGGATATAAGATCGGGAGGTAGATAGGATGACCAAGGATGTTTAAATGGAGATTTTGGAGAAAGTTGGAAAAAGGCTTATTGAAAAAGGAGATTGTTGGAGATTGTCAGAAAAGGAGATTTGTCAGAGATTGTCAGAAAATCGGAGAATGGATATGGGTTCTAACAGGACTGAGAAAACACATATGTATTGGCTAAGGAGACTGCATCAGAGAAACAACAACGAGAGGCATGCGAAAAAAATGCTCAAAGTCATAACATATTAACGGATTGTGGGCCGGTGCATGCACACAGCAGGGGATGATTCCCATGATTTAACTTTTACTTACATAATATGTCTCTAATATTTTATTGTGTGGTTATCATTTATTTTTACAATTGTTATTTACTATATATTGCAATACAAGCTCTTCTGTTGTCTAATATGCTGAGATTTATTTCATTTATATTGCTTTCCATTTTACATTGACCATCCAATTGCATACCATCATGATTCCAAATGTTATCTCTAGCATCAATGAATCATGCTGTGAAATGATACCCTCCATGGTATATTATCCCTCTTAAGTTGATTTTTTGATTTTGGGTGTGCAGAGCAGGCAAATTGATGATACAGTCAATCTTTATTTGACCTTTGAATTGAGAAATGTCAATAGCATATACTTGGGGCTATCATGAAAACTGTGCGTGCTCTGATATGTTTTTGACATTTGTCACATTTATGATTCAGGCGAGCATCTAGAGTATATCTTAGAGTGTCTTTCAATGAATTAATATTTGAACCTTTATAGACTTCATTCAATTTAAGTTTAGTTTGTCGATGAATATCTTGCACCATATTATCCTTGTCTTGGACATGGTAATTCACTTGACAGGTAGTGCATAACCATGTCATTTCAGCAAGGCTTTGCACTCTGGTGAGTAATTTCTCCCATATTGCATGAACTTCTACTCCTATTTGACCTTTTGGAAATAATTCTTCAGGATTTTAGTGCAGATGTAACCGCATATCATCTCGAACATGTTCAAGCTTACAAGTATCATTGTTCATATCTCCAAAACCTCGCAATATTGATTCAAATATGGTGTACGTACTAAGTGAACATCAAAATCAATATTGTGATGTTTCCATATATTGTAGAGTATCACTATTATAGAATTGTATGCACAGGACCACCATGCACAGTCCCACATTAGGGTTTTGTCAGTTTATTTCCCATTGAAAGTTGTGTTTCATTCACAAGTGATATTTTACTTCTCTTGACATTCACGGTGCATACATCCTCTTCAATTTTTCTCTTCTTGGTTGTAGTTGTATTTTGTTCTTTATTATGTTTTACATATTCTCTCCTGTTTTTCCCCTTGTTGTTACTCAGTGTAGTTAAAGGTTGCGACCCTTTTGCAGTTATATAGTTAGGCTCACCCATTCGTTTCCTTTTTGTAGTTTCCCCCTCGCCATATGTACATTCTACAATAAAATCTGATGCATTTTTTCTTCAATTGTCAATTATCATCCATTTATCATCTTCCAACTGTTCCAATAGGTGAAGGGGGTCTGCTTTATTCCACTTCAAAGCTCTGTGTACAGTTGGTGGAACATATTCAATCTCTTTCCACATTTGATACTCTCAAATGACCGTGTTTCTTCTCTCACCATGCAATGACTTCAGTTGAAAAGATTAATCATCTCCTTGAATTTGATGGAGTATGATTTCAACATGTTTCAATCACTCTTATCCTTAAACAGGATTTAATCCACTATCTAATGTACATTGCATACATGGCTCATGAGAAAATAGGGCCGCACCTCTTACCAGGATTAAATCATTGATCGAAACTCAAATTATGGGTTCAGCTGCAGTGCATGATTAAATCCACAAGTTGCGATTTTAGCAGTAGAGTGTGCCATTAAATACACCTGCTTGAAACTTTATCTATCTATGTTCTGAGGATGTCTGAGCTAAATCTGACACACCTTGTGTATCATGGGGGAGATGGTACACAGCAGGATAGAATCAAGTGACTTAGATGGAATCTAGTCAGCAGGGTAGATAGAATCGTGATGTAAAATGCACCTCGCCTAGTTCTTCGTAATGCAACAGCCAGGGAAATTGTAAGCAATTTCCCCTTTGTTCTAGATTTTCTCCCTGGAAAAATTGGAACTTGATTTACAAAATGCTTGGGTGTGAAAATTATGATAAAATTAACAAAAATGTCCTAAATTGTGTGGGGGACAAATCTGAGGCAAATTCCTAATTTCCACCCCAATCAAATCCTGACTTTGTTCAATATCTGCACCCCAAACAAATGTTGACCAAAAAAACACTATGTTTTCAATTTTCCCACCATACAAATGGTGTCAAAATTCAATCTTTTTGCACAATTTTCCCATGCTTTTCTCTAGGTACATTTTGTGTCACGTCTCTGGTGACAGGAGACTTCGTGACCAAGAGTGCATTGCTCATTAGGTGACTTAGGATTTAACAAGGTTTATCTCCCTTATCTCAGCCAATCTTTCTGACAATCCAGTGATTGACCCTATGCAACGGCATCCAGCTAACTTACCTCAGCATTGAACAGGTCACGCACTGGTTGCCTAGCAAAATCCATTCCTATAGCATATATGTGGATACTTCATCAATACCAAGATTACTACCTGTCTATTGGGTTTCAGCATCATGGTTCTCTCTACAGGACCTCACAAGCTAAGTCTAATTGCCTCTCTCTAGATGATCCAAGTTACATCACATTGTGTAGACCCCCTCAGGATGTTGATTCAAGCACACGAGGTCGCGGACTCTCAGAATCAAAACACTCACTACTGAGATCTATTTTGGGGTAACAGGACATCAAGGGTTTACTCTATAGCCTTGGGCATTGAGGCTGAGGGACCCTTTGTGATGTGGAAGCAGCCAAGCCTTTTGATATGGGAATCAGAGGGTCTACAGGGATTATAGGGAGGTCATGAGGTTGCTTGCATAAGGAAAAGAGAGAGGGGAAAAAATCTATAAAACCACATGTCATTTGAGGCTTTGTATCATCAAGTCCCCACTTTACTGCCTAGTACTAGGAACACACACATATACTCCAATTCACCATCTATTTCTTTTGTTTTCAGTCCATAGACATTTGAGCTAGCAGGGAGTGCCTTCAATTGTGTTTGGTTCAGTTCCCTTGCCTTGTTCTTCTTGGGATAGCTCCCAAAACTCATTTACAAGGATTTTGTCACCTCTTCAGGACCTCTCACTGGGGGCATGAGCAGATTTTTAGTGTAAAAAATGTGATAAAAATGCTTTTTCCTTACAGATTATTCATTCACTGTTCTGGTTGAAAAATCTCCCAAAAATGCTGCTTTTTTATCAAGTTTTTGGACCTGAAAATCTGGTACATATTTCACATTTATAGGCATGGGAAATGGATGTAAAATGTGAGAAATAATGAATTTACTTGTTGATTTCATGCCACAAAAATGTAAGGACAATCTTGGTTTTCATTGACATTTTCAACAGAAAAGAACCAAAATTTATCCAAGATTTCATAGTAGAAAAAAGGTGAGAAAATTAGTAAAATATATGAGATTTTCATGAGATTTTTCAAAACTATTAGCCAATGAATAATCCAACATTTTTCTTTAATTTTTGCTAGGAAAAACCTGATGGATAAATGTTTATCCCTTGGATAATCATTCACCCATAGGCAATATATAACAAGTTTTCTGAACTGAAAAAAGGCAATGAAAAAGTCAATGGATAAGAGTTTATCCCTTGGATAATCATTCTGCCATAGGGGTAAATTTCCCCCTATGGCAGAATGATTATCCAAGGGATAAACTCTTATCCATTGACTTTTTCATTGCCTTTTCAGTTCAGAAAACTTGTTATATATTGCCTATGGGTGAATGATTATCCAAGGGATAAACATTTATCCATCAGGTTTTTCCTAGCAAAAACTAAAGAAAAATGTTGGATTATTCATTGGCTAATAGTTTTGAAAAATCTCATATATTTTACTAATTTTCTCACCTTTTTTCTACTATGAAATCTTGGATAAATTTTGGTTCTTTTCTGTTGAAAATGTCAATGAAAACCAAGATTGTCCTTACATTTTTGTGGCATGAAATCAACAAGTAAATTCATTATTTCTCACATTTTACATCCATTTCCCATGCCTATAAATGTGAAATATGTACCAGATTTTCAGGTCCAAAAACTTGATAAAAAAGCAGCATTTTTGGGAGATTTTTCAACCAGAACAGTGAATGAATAATCTGTAAGGAAAAAGCATTTTTATCACATTTTTTACACTAAAAATCTGCTCATGCCCCCAGTGTCTGGAGCCTGCAGAACACCTTCGCTTCCTTTTAAAAATACTTTGTCAGCTTTTCGTGACCTTTGGAACCTATAGAACACCTTCACTACCTCTTAGAACCACTTTTCCACCTTTAGAAACCTTTTAAAGAGCCCTAGAAACATATTTGGCACCCTGACAAGACCTCACAAGCCTCACAAACACCACTGAGTCTTTCTTTCTTCTTTTACCTCCTATATTTCCATACATATTTTCCTCTTTTGGTCTACTACATCCATTCCTTGCACAAATAGAGCTCCCTTCCTGCCTATTCAGTGTATACTCACATGATTGGAGGTATTTGGAGCACACAATCAATCTTCAAGTACTTGTCCATGGGATGTGGCTCATGCTATGAATGGAAAAAACAGACATACTGGCATTGTAGTTGGTCACAGATAATGATTTTTACCTCAATCACCATCTTGACAATTTGAATGAGGATGCCTTGGAGTCAATTGTTAGGAAATGGGCTGAAACACCATGTACCATCCTACATGTGAGTGTGGCCATTGCATCACAGGCTGGATTAAATCCAAAGATATAATCTGATATAGTGATTTTATGTGTCTGTTTGATGAAATCATGATCAATTGTGATCAATGGTGAGCTGTGTTGGATTGTTTAAATCAAGACAAAACCCAAGCACCATTTTGAGAAATTAAATAGGGTCAAATTAAGTATACAGGGGTTCTTTTTGGTGACTCCATACAGTGGTTGAATCAGCCACAATCATGTTTGCATTTCTGGTATTTGTTCATTGGGGATTAACACATGTTGAATCACATGAGAGAAAATGATTATTAATTTAAGGAAATGATTCCCCTTGAATTCAAGGGCATGATTAATCATTTCAGTGTAAGATGTTGGGAGACAAGCCTGTTGCAGTGGCAACATATGAGGATGACCCATGAAACTGGCATGAAGCATTGGTGGCAAAGGATGCTGAAGACTGGAAGGTGGACTACCAAGATGAAATGAGGTCACTCAAGGACCACAGGGTTTGGCAGCTCATGCCACACTCATCAGTTCTAGAGGGCAGAAAAGTAATTCCCTCAAAGCCTCATTTCACCTGAAAGAACAAGAAGGGGGAGGTGATGTGCTGAAAGGTCAGAGTAGTGGTGAAGGGTGGTGGGGATTGATTTCCAAGACATGCCTCTGTTGCTCATCTGGAATTAGCCAGGACAATCCTGCACATTGGAGCTGCAAGCAACTGGGAAATTGACCAGCTAGACATGAAGACTGATTTCCTTCATGGTGACTTAGATGAAGAAATCTATATGGAGCAACCAGAAGGAATGGAGGAGCCAGGAAGAGAAGACTGGGTATGTAAACTGGACAAAAGCCTGTATGAACTCAAGCAGGCTGGTTGGCAATGGAACATAAAACTGCAAAAGAGCATGACAAGAGAGGGGTGGACATGTGTTCCTGTTGAACATAGTGCATACACATGCAAGACTGACAAAGATGTATGCATAACAGCAACCCATGTAGATGACATGCTCATAACTGCAAGTATGAAGTCAGCTATGCAGAATGTGAAGGATGGACTCAGGAAATACTTTGAGCTACAGGATCTAGTGCCCATCAAAGTTGTTGGGAATCCATGTGGAATGGAACAGAGAAACTAGGACAATAGAGCTATCACAAAAAAACATACATTGATGAGATCATTGCCTGTTTTGATATGTGAGACAGATTCAAGGTTGCCACACATTTGGATATAAACATGACTCTATGAAAGTCAATGAGTCCATCCATGAACAAAAAAAAGGACTCCATGAAAAAGATTCCATACCATTCTGCTGTAGGCTCCTTCATGTACACATCTGTTGCAACCTGACCCAACACAGCATTTGCAGTACACAGGCTAAGTCAATTCCTTGAGAATCCAGGAAGACCACACTGGGCTGCAGCATTACATGTCATCCACTATCTGAACACAACAAGAGACCTAAAACTCACTTTAGGAGGAATATCACTGATTGTGTTACAGGGGTATACTGATGTTGATTGGGCATCAAATATCAACGATTGATGTTTGGTGTCAGGATACACTTTCTCTCTGGGTAGTGGCACTATATCTGGGAAATCAAAAAAGCAACTGTCAGT
Source organism: Ramaria rubella (assembly GCA_015039355.1). NCBI lineage: Eukaryota > Fungi > Basidiomycota > Agaricomycetes > Gomphales > Gomphaceae > Ramaria > Ramaria rubella. The sequence goes on along the minus strand of MU134440.1, from coordinate 167,656 downwards.
TGCAAGCATATCATGTGAAGCAGAGTGTGTAACTGCAGATTGCACCACAAAGGAGGCAGCATGGTTGCACATGTTACTGGACCTCCTAGGTCACATGCAAAAAGGGCCAATGATAATTGATTGTGACAACACAGGAGTGATATCATTCTCATGCAAAGCACATCAACATTAAATACCCCTATATCTGTGAATGTGTGGAAGCTCATGATGTATGCTTTCAGTATCTTTAGACAGCTGATATGCCCATGGACATACTTACAAAAGGACTACCATGGCCAAAACATTGGAAATTTGTCAAGATGTTGGGTCTGCATCAGACTCCTACCCCTTGTCACATTATGATGGCTGATGTACAATAATGTCCCACATGGCCATATCCAACTTCTGTGAGCACCTATGTACATATCAAATATAATTCTAATTCAGAAACCTTAATCCACTCCTAACGCTCCAAGACGACTGGCAAAAAATGTAGGCGCCACGTGCTTTGTTTGCACATGCAGTCGCATTCAGTCCAATCCACGATGACCTGGCATCCAAAAAGTCCCAGGTCAGTGCCCTCATGACCCCTGAGCACATCCCCCTCATCCTCTCCTAGCTCCACATGCCAGGACTCCATGTCAAGGTCAGACACAAGAGCTGAGCCTGAACAAGGTCACAAAGCTGTGGTGCATGTGCTTCCATGGGTGTACCCATTGAAAATGTTTCTATTGTCAAGAACTGGTGTGGCTCTGGGTGCAGCAGCCATTTACAGCTGCTTATGTAACATGGTATATAGTTAGTTTTGTGCATTCTTACCTACTGCCAACGTGAATTGATGGTCAGCTCTTCATCTCCCAGTCAGCTTCTATCTTCGGTCAGCACTCGCGCTCCCTTTCGGTCTTGACATCTATTTGCTACGGAGAAGTGTTCATTACATTGAAATGCATCCCAACATCCAAATCGATGAGCTTGCGTGCCAGGGCTGTATAAAGATTCAGGGTGGCATTGTGAACCCAACATTGCACAGTAGACTGTGCATCTTGCACCACGGAAAATGAATCAAAAATTTGACGAAGATGGCTCACAAGATCTGCCTTAGCACCCTCATGAGCCAAGGCTGTGGAAGACAAAATATTGAGGAATAAAGTGGAGGGAGTGCACCCTTCGTCCCTGAGGCAGTCAAGAATACACGTGAGCTGCACTGCATACATTAGGGACCTGAGGATGTGTTGGACTGAATGCGACCACATGTGTAAACAAAGCACATGGCATCTACATTTTTCACCAGTCATCCTGGAGTGTTATGAGTGATTTAGATAAGGTTTTGGTTTTTTTAGTTTTTCGATTTGTCCATAGTTACCCACATCCCTCTGGTATAGCCTTGAGTGGGCTTGTACATATGCTGCGCCATAACATGACAGGACGTATGGGTAGGAGTCTGGGTCTGCATTGCAATGAACAAGGGTCAACAACCCTATATTTAATGAGGGGGTGCATCAGAATTTGACTCATTTGGACCCACTGAGATGAGGATGTTGTGATCACATGATGTAGCGTGTACAAGTCTCTTTTCTCAGCTGTTGTAACTACAGCTGAGAAAAGAGGTAAGCATCCAAAAGCATTTCACAGTTGTATCTCAGGTTGATCATGTTCTAGTCTAACTAGCAGACTAGTTTCCAATATATCTAGTGTTATATATTTGGGTTTTATACAAAACAGGGGCTATCAAGGCTATATACCGCAATGGGGATCTGGTCAGTTTGGATGGACCGGGCCGTGGGAACTCTGTTGACCAATTGAGGTTAAGGCTGAGCGCTTCTTTAATCAACAGTGTGCGCGAAAGGGTGCCCATGGTGCCATCGAGAAACGCTATAAACTTATCACAGCCGCTTTTCAACGCCCTTGCTACTTACCCACCGTCATGCATCGTGGTACTGCCGACACACCTCTCGAACATATCTCTGGCATCCACAAAACACTAAAGGACACCTTCAGAGCTGGGAAACTGCGCTGTCTTTCGTATAGGCGTTCTCAGCTCGCCCAACTCGCTTATCTTATTCAAGACAATTATCTGGCATTCCAAGTGGCCCTCTCTCAGGACTTTGGGAAGCATGTACTGGAAGCTAACATCGGGGAGTTGGTGGTCCTCTTTCAGCGCACTCTAGATGCTATTAGGAACCTTGACGAATGGACCGAGAACGTGGATTTAAGCTCGCAAGCGAACCCTATGTTTTCTGGTTTGAAACCTGTCCTCATGAAACAACCGCGCGGTCCTATTCTTATCATCGGGTAAGCAGAAATCCATGTCTGATTTGTATCCGATGATCCCGGTTCTCACTGAGCGGCAATTATTCCCTTATTCCAGCCCATTCAATGCTCCACTCTTGTTGACAATACAACCCCTCATTGGAGCGATTGCAGCTGGGTGTCCCGCTGTTGTAAAACCTTCAGACCTCAGCATCCATTGCTCGAGTCTTCTTGCGCAGCTTATTCCCAAATACTTAGACGTCGATTGCTACCGTGTCGTATTGGGTGGCGTAGACCAATGCACTCGACTCCTAGAGATAAAATGGGCATCTAGTAAGTCAGCCAATTTAATGAGAGTTCGCCTTCCTCTGAGGGGTAGTCCCACCGTTTTCAAGTATGTTACACCGGTGGAATGAATGTTGGAAGAGTCGTGGCCGCTGCCGCCGCGAAGAATTTGACACCCGTGACTCTTGAGGTGAGAATTTAAACAGCCTAGCGTATCACATTATGTCAACATTATCACATCGCCGATAGTTGGGAGGCAAGTGTCCCGTGATCATCGATGGTCAATACGACCTAGAACTTGCAGCACGACGTATTCTTTGGGGGAAAATGATCAACGCAGGCCAAGTCTGCATCTCCCCAGACTATGTGCTTGTTCCCCGAGAAAAACAAAATCAGCTTGTTGCGGGGTTGGAAAAAGCGTACGTATCAATGCCTTATGACGTGCAGTGTGCGCAGATCCTTATATACAACGGCATAGATGGCACGAATTTTTTCCTCAAGGCACATTGTCATCCCCAGATGTCGGAAGCATTATCAACGACAGGCATTTTCACAGAGTCCAAGACATGTTGACTCGCACTAAAGGTACTGTTGCCATCGGGGGAAAGGCAGACCCTTCCCGGCGGAAAATGGATGTCACAATTGTGAAGGACGTCCACGAAGGTGATTCTTTACTCGAAGATGAAATTTTTGGCCCTGTTCTCGCTATTGTTCCAGTCGACGTGAGATCGATATTCGCATTTAAGATACAGAGGCTCACCAACCGGTGCGCAAATATAGAGCCTAAAAGATGCCCTAGAGTTTATCGGTGAGCGCCCGGAGCCCCTCGCGGTGTACCTCTTTTCTTTGGACGAGTTAATTAAGCAGCAAGGTAAGCGTGTGCCCTCCAGAAGGTTGAACACACTCGGGCTGATCATTATGAAGTACGGGACAATACGCTTAGTGGCGCTCTAATATTTAACGACACATTTTATCAACTCGCCAGTGCGTGAGAGTTCTTCTCTATCATTGGTTTCTACTCACCTATGACAGTCTCACAATTACCCGTGGGAGGCATAGGCGCATCAGGATGTAAGTCTCGCTCCACCCCCATCCCCGTCGGAAGTTGCTTATGCCTTTCCTGTATACATAGACGGCTACCAAGGCGGGAAATATGCGTTCGACACGTTCATCCACAACCGACCGTCTATTGACGTCCCTCCTGAGTTAGTGGTATAGTGTCACTTTAAAAGTGACTATCAATTCTTAGAAGTGTTTAACACCTAGGGCTGAATCGTTACTGGCGATCCGCTATCCACCTTACAACAAGACCAGTTACGACGTCCTGAGCAAAGATCTTTTCCAACCGGTTCCGCTGCCGAGGTCTTCTGGCACCCCCAGGTCCTAATCTAATTCAAAAAGTTCATCTTCACCTGCATGGCTCAAGTGTGATCAGGTGGATTCATTTTTCCACCTAATGATCACAGATGCAACTTAATCCAGCGCAGGAGCGACCAAATCGGAAGGTTTTGATATTTAGAGTTGACTGTATATAGTTTCATCGAGGTGGATGTACAATAGTTCCATAGGTTTCTACATGCCAGTGAGTGCTTTCGCCGCCTCCTGTTGGCTGAATAGGAACGAAAAAGTCTTGCACGTCGCGAAACAATATTCGCCTGCTTCTATGGGTCCGCTCGTTTGCCTCGTGCACTGAATTCCCTACGTGTATCAAACTGGGGTTCAGCAACTTAAGAGATTCAACCTGAGTGTCTCGATGTGGAGTGGTCAGGAGATATCAAGAAAGAGTCCTCACGAAGAGAACGTCAAAGGTTGTACTTCAATTATTGTGTTAGGAGAAACTTTGACAGGTCGGACATCAGCCGTTCGGTGGGACAGTATGGAAGTGCGACTGATCCGGAATACACTTATCAACTGGTGGTGATGTTCTACGTATGACCCCAGCTTCCATAGTAAGAGTGTGGTTGAATGCCAAACAAAGCGACAAAGAGACAGGGGTGACAATGACTCAAATACCGTCATAACTGGCGCCTCCAGCCTACCGTATAATAGGTGTCTTAACTTAATGAAGGAGGTTGCAGACGGAAAGAGTTAGCGCACCTTCCTTAAGCGAATGACTATTTGGTCCTCGTTAATATCGTCTTTGCTACCTGCTGAGACGTCAATAGAGGAAGCACGTAAAACCTGTTTAACGTCCGCAGAATGCACTGATATCTACCATCGTTGTGTGAATTGCGCCGTGATGAATACAGAAACTTCGCAGTTGACGTGCCTTTGCCCTCCGCATGACTTTCACACCCTTCCCTATCCATACGACGAGGACGAACTTCTCTCTTTTAGACTCTTTGTCACTTGAATATTCAACTCGCACATAGGCGAAAGAAGCCCGAGCATCGTCGAGGTTCTCTCGGAGCTCAGTGAGGCCGCCCGTGCCGGTCGCAGTCAGCACCAGTCGGTCCGAACGATCGCTCTGAAAGACAAGTTGTCGGAGTATGAGCTGCGTGAATGAAAGAATATGAAATATAGAATCGAACTTCATAGTCTAGCAAGAGCCAATTGGCATCTGTAGATGACCGGATATTCTGATATGCTTTATCGGGAAATCAAGAAGGAATCACTGTAAGAGGCTCGAGAGGTGAGTAATATGCGCACCTTCTTCAATCTCTGGAGCTGAGGCATCGGCCATGAAAATATCCTGTGGGTTAAAGGGAAAGGTACGCGTTGGCAACACTCGCCGTTATTGGCACAGCGAAAGTGTCCTAGGGTGACACCACACACACCCACAGACCACTGCCACCCACCACCGTGCGTTTGGCCAGGCAAGCCTCATGCACTCGAGTCAAGACCAAAAGTAAATTAAAAATTCATATTAAATCATTTGAAGTATTCATAATGCATAAAACTAAATAAATATGTAAATGAATAATTATATTGTCAAGAGAGGAACTACGAAAACAAATGCGAGCCACCATTGTCAGTCAAGTAGTTACCTAACCGGGTCTTTTTTTGAGATGCTGCTATACCGGTAACCTGTCAGGAATTTTGAGACCAAGCCTGACTTGCTGAACATGGTAGGCATGCTCCTGATGCAAAACGTTGTCAACGAAGTCAAACCCCTTTATGTGAATTGCTTATGAGCAGCCACCAACATTTCGTCGATATTTTCCTCACTATGCGCACAAATAATTGAAAGGGCCTTGAGTAGTTTGGCTTTCTAGATCAGGTTATTAGTCAATAAAGTGTGCATATAGTAAATAAAGGGATCAAACAGACCAGAAAGTCGTTTGTAACACCATTTGAGAGTCGATTATAGTTGAGAGGCCGTCCTTCTTAATACGGAAAGCATGGAATTGCAGTTACTTTGAGCATCACGAAGAGCTGCATCTCCGTGTACTTGGAGATGTTGCTTCTTCCACCCAGGAAGCAGAACATCGAAGCAGAGTGAACGAGACGCGTAAGTCACGTGATTTGTTCTGACAGTCGCATTTGTTTTCGTAGCTCCCCTCCTGACAATATAATTATCCATTTACATATTTTTTTAGTTTTATGAATTGTGAATACTTCAAATGATTTAAAATGAATTTTTAATTTACTTTTGGTCTCGACTCGAGCGCGTAGGCTTGCTGGCTGGCATACCCACGGTGGTGGGCGGCAGTGGTTTGTGGGTGTGTGTGGTGTCACTTTCGCTGTGCCAAAAACATCGAGTGTTGGCAACGTAAGGAAATAGACGCGCAACGTACTTGGGCGCCTATGTTTCTTCTGCAAATCTTTCGTACGTTGTCAACAAAGATTCCCCGGCCAAGAAATTGGCGAACGTCTCCATCCGATGCTCCCCAATCTCTTATGACTCCCCATCTGTCCTTCAAACAAGTACCTCCTCCTGTCACACAGCTACGCCGACCTTTTGAAGGTTCAACACCTCGTGAATGGGCTCAACACCGGGTTGCCCTGCGAAAAGCATTTCCGGGGGGTTGGTGCCCGCCTCGTAAAATTTCTCGCGATGCTATGGACAGTCTTCGCATGCTTCACAGACACTCCCCAGAAACTTTTACGACACCAGTTTTGGCCCAACGATTCAAAGTTAGTCCTGAGGCGGTCAGAAGGATCTTGCGATCTAGATGGGTACCTAGCAAAGAAAGAAAGGATGAGCTGAGGACGAAATATGAAGCCAAGAAAGTTGAGAGAAAGAGGCAGCGCGTGCGTAAGGAATGGTCAGAGGGTGTAGAGAAGGGAATGTTGAGGTACAACACCAACAATGACACGGCTACCGGTGAGCTAGAGTTGACGTAAGCCAACAATTACTCTGGAATTGGAGTAAGTTCCATTACCACTCGCTGAAAACCTGACACAGACCTATAAATTCTTGGCAGGAAAACTTCAAGACACCTCGGAGATGGAGTTGTCTTGCATATGATTCTTACATCATTTCGAGTCGGACGAACTGCCCACTCATTGAGCGAGATTGGGGGAGCTTTGGGACTGATAAAAGTTTTCAAAATCAATGCGAGGGTTCGATCAATTTATACCAGTATTGTTGTGTAAGAATTCGCGAGAGGATGGATAAAGAAGTGTGTACTTGGAGGTTAAGTTACAAACCGACAAGTAAACTATGTAGTTGATATCTGAAATATATACTTACCAAGTACTGTGGGGACAAGTTAGCAGTCCCCTGTCTGTGTGTCTCTCGTGGAATGTGAAGGATGGATCAGAGTTACTTAGGTTGATGCTGGGATTGCTTATTAAGAAAGTGACTGAAACCTTACATAATGGTGAGATAATGACTGGATGAATATGTCTAGACTAGGTGAGTAACCTGTGCTATGCATGGGCACCCCATTAGGTGTTTGCTGGTTTTGAACATATCCACAATCAAAAAAATTATATTTCTACATGACCCATTTGAAATTACATTGTTATTACATTAGTGTTGCCATTGGCTGCAGCTAATATATTTTCTCATGGCCAATAGTTTATTGGAGCTAGACGACTATTGTCAGCTCTTTTGCTCAGATGCAGTAGGAGTAGCAACTCATGTTTATTACCTATATGACTATTGTCAGCTTAATGTGTATGTACATATTTGCATAGGTCTAGGTTCATAGTAGAACAATTCCCATACCTCCTTTGCTCAGATGCAGTAGGAGTAGTGACTGAGCAAAAGGGCACATGCATATGGAACCATATGTGTCTGTGTGTGTGGGTGCTTGGGTACACTAGACTTTAACACACCCCCTCAATGATGACAGATTTATTTGTTATCATTGTATCCTTTGAGCATAGGAGACGCTTACTTATGCTGTTTCGGCTTGGTAGGTTTGTATGTCCAAGGCAACAGTTGTCTAGATCAGGGGTGTGACCACAACATCATAAATAATCAAGAAGAACAGTGGAGTTGGCAGTTTCTACGGTTTGTCATCTGGTGACAAAGAAACCAGACTAGCTCAATGTTCAACCTCTCATCCATATCTAGCTGTTTGACTATGTCAACCTGGTGGTGAAAGAAACAGTGATCATGATACTTAAGCCTTTTCACAGTGCTAGTACTGACTTTTTGACTTGAGTCCAGAACCACACAGGCAGGAGAATTCATTTGGTGAGTGAACCAAGCTTTATGTTTACTAATCTGTGATTAAATCTGTAACCATCACTTGTTCAACACATGACCTCATCTGCTAATTTAGTTGCGTGTGGGTAAGGCATCATCTGATTGGTCACGTGTGAGCCTATGATGTAGACAAGGGCTTCACATCATTCAAATGTCGCCTCTGTCTACATCATAACCGGGCAATCAAACCTGGCATACTAGCCACATGGAGGTCTTGTGATGCATGATAAGATAAGCATGCGAGAGATGGGGGACAATGGAAAGAAGGGAAGGAAAGGTGTTTGGGTGGTGCCAGAAACACATGCAATGGCTTGGTCGAAATGGAAAGAAGTGACTCATCCTACAGTGTTATCCATAGTCCTCAGTGCTCACGTGCATTACATCATTTACATGTGCTCAACCGTGGCAGCACCACAGCCCAAAGCATGTGCATGAACATTTGTCATCAGTGGAATTAGGACTACAAGCATGAATGTGAGTGCAATCTGAATCAGTTGGCGACCAAACTTAACTTCCCTTGAATGTCAGGCCTAACAAACTTTAGCATCACCTAGCACCTGCCTGATGTCTTGTTAATATTACCAATGTAGCCTGCAGTCTAGTCTAGCACCACAGCATGACTGGCAATCCTTGCTCCTGATGAACATATGTGCATGCACCCATAAAAATGGACTGACCGCTGAAACAAAAGTGTCATTGCTTATCTGCTTTCACTTGCCATTCCTGCCACCACTTTCTATTCTGGTAGGCAATCTTCTTTGTTGTTGAGTCATGTGAGTATGATGTAGATAAGTGTAGTATCTTGAGTTCAGGGAGACTCTTGTAGGAATGAGTCTATGTGGCTTCTGGGCCTTGATCTGGATACATGCACTGATAACAATATCAGAAATGTTCAGTAATTTAAGTAATATATATATATATATTCGACCAACCCATCCACTCTATCTGGAAAGAGATGTGTAGAAGGCAATTAATAGACTGGAGTTAATAGATTGACTAGATTAATTACTAGGCTAAAGGCAAATAGTACAGAATAAACAATGTAACTTTAGTTTTCTGCATCTTACATCAAATATTATGGGCACTTATGGGCCACAGAATTCTTGCCACATGGAATAGCCAAAGGTCAATTTTAAAATCCAAAAAACCACCACATTATCACATAAAAATACTACAAAAAGTAACTGTAACTACTAACTACTATCGGAATACAATCTGTTACTAAAAGTAACTTTAAAGATGCAACAGACCTCTAAAAAGACCATGGGAATTTGGCACCAGAAAGGTAAGAAATTTTGGAAATGTTCAAAACTTTGCAGTAATGTTGTGCACAAATAGGGCAGCTCACAAATAGGGCCTCTCACAAGTACCACCATACCTGCAGATATACCTGTACTCTTGAAAAAATGGAGAGTACAGATATGAGATTTGGTCAAAAATTTACATGTAAATACTCACAAGTACAGGTAGAGTACAGGTATACCTGTGAAAAATCAGCAAATACCTGCAGGTATCTGTGATATTTGTGAAAAATCGAGTGTACAGATATGGCTTTTGGTGACCAAAATACCTGCAGATATGATACTCATGAGTACAGGTATGTACTCGTGAGATGCCCTATGCATGAACGATTCTAAACTCCACTAATGCTACATAGGGAATTGTAATGTAGTAATTAGCACAATTGAACAAATAATACAGAGAAAGTGCCTCATTGAAAGTATTCTTACTAATCTTTCCATGTGATCAAGAGAGCTAATGTTAAGTTGTTAAGTAGGCAGATTACTTCTCTGCACAGGCTGAAGATGAGGTGCAATTTTATGGTTGCATGTTAAAATCACATTCCCAATAGATAAAATAAAACAAATACTGCCAATGTTCTACAAAATGGATATCATCTGATAGGAATGATCAGCAGCAGCTCCAAAGAGAGCCCTTGTTGCTACATGGAGATCCACTGCACATGAATGTGGAGATCTGTCTTAGGCAATGACTTCACTACAGCACTGTCAAGTAACTGTCTTTACTCACTGTTGGTGGTCAACAATGTTCCAGTCACTGTGGGAAAAAAACTGCTTACTCATTTGGATGCTGATATCAAATGCATAGTTTAAGGGCTGCAGGACACAACTATTCAGAGGCCATCTTAAAAAAAGCATTTTACATATCTCTTAATGAGTGACAAGTGAATGAATACAGGGCCCTGCAGGAAGTTATCGACATGTGTAAATAAATGTGGGTGAGATTCACGTCTGGATATTAGATGAACAGAGTTCTGGGCCCCATGGCACTGTAAGCCAATGGTTCTACATCTTGATAAAACCCAGACTGCTTACAGCTGTTTCGGGTACATAAGGCGGAGTTTGAAATGTGCTGAATAATCACAATTTCACCATTGCCAGGTATTTTGAGTCTCCCTCCTCAGCCACTGCAAGTTGAGCCTTAAAAATTTGGGATAATGGAGTTATATATAATTGAATAAGCCCTGTCCAAAAGAACATCTGTAAAATGCAGTATTTAACAATGAGGTCTGGCAGGGTAGATTACCCATAGACAGACCAAATCAGCAGATATTGTCCTGGTTCTTTCCAATTATATGCTAGTATATATATACTCATAATCCATGAGATAAACAGCCCTTATACATTCCTCTTTCATTGAGCACAGACTCTCTCTATATGCAGACATTTACTGTTTCTACTAAGACACCAATGAGCATTCATAAAACCATGTAACTCTGCAGATTATCATATATATTAAAGTAGCATATTGGGTCCATGGGTGCTTTTAGGTGCTGAAAACCCAGAAAACCACACGCTTTGTCAGGCTTGGTCAGCTGGGAGTTTGAAAGGCTGCTCATCAGCCCCAGAGCCGCCCCAATACAATCAGGAAAAATGCAGGAAAAGTCTGTGAGGGCCCTTGGAGCTTGCCTGAGCCTCACCCTGGGAAATAAATGATGGTTATAAAGCAATGTCTTCACAGGCAAGTTTAGGGTTAGGGTTTTGTATCCTGGCCTGCCTTCAGTGTCAAAAACCCGGTTCTCATTTGAAAATTATGATAATCTGTGTCTGGATCAGAGAATCAAAATCAAAATCAGACTGTGAATCAAACAATCTAACTCTAAACCACTTGAACAACTCTGGATCATCTTTAAACTGGACAAAGTATTCAACTTTGCACTGATAATTATACTCTGAACTGGCCAGTCTAATTTTAAATCAGGCAATCCAACTTTGACAGGAAGACCTGACTCCAACTCAGCCAATCTTATTCCAAACTAGAGCATCTGACTATGACTACTAATCAGACTGTGAACATGCTGATCTCATTCCAAAGTAAAAATCTAATCCCGAATTAGACAATCCAACTCTAAACTGGCCAATCCAAGTCTGAACCAGAATATCCAGCTTAGAATCAGACAAAGTGACTCAAACCAGCAAATTTCATTCCAAAGTGGACAATCTGGCCCTGGACCAGCCAATCTGATTTCTAATTAGAGGATCCAACTTCAATCCAACTCTGATCCATCCAATCTGATTCTGGATTTGCCAAGTCTGAATTGGGAATTTGAGTCTGATTTGAACAAACTGAATCTGAACTATCCATGTCTGAATCAACCAATTCAAAATCTCAAAATGAACTGTGTCCAAAACCAGGGATACAAATAACATTAGGGAATATTCTTTCATTAAGGAATCTCCTTTTGATTAGAGTTTCAGGGACTATTTCAAAAACAGCAGAAAATCAAAACACCACGTTTCAACTTTTTCACATGGTTTGTATGCTGGGTCCAACATCAGTTGTAATTTTCATGCTTGGCCAGCATGACAGCATTGGGTCATAAATATTTAGCTAACATGGAAAAATCAGACAACTATACATCTACTCGAAAAAAAAACAAAGACTACTTATTCATGCATTTCCACACCACATGAAAGCTTTGTATTTGGAGGCCACAGGAAAAGTCCAGTACATCATATCACCTGTTGGACCTTAGACCCACTGACTATCACATGGAGATGATGTGAGATCACAAAGCATCCTGAGAGTTAAGCTAAAGTTGCAGCATCAGGGTTGTTTTTTCTGTACTGAGGAGGTTGAATGACATGAATAAACTACTTCAAAACCATGCAATTACTGGGCATATTACAGTGAAAAATAGTTTTGCATATTTTCTATTAAAATCATCCATCATATCCACTATTTATTGATAAAATAATATAATGGAGAAAAGCTGCTGAGCATTAGGGAGGCCACATGGCATGAGATTTTCAATATGTAATAAAATTCCAACCTTTGGCAAATAGAGATACCATGAAAGTTGCAATGTGGTGCTGTGTGGATGATATTCCTTGCTTGATAGTATGTTGGTTTCGATTAATGTACTGGAGAAAAGCTGCCGAGCATCAGCAAGGCCATGTTGCAACAGATTTTCAAGGAAAATATAAATTGTAATGGAGTGTCCTGCATAGCATGGGTCATGGAAAATCAGTTTCAATGTAATGGAGCAAAACTGCAAGCATTAGTGAGGCCATGTAACATGAGATTTTCAAGCTGTAATAGGATCCCAAGCTTTGGCAAATAGAGATACCACCAAAGTTGTAATGTGGTGCTGTGTGGATGATATTCCTTGCTTGATAGTATGTTGGTTTCAAGTATGTCCTGGAGAAAAGCTGCCAAGCGTCAGCAAGGCCATGTTGCATGAGATTTTCAAGGCAAAAATAAATTGTAATAAAATGTTGGGCATTGCATGGGTCATGGAAAATCAGTTTCAATGTAATGGAGAATAACTGCCAAGCATTAGTGAGGCCATGTAGCATGAATAAACTTCCAAGCTTTGGCCAATATAGATATCCACCAAAGTATATGGTGCCGTGCGTAGCATGGGTCATGTAAAATTATTCAAGTAATGTAACAGGCTGAGCATCAGCAACACCACATGGCATAAAATTCTGAGCTTTGGCAAATATAGAAATCCACCAAAGTCGTAACGGGGTGCCGTGCGTAGCACGGGTAACTCCACTAGTCATATATATTAAAGTAGCGTAGTGGGTCTGTGGGCGCTTTTAGGTGCCGAGGGATTGGTCAGTATTGGTCAGCTTGGAGTTTGAAGGGCCACTCTGGGAGCCCCACAGCAGCCCCAGTATGATTTGGACAAATACAGGGAAAATCAAGTGAGCCACTGGGACCTCCCTGGAGCTTGCCTGATCCTCACCCTGGGAAAATACCCAAGCTGGCAGCAGTGCTGTTTCTGGCAGGTTTAGGGTTAGGGTTTTGGGTCCTGAGCAGCCTTGAGGGTTTTCCCATTGAGAATCCGATTGCATCAGACAATTATCTGTGTATCAGAGAGTCCAAATCCTACTGTGAATCAAACTATCCAGCTCTCAATCTCACTCCAGCTTGGAAAACCCAAATTTTGGAATCAGACATTCCAACTGAACAGATATTTCTACTCTGAATCAGCAAGTCTGATTCCAACCTTGAACTGGCCAATCTGAGCCTGAATTGGAAGATCCAGCTCCAAATCAGACTTTAAATTGGCCAATTTTATTTCAAAGTCTGACTCTGAACCTGCCAACCTGATTTGGATTAGACAATCTGATTCAATCTGAACTGGGCAATTTGAATGGACAGATTATCAAAGTCTGAATTGAGGAATCTGAGCCTAATTCAGACAAACCAAATTGGAAATTTCCTTGTCTGAATCAAGCAATTGAAATCTGGGGGGTAGAAGTCTGGGAATCAGTCAGACAATGGTACAGCTACTGAAAAAAACAAAGACTACTTATTCGTGCATTTCCATATCACAGAATTAATATAAAAGCTTCATTCGAGAGGCCAGAGGAAAAGTCTGAGGTCCAACAGGTGATATGATATACTGGGACCCACTGACTATCACATGGAGATGATGTGATATCACAAAGCATCCTGAGAGTTAGGCTAAAGTTGCGGCATCAGGGTCGTTTTTATGTACTGAGGAGGTTGAATGACATGAATAAACTACTTCAAAACCATGCAATTACTGGGGATATTACCATGAAAAACAGTTTTGCATATTTTCTATTGAAATCCTCCATCATATCCACTATTTATCAATGGAATGTTGGTTTCAAGTAATATAATGTAGAAAAGCTGCTGAACATTAGTGAGGCCACATGGCATGAGAGTTTCAATATGTAATACAATTCCAATAGAGATACCATGAAAGTTGGAATGTGGTGCTGTGTGGATGATATTCCTTGCTTGATAGTATGTTGGGAAAAGCTGCTGAGCGTCAGCGAGGCCATGTTGCATGAGATTTTCAAGGAAAATATAAATTGTAATAGAGTGTCCTGCATAGCATGAGTCATGGAAAATCAGTTTCAATGTAATGGAGCAAAACTGCAAGCATATGTAACATGAGATTTTCAAGATGTAATGGAGCAAAACTGCAAGCATATGTAACATGAGATTTTCAAGATGTAATAGAATTCCAAGCTTTGGCAAATAGATATGCCACCAAAGTTGTAATGTGTTGCTGTGTGGATGATATTCCTCGCTTGATAGTATGTTGGTTTCAAGTAATGTCCTGGAGAAAAGCTGCCGAGCGTTAGCGAGGCCAAGGCCATGTTTCATGAGATTTCAAGGCAAATATAAATTGTAATAGAGTGTTGTGTCACATGGGTCATGGAAAATCAGTTTCAATGTAATGGAGAATAACTGCCAAGAATTAGTTAGGCCATGTAGCATGAGATTTTCTATACATAATAGAATTCCAAGCTTTTATAGATATCCACCAACGTTGCAATATGGTGCTGTGTGTAGCATGGGTCATGTAAAATTATTCAAGTAATGTAATTGCTGAGCATCAGCAACACCACATGGCATGTAGCTTTGGAAAATATAGAAATCCCCCAAAGTCGTAATGGGGTGCCGTGTGTAGCATGAGTAACTCCACTAGTCAATATAAGAAATATCGATGGGGGGTCTGTGTGGGTGTTTTTTTGTCAGCATTAGTCAGCACATCTCCTGAGCCTAATAGCAGCCCCAATAAAATCAGGAAAAATACAGGAAAAATCAGAGAGGCCATTGGGACCTGGCTGGAGATTTCCTGAGCCTCACCTTAAGAAAATAACGATAAAATAACACAGTGCTTTCCCAGACAATTTTAGGGTTAGGATTTTGGGTTCTAAGACTTCCTGGGCAGCCTTGAGTGTCAAAATAAAAGTTTCTCATTTGAGAATTTGAGGTAAAGATTCCAAATCTGAATCCAATGAGCCAAATGCAAAAATATGAACATGACAGTGTAAATTTTACACCTAAACCAGTCAATCTAATCCTTGCATTGGACAATCCAACTTCCAAAAGGCCAATGATCAATCTGATTCTGAACCAGCTAATCCATGATTCAAAAGATCAGACTCCAAACCCTCAATCTGATTTGGAATCAGACCATCAGACTCCAAACTGGCCATTTCAACTTTGAACCAGCTACTCTGATTCTGAACTAGCCAATTCCACTCCAAACCAGCCACTTTGATTCTGAATTAGACAATCCACAGATGAAATGACTCTGAACCAATCAATCCAATTGTGAATAAGACAATCTGACTCTGAACTGGTCAATCTTGGCCAATGCATGTCTGAATCCACCAAGCTATGTCTAAATCAGACAATCTAATTCCAAACTGGACACATTATGTTACTCCAAATCAACCAATCCAACTCTGGACCAACCAATCTGAGTCCTGATTCTGAATCAAACAATCAGACTGGGAATCAGACAATCAGACTTAGAATTAGACAATCTTAATCAAAACCAGACAATCTGACTCCAAACTAGACAGATTATCCAACTCTGAATCAGACAATCTAACTCCAAACTAGGGGTGATCACAGTTCGAGGATTTCATGGATTTGATGGCGGATTTGGTGACAGAT
This sequence comes from Ramaria rubella, assembly GCA_015039355.1. NCBI lineage: Eukaryota > Fungi > Basidiomycota > Agaricomycetes > Gomphales > Gomphaceae > Ramaria > Ramaria rubella. Next base: position 151,620 of record MU134440.1, on the reverse strand, counting down.
TTGAGCAACTGAGCAAACAAAAACCAACGAAATCTGGCAAATCCACTCTGATACCTTGGATTGGGAGCACTATTTGAGCTTGAATCTGCCTCTGCATGTTACAAGTATTTACACAGGTACATGAACTTGAAATATATGATCTCTATCTTATGAAAAAGACTGACCGACAACTGGCCACTGAGGCCTTACTTGAAGCCTTCTTAGTAGCACGGATTGCGGAGGGTCAGCTGGTCATCGACGAATACATTGATGTGCTGACAAATGCAGACAGCAGTAGTGAGGATGAAGACAGCAGTAGTGAGGACGAAGACCACAGCAAGGATGATGAAGAGGGTGAGGACGACATCAACACCCTTGGCCTCGGTGATGGTTCGCTCCCACCATTGAGTCAAATGTTTCTGGATGCTGCCTTGACTCTCCACTCGACTCGTTATCTCCAAGACTCCGTTAAGGTTCCCAAGACCAGAACACAACTTGACTTACTATTACATGAGTATAAGCTGAACCATCCTGTCATCTTCCGCAGCTTTGTCTGTGTGACTCCAGCGACATTCGATGCCCTTGTGCTCAAGATTCAGGATGATCCAGTCTTCCATAATAACTCCCCGAACCCACAGATCCCTGTGGACAACCAGCTGGCAGTCACTCTGTTTCGTTTCAGTCATTTTGGAAATGCTGCCAGCACGCAAAAGGTGGGGTTGTGGGCCGGTGTGGGATATGGGACTGGATCTATGTACCTGTCGTGTGATGATGGCTCTCTGTCGTCCTGAGTTTAGGATGACAGCCTTGCAGTGGCCAGATGATGAAGCGAGGGAATGTGCAAAGGTCTGGGTAGAGGAACAGTCGTGTCCTATGTGGAGGGATGGATGGCTTATGGTTGATGGAATGTCGGTGCCGCTATATGCTAGGCCTGGGTTTTTCGGCAACAGCTTCTTTGACCGGGAAAGCAATTATTCAATGAATGTTCAGGTGCATAACATCCCACTGTTGATAGAGCTCATGTCTCATATTCATCTATAGCTTATATCTACTCCAGACCTCTGAATTGTAGACTATGGAGTTGGCATGCCTGGAAGTCAACATGACTCTACAGCATGGTTACAGACTCATATTCCACAGGAGCATGAGTCTTTACTTAGTCTGGCAGAGTGGGTATGGGCAGATACAGCATATCCGCTGCAAACATGGTGCCAGGCTCCATTTAAAAAGTATGTTTCTACAGCTTCAATAGTACAGGAGACTCATTTCATTCAGACCAGAGAAGGACACTCCAGAGAACACAAGGCATAACTATTATGTCTCGAAGATACACATCTGCTTGGAACACTGTGTAGGTTACCTGAAGGGCCGTTGGTCATCATTGTGTGGCCTGCACTTACAGATTAACAAACCCAAGGATGTGCACTTCGCCAGCTTGTGGATAACATGCTGTATCATGCTCCACAACCTGGCCATCCAAGTTGAGGCAGGAATGGATTTGGAAGCTGATGAATTCTATCAAAAGGGTGTCGCACTGGTTGAGGCTTAACGCACTTGTCGTGAGTCAGAACTCACCCAGGGTGATGATAATGAGACCAAGCGGCAGCAAGAGGTGGCCCATGATGTTGCCCTCCTTGAGGCCAGGCTCACACGCGAGCAGTTGAAGAAGGGATTATTTGCGTATCTGGGCTTGTAAGTACTTGGTACTACCTAGGTATATTACATGTGCAAGATTGATGAGCCTAGGTCAGTACCCACATAATCAAGTTAGTCAGCAGTGTGGGATCTGCAGACCCTAGGCTTTCATCAGGAAGGTCTGATTGCAGGTCGTAAGGTGAGCTATCATGGCTGTTTACGAAGCTTGTAGGCGCAGGTGAGAATGAAGGGATGTGGGGGAGACTAGACAATGGGATGGATCTCATTGAACCAACTCCCAAGCGAAGTTTAAGCATCTCAAGCTCATGTGCTTGAGTTGCTTTCACCTTAACCATCTCCGCTTGGATCCACAGTTTCTCTACTGCAAAGTTGTGGCGAGCCTTGATACGTTCACAATCTAATCGTGCCTTGGCATTACTCTCAGCCAACCACTCAGCCAAACCCACACGAACCTCCTAATCCAGCGTCATGATGTCAATGGCCTTCTCAAGGGCTGTCTTGCATTTTGTTTGTTTGTGGTCCTGCGGTTGATGTATCGGGTGTTTTATGGGGTGCCACTGATATGGCCTGGGGGGCAGGAGTTGCTTCCGGAGGTGGGCTGGGATCCCAGGCCACCGGGTCAAGGTCAACCCTGGAGAGCCATGGTGACTGTCCCATTCTCCACTGTCCCATTCTCCATCCTTGTCAGTGGGCTGTAGAGAGATTAGATAGGTTGATGAGCTGCACTATGACTCACCTCTGAGTCAAAGTTAACAGCGCCAGTTGTCAAAAACCGCTTTTGACCTGTTATCTTTGGTAGAACAAGGTTAGTAACAACAAATGTGGTTAAGAGAACCCTTCCGACAAAGCCGGAAGTGTTATCAACAATGTATGCAAAGTATACAGACTAAGACAGTTCAATGAATGGTGCCGTGATGGTGCCTACTTGTCAAAACTGGAATAGAGAGGGAGTTTGAAAGAAGAAAGTAGAATTTACTTAGCAGACAGAGTCTTGGCAATGTTATCGACATTGATCGTTAAGAATAGAGAGAGATAGAGATGAGAAGGTGATGAGTTCAGATTAGTCATTAGACTCGTCGTTTGACTTAGATGTGTAGACGACACCAAGTAAAGAGAGGGGGAAGACTTATGATAATAGAACTAAAGAAATACATGCGTTCTATCCTACTGTTTTATACTAGATGTATTCACCGAAGTTGGACAGACACCATGTGGGCTACATACTAAATGGAGTTGTAATTGTTGTGGTAATTGATGTTCCTATCTACTATTATTGGAGCCGCATATATCGACGATCAGTTATTAGGTTGAATGATCCGATCTTGGACACCGAATATTGCTAGTATTGCTAGTGTCGGTAGTGTCGGTAAGTCGTGGAGGGGATAGCGACTGTGATAAGTGTTGTTAGGTGTCAAATCATGACAGTAGCCCCCTTTCTAGTTCGGAGCCCCAGTGACGCATATAGAAAATTGCTTTAATTTGTCGGATAGCCTTGTGGTCTGTGCACGTCCTGATAGGCATTGGGCGGTGTACCAGCGATAATGTGACCTGGTCCGTGCGCAGCACGTGTCGTTAACATAAAAGTGGGCGCAACCTTGAACAAGTCTTCATTTGGTTTCCAATGGCGCCTTCCTTCAATACTCTACTAAGACAGTTCCAGACTGAGGCATTGACTGAACCCGAGCAATGTGAAAATCTCCTTGAAGAAATCGGGATGTGGGTGAAGGAAATGGAGGGAATAGATGTGAGTAGGACCACTTCTTGTTGACTTCTGTCGTTAATAGATATCAATAACAGGATGAGCTGTCGGATGCAATGGAGGCTCGTCTATCCATACAGCTGAAGTTCACAATTCGAGCCAAAGTGATGAAGATTCGAAGCGATATCAAGGCAGCGAAGTCTTGGTTATCGGTAATGAAGGTAAGTAATCGCGTCTTTTCTTATTGATTGTTCCTGACTGTTGTCGATAGGGGGGTTTCACAGTGGCTTCGCCCAATCCCTTAGCGATAGCTGCTGTGGATCTAGTGAATCCACGAATCAACACTCCACCTCTGAAGGCGATTTCGTCCATCCCAGTAGTCCCGCTCTTCGGTAAAGCGGCGCTGACAGAGGATTTGACGGACGAAGCGGTCGATCAATTGGCCCACGATGATATTGCCATTGTTCCACGACGCAAAGCTAAGCTTCTGGGTGGTGTTGGGATTGCCGATACGCATTGGATAGGTATGCCAGCAGAGTATGGTGATCAGCTGGCATATCATATTGCTAGCATCGTATATGTCGACATAAGTGATTTCCTCATTGGCTGTTTTTCTCCTTGTTGACGTCCGATAGGGTATTGTCGTCGAGAACGAAAAGAAATGCAAGATGTGTGATCGCCGCGGTTATCGGTGTTACAGGTTACCAGGGTGTGTATGTCAATGTTGTCGCGATGGGAAGCAGTGTAGCCTAAATCGTAAGTGAATGGTTCGTTTGTGGTTGCCATCGCTAATAGCTTCTTGTGTAGCCAAACACACCAAAGGGAAGGGCAAGGCCGTCACTACTTCGTCCAAGAGCATGGGATGCCTCAAATCCACGTCGCCTACCATTGCTGGGCCTTCCTCTCTACTCCCTATTCCTTCGACATGTTTGCAACCTTCTCGTGACGCTAAACGCCCCCTTGACCTTGTGCCAGATTCATTGCCAGTGGAACCACCTATTCGCCCTCATAAGCGACTTTGTCTTGATGTTATTGGAAGCAGCGCCCTGCAAAGCTTGCAGGTTTCAATGGTGGAAGGAGCTGATCGGATGGATTGGTTAGCGCAACAGTGGATTGTTGCTAACAATGCAGTAATGGGGGTTCAAAAGGAAATGTTGGAGGTTCAGGCATGGATGAGTACAAATAAGAAGTTAGAAAAGTTTTTGTGAAAGGATAATAAGGAGTGTGTGAATAATAAAAGGCTTCTCTTTAAAATCACTTTAAGAAGTATTGAGTGAAAAGCATTTTAACTAAAGAGAATGAAAGTTTTTTGGAAGAAAGAGTGTGAAAAACGACTTCTCAGATGTCTTGTGCGATCAATGTTGCTTCGGAAAGAATTCCGATGCTGTCGCTAGGACTATCATCATGTAGTGTTTTGGAACAAATGAGGGTTTTTAGCTAAAGTATAATTGAAAGAAGAGTTTTAAGGTCGGGGCTTATCGGGATAAGCCTTGTGAAATGCTTCGACAGGTTTCGGTGCATGTTGAAGGTTGTCGGAGTATTCCCAACTTGTTGCGTTGCTAGTGTATTCATAGCCTTTCCATTCGACAAGATATTGTACACGTTTCCATCATCATCGGGAATCCAGAATGCGACCAACTTCGTATTCAAGGGAATCCTCAACCTCGACAGGCAGTGGAGGGTCTGGATTTCAGTTTCGGATTAGACTTGGGGTTGCAGGTTCTAATAGTGATATGTGGAAGATGGGATGAATCTTCTGTAATGCTAGTGGTAAGCTGAGTCGAAACACGTGCGACAACACCTTTTTGAGTATAGGATAAGGTCCCAGCCGTCGGTGATCCAGTTTCTTGGATGGTCACTTGGTTCAGATGTTTCGGCTATCCAACCATACTTCGTCACCAACTGTCAGCTTCGGAATTGCTGTGTTTCAGTTGTCGGTTGATGTTCAATACTGTGCCAAAGTTACCTTAATTTGTTTGCAGAGGTACTGGTGTAATTCCTTTAAGTCTACAGCCATTTGGTGAGCAGTCTCCGACGGAACAGTATCAAGGGAAACTTCGAGGTTAGGGTGGAAGCCTTTATTCGCAAAAAATGGGGTGACCTGTGTCACTGAATGCGAAGTGTTGTTGTATGTGAATTTGGCAAGGGGGAGGAGATGTGACCAGTCATCTTGCTGATAATTGACATAAATCCGAATGTACTGTTCAAGGACTTGGTTGAGCCGTTCAGTTTGTCCATCTGTTTGGGGATGATAGGCCATCGATAAGTTGGCCTTGATGTCGAGGGGCTGGCATAACGATCGCCAGAAACGGGAGATGAAGTGTTTGCCACGATCAGAGATAATGTTGGATGGTGTGCCATGTTTAGAGAAGACATGTTGAAGGAAAAGAATGGCTACGTCTTCGGACTCAATGTCACAATACGTGGGGATGAATAAACCCATTTTTGTTAGTCTGTCGACAATGATGGTGTCGAATCCATCGGATAGTGGAAGTCCTTCGATAAAATCCATCAAGATGGAATCCCAAGGTCGTTCTCCAATTGGTAAGAACTTGAGGGGTCCGAATGGTTTGTGGTGAATAGATTTTGCATTGCGACAAGGGGTACAAGATTTAACATAGTCGGTAACAAAGGCGATGATTTTTGGCCAATAGTATCGTCGTCGAATGTTGTTGATCGTTTTGCCAATTCCTGGGTGTCCCGATAATCAATGGTCATGGCAGGATCTGAGTATGTTGAGTTGAAGGTCCTGGTAGTCTGGGATGTAGTATAGACCATTATACAGAAGGAAATCCCTGTCTGTCAATAAGGACCATGGGTCAGGGAGGTTGTCGACAGATGGTAATTTCTGTTGGAGTCTCTGTATATGCGTCTGTGCAAAGGGGTCCGTATGAATCCCTTGCTTGATGGAGGAAAGAAGGTATGGCTTGCAGAAGTAACTGTCCAGCCTTGAACATGGTCTGGAAGTTATGAGGATTAGCTTCTGTATAGTTGCTACTCCCCCCTTTAGGGTACACGTCGACACGACGTGTGAGTGCATCTGGTTTTGTTCCAAGATGTCCGGTGTGATAGCAAATGATGTAGTGGAATCCCGAGAGATATTCCAACCAGCGAGCCTGCCGACAGGTGAGTTGCTTTGTCGTTGCAAAGTATTCCAAGTTTTTGTGGTCTGATAGGACAAGGACTACGTGGGTAGTGCCTTCGGGGTAGTTTCTCCATTGTTTGAAGGCCTCGAAGATGGCGAGCAGTTCCTTGTCATATATCTCATAGTTCAATTCAGCTGGGTTCATGCTTCGCAAATAGAAAGCAATAGGATGGATATCACCACCGTCGGGAGAGATTTGAGAGATGATCGAGGCAACAGCATAGTCAGATGTGTCGGTTTCAACAACAATAGGGTTATTGGGGTCAAAATGAGTGAGAATTGGAGCCTTAGTAAAGGTGAGTTTGAGGTGTTCAAAAGCATCATTTTGTGATGTATTCCATGCGGATGGGGTATCCTTACGCCTCAGTCGTGTTAGCGGAAGGACAATATCGGAGAAACGAGCAATGAAGTGTGAGTAAAAATTGGCAAAACCCAAAAACATTGGACATCCTTCAGGGTTTTGGGTGTTGGCCAATCTTTAATTGCATTTGTTTTCGCAGGGTCCATTGATACGCCAGCTGGTGATACAATAAATCCTAAGAATTCAATGGAAATAGAGTGAAAGATGGACTTCTCAGGTTTGATATGAAGGTTATTGTCTCTAAGACGAGTGAGTACCTGCCGAACGTGTTTCATATGGCCGTCGATGTTGTTGGAAAATACTAGAATGTCATACAGGTAGACTACAACAAAGCGATCAGTCATATCTTGAAAGATATCGTTCATAAAATTGAAATATCACCAGAGAGTTTGTGAGACCCATTGGCAGTACTAAAAACTTGAAGGCTCCATATTGGGTGCGGAAGGCTGTTTTCAATTCATGGCTGGGTTTGAGCCTAACATTATAATACCCAGCACGGAGATCAAATCTGGTGTAGATTTTCGCTGATTTGAGCTGGTCGATAGGGTTCCCGATGAGGGGGATCGGATAGCGATTCTTGACCGTGATCTTGTTGAGAGCGCGATAGTCTACAACGAGTCGAAGTTCCCCATCTTTCTTCTTAGTGAATAGTACTGGTGCTCCACCAGGGGAAATTGATGGTTGGATGAAGCCTTTTCCAAGCATGTCATCTAGAAATTTGCGTAGGGCTTCTAATTCTACTCCTGACATTGGGTATATTGGCCCATGGGGAGTAGTGGTTTGTTGTCTTCAATTTCGATTTTGTGGTCATAAGACCTATGAGGTGGGACGGCCTTTGCTTCTTGTCTGGAAAAGACGTCAACAAAATCGAGGTATTCGTTGGGTACAACCTTGGCAAGCAGTTCTGCTTCGTCTGTCGGTAAGACTTCGCCATGAAGTAGCAATGTAGGAGCCGGTTTGTGCGAACTAGCAAGTAAACTTTCAGACTTGGATGTAGGTAGCAATGGAATAAAATGGAAAGAGTATATGGTTTCTCCTGCATTTATGAATCCCCTGAATGCCGCAGCACCAACGAGGGTGATTTTCGGAACTTGGTGTGTTCTTATATCGGTAATGAATCCATCGGGAAAAGGTAATGGGTCAGAAAAAGTGGTGGGCATATTCATATCGATTGGCGACCGGAAGATAGAGGAGTCAGATTGAGAGAGATTGGGTTTTGAAAGGATACCCAATGGTGGCGATATAATTGCCGAAGAACCAGGAACTGTCGAAGGGGGCGACCCTGAAGAAGTGTGGAGTTCTGGGATGGTATTGAAAACCGAAGGTAGCATCGATTGGACATCCTGAGTGGTTGTGATACAAGACATGGCGGTGGTCATCGTCGGAAGTGTCGAGCCTGTGCCAGATTGGAAATGAAGTGACATTGAAGCCCAGTCAATTGTTGGGTTAGTGGCTTTTAGCCAGGGAAGACCTAGGACAATCGGGGCTGATGGATGAAGTTGAGTAATGAGAAGTGATAGAGATTGAGATGACAAATTGGGAAAGGAAATAGTAGTTTTAATGTATTCGTGGATGAAACCGCTAGTGGCAGGTTTTCCATCAAATAGACATAGAGAGACTGGTTGTGAAAGAGATTGTCGAGCCGTCGGAAGTTGTGTCGCTACTTGTACATCAATAAAATTTGATGTTGCCCCGGAGTCTATGAGAGTAGGTACAGGATCAGAATGATCAGAGAAAGTTAGATGAATGATGAATGAAATGTCAGATCGAGATACAAGTCCCGACCATAATTGTACAGAGGGAATTGTGTGCAGGTGTGCCATGCGACCCATTGTGCACACGTCAGATGGATCGCTAATTAGTTTTCCGCCGAGAATTGAGGTTCCTCGTTGATAACTTCTTCGATCGTTGCAGATTGAGGTTCTGCTGAGATGGTGAAGGTGGCTCGTCCTGAAGCTTGTTGTGGGCTCTTCACATAGATACAGTCATGACTGTGATGGTCAGGTTTTTCTCCACAATAAATACACAAGCCTTTGGCTTTACAGCACTCCTTCTCAGTGTCGGTCAAATGACCGGTGTTATCAAGTACACTGCTGAGGTCTTTTCGGTCTGTTGCTACTCCTTGCGACAGTTTTGATTTGTCGCTGGAGTAGTTGTTGCCTCTTTGTTCGAATGGCTTGTGCTCCGATTCCTTTGTATATGTTGAAGTGCTTCCACTCTGGCGAGCTGATGTAGTATGAGCGGTTTTCTCGTTTTGGCGAGCCCAGTAGCGATTGTCGCATTCCAGGGCTTGTTGTTTGAGGGTGTCGAGGGTTGTCGCTCGTGGTAGTGACAAAAGATGGTCTTTAATGTGTTTGGCGAGACCTTCGTAGAACACATCGTAAAGGGCAGGGTCATTCCAACCTGTATGAGGAGCATGTTCAGCTAATTTAATCATGTATTTATTCACGCGATGATTATCCTTCATTCTGAGATGTTGGATTGATCGTTGGGCAGATTGAGCGAGGTCGGGTTGTCCAAACGATTGGTTAAGAGTGATAATGAATTCATCCCAGTTGGTTCGGATGCTTGTTTTGGGTGATGCAGTGAGGTGGGGGAGCCACCAATCGAGAGCGATCCCAGAGAGATAGGAGGCCGCATATGCGACGCGTTGGCGATCGGTTGAAAACTTTCAAGGTTTGTTATCGAAGGCCATGGCATTGAGCAATAAATGCTCGGATGGATTCTGGTTTAGTACCATCAAAGGGAGTCGGTTTACTGATTTCAGAATCGGTTTCATTTGTGATTGTGTCATTACATAGTACAGGACACCATATGGTTGGTACCAGGGACCATTCACTGGTCCAGGTGGTGATCCTCCAAAGGGATTGCCAGGAGGTCCGCTGAATGGTGCTCCAGGTGGTTCTCCGAAGGGGAGGGGTCCGCCAGGAGGCCCAGGAGGTGGTCTGCTGGGAAATGCTGGAGGAGGTGGTTGTCCTGGGTGTCCCAGAGGGGGTCTAGGAGGAAGAGATTGAGGTTGCGACGGTGTCAACACATTTTGGCGATGCGACGTAGTTGAGACTGTTGGACTAGGCGGTGGAGTGGAAGGAGGCATTCTTGGGAAGCCTTGCCATTGTCCACCGTCTAAAGCAGGTGTGTTGCCTCTCAATGTCGGACTGTTGAATGGTGAAGGCGACACATGAGAGGGACTCAGGTGTTCCATTGTGGGCATCGTTGGGTGAGCTGTCGGTGGTCGCAGGAGTGGGGTTGCTGTTGGATCAACAGGAGGTCAATGAGGTTGAGCAAACAGAGGTGGGAAAGTGATTGGTGGTTTATGTTGCATATATGCGGTCCCTGGACGAGGATAAGGGGATCTGTATTCATGCATCTGGGACGCGGTGTTGGGTCGAAAGATATTCGATGCTACTGCTATATACAGGCGAGTGATTGCTTGTTGAGTTGGTGTATAGAGTTCTGAATTCGAATGTGCGGGTGTTGGGATTGGTGGATGTGAGGAAGATGAGAGCGATGACATAGTTGCCGACGGATGTGGCAACTGTGTTGGTTGACTATTGAGAGGTTCTAGAGTGATACCAGCCCTTTCCGCTCGCGTACGAGCTTGCGCTAGTTGTGCTCAAGTCGTGACAAGATGTCTCTGCTGATCGCTTATCAGTGCTTCAGTCTGGCAAAGATTCTCACTAAGTTGTCGAAGTTTGGCTTCCTCTTGTTCCATTGTCTGAGGTAATACCGACACTGATTGATGTGGGAATGATGACATATGTGGGGGGAGGTCTGGAATAAAGCCGGGTGTAATATATGCGCCAGATTGGTGCTGTTGGGATGCTGTTGGATCAATCTGTGGGAAGGGTGCTGATCCTCTATTTGGTAAAGGTAGCGGTGTGATGGCAGGTCCTTGGGAATGAGTTCGGATACAATCAATAGGGGAGTATCAGGGGTGACCTGATGAGTTCATTGTCCTATCCGACATACATGAGAGGGAGAAACTGGGAGAAGGATTTCGACTAGTAGGTGTTAGTTCTATTATACTGTCAAAAACCGCTTTTGACCTGTTATCTTTGGTAGAACAAGGTTAGTAACAACAAATGTGGTTAAGAGAACCCTTCCGACAAAGCCAGAAGTGTTATCAACGATGTATGCAAAGTATACAGACTAAGACAGTTCAATGAATGGTCGCCGTGATGGTGCCTACTTGTCAAAACTGGAATAGAGAGGGAGTTTGAAAGAAGAAAGTAGAATTTACTTAGCAGACAGAGTCTTGGCAATGTTATCGACGTTGATAGTTAAGAATAGAGAGAGATAGAGATGAGAAGGTGATGAGTTCAGATTAGTCATTAGACTCGTCGTTTGACTTAGATGTGTAGACGACACCAAGTAAAGAGAGGGGGAAGACTTATGATAATAGAACTAAAGAAATACATGTGTTCTATCCTACTGTTTTATACTAGATGTATTCACCGAAGTTGGACAGACACCATGTGGGCTACATACTAAATGGAGTTGTAACTGTTGTGGTAATTGATGTTCCTATCTACTATTATTGGAGCCACATATATTGACGATCGGTTATTAGGTTGAGTGATCCGATCTTGGATGCCGAATATCGCTAGTATCGCTAGTGTCGGTAGTGTCGGTAAGTCGTGGAGGGGATAGCGACTGTGATAAGTGTCGTTAGGTGTTGAATCATGACACCAGTTTCCCCATCATCCACTTTTGCATTTACCGTCCCAGGCACATCACCTCCCATCTGTCCATTGGGCTGTGTGAGATTGCGGACCGCTCAACCACAGGGCTGGTGCCCAAGAGGTCGTGTAAGCATTTGTACCAAGGACAGCGCTTGCAGATTTTGTCTGCAATAAACTCATTAGCAGTGACACTTCATAACACAGGTGCATACCCAAAATGTTCCCTAGCTCTGTCCCTGGGATGATTTCGTTGGTTCGGTCTTCCTCCACAAGGCCCATCCCAGTCGCCATCATAGTTTGGCAGCAGTCAATATACAGTGTCTTTAAACTAAAATGCCACAAAGAATTAGTTATGAAAGAAATACAAAAGAATCAAGGACTTACGCAGAGATACGGTTCTTGACAACCGTTGCAAGAGCAGGTTGCTCCATGTCGTCCCATGGGCTGCTCATGCTGTCAAACAGTTTGCATGCAATATCTACACAATGGGCTGCACAGGTCTTTCCACCTGTGGGTACAGCCTCCATAGTTCCCTTCTCGAAGCCAAACGCTACCTTCCATGTTGTGTTGTCCTCGATGAGGCCAATGAGCCGGTCTGACATGTGATGCATGTGCGGTTTGGACCATCTAAACAGAGAATAAGAGAACACATATAACCACAACTGAGAGATGACTTACTGGATACTAGTACCCCTAGCCCTTTTTTTTGTCTGGGATATCCTCACCGTGTTCCTCATCACCATCCCCAACCGCTTCCGTGTTCACCTTCTTCCGCTTGTTTGAAGGCCTTGATGGCACAGCCTCGGACTTCATCCTCTTTTTCTGCTTCGAGTTGGCGGCATCGACCTTGGCCAGCAGGAGCTATGCTTCAAGAACCTTCGAAGGAGACACGGGTGGGGAGATTATGGCTTTGCAGCCAGCCTTCTTGCGTCGTGGTGACTTTACCATGGTGGCAGTGATGACAGTAGTTGGGGAAGGATGAGGTGGATGGGGTTGGTGGTGGAGAATAGAAAGAAGGGGCACGTGGGAAGTCTGCGAGCGTGCATGTCATAGACTTCTTACTTGAATATGAGATATTTAATAGAAATAATCAATCATTCGAAATTCAGTTCTAAGTACAGGATAGTACAGGATGGAATCGACGTCAAATCGGCAAAAGCGACTCCAGAGTCACTTTCCTTGATTTGATGGATTTTGTGTCTCAAATCCACCATCAAATCCATCAAATCCTCCAACTGTGATCACCCCTACTGGCTGGATCATCTGATTCGGAACCAGACAATTACAAACTGGTCAGTCCAATTCCATATCAGACAATCCAACTCCAAACCAGCCAGATTATCTGATTCTGAACCAGACAATTACACACTGGTCACCTCAATTCCAAATCAGACAATCCAACTCCAAACTGAACAAATTATTCAACTTCAGGTCAGCAACCAGCCTATCCAAATTAGACAATGCAACTCAGATTTGGCCAAATAAAGCAGACCATCAGTCAATCTGATTCTAAAGCAGATAATTCAACTCTAAACCAAATTGGACTGTCTGATTTTGAATGACATAATCCAATGAACTGGACAATCCAAGACTCCAAGTTACTAAATTGATTCCTAAGTAGATTGAATTAAACAATTTGACACCAATCTGGCCAAACAGATTCTGAATCTGACAATCCAGCTTGAAATTGGACACTCTGACTAAACTATCCACTGGTTCCATGGCCACTCTGATTCTGATTCTGATTCTGACAATCTGACTCCAATCACAGGGATTAGACCTGGATTCAGGAATTTAGGTAACTTGAGGATAATCCAATGAAAACAATATGTTTTTGAAAAAGCCCAACAACCTGGCTAAAACATTGAATTCTTGAAAGGTTTTTGAACTTGAGCTCAGAAAACCTTTTGAGAATTTAAAGTCTCAGTCATGTTTTCTACAATTTTCTTGCCCATTTTGGAAACACAATGTTTTCGAACGCTTTTCCTCACATTTCCTAAATTCCCAGATTTAGGCCTAATCCCTGTGCAATCTGGCCAATCTGGTTCTGGAGTGGCCACTCCAACTCTGAACAAGATGATCTGACCATGAATGACCCACTCAGACTCTGAACTGGCAGATCCAACTCTCAACTGAATGATCTAACTCTGAACCAGCCAATCTGATTCTGATTCTGAATCTGACAATCTGACTTGAACTGGACAATCCAAATTATTCTGATTCAAGCAAACTGCCCAAATTAAAAAATCCAAGTCAGAATTGGAAAAATTCATTCAATAAACTGGACAATCTATGTCCAAAACCAAATCATTGAACACATTAGGGGTGATCACAGTTGACTGATTTCATGGAAAATTTGGCAGATTTGATGCTGGATTGCAAGTGTGTTTCAAATGTAAACTGTCATTAATTATAAATATTGCAAGTATACTATTATGATCTACTAGATGCACATTTGCTGAATGAGTGTAAATCAACTCCAAATCCTGTTCCCAATCTGGGGTATCAGAGTTGACTGGTCAGATTTGGATGATTTTTATTACTTGCAGTTGCTCAAATCCAACATCAAATCCCCTATCACATCCACAAAATCAGCCAACTTTGATCACCCCCATTGCTGACTTTTGATAGAACTTTGGTTTTGAGCAATGCAGAAAAACTGCTGAGTGTTAGTGAGGCCATATGGCATGTGATATTCAATATGTAATGAAAATCCAAGTATTTGCAATTATAGAAATCCCCCAAAGTTGTAATGGGGTGCTATCTGGTCACTCTACCTTGATGAAAGTGCTGTGACAACAAATATTGCATATTAGGATGTTCTGCCTCATCCAAATTGAGTAAGTATTTGGGACTTGATTGGAGTTGCCACTATTGTTAACTCTGAGAGGCAGTACATTGAGTTTGGACAACTTATAAAAATGGCTATTTGAATACATAGGGTAGTGTTGCCGCAGCTGGGCTATGGCTATTTATTTGTTCAGCTCAGTTTTTTGAGGCCAGCTGTTGGTGAAATAACAATTTGGGGGCTCTGGGATGCAAACCCCCAAGCTGATAGGTTGGTGAAGATTACTTTCAAGATGAAGAACTATTGGCCATGATAAAATATATTGGCTGCAGCCAACAGCAACACTAACATAGGAACAATGTGATTTCAAATATGCCATGTAGAAATATAATTTTTTGATTGTGGATATGTTCATAACCAGCAAACACCTAATGGGGTGCCTGTGTGTAGCACGGGTTACTCACCTAGTGTGTATATATACACTAGTGTATAATCAGAAAGATGCAAAATATCTGCTGATTTGGTCTGTCTATGGGTAATCTACCCTGCCAGACCTCATTGTTAAATACTGCATTTTACAGAAGTTCTTTTAGACAGAGCTTATTTGTTTATATACAACTCCATTATCCCAAAATTTTAAGGCTTAAATTGCAGTGGCTGAGGAGGGTGACCTAAAATACCTGGCTATGGTGAAATTGTGATTATTCAGCACATTTCAAACTCCGCCTTATGTACCCTAAATGGCTATAATCTACTTTCCAGGAAGTTTCTCAAATGTGTTTCAACCTCTGTCTGAATAAATCCAGACAAGAGGAGGTGGCACAAGTGAGCATTCACTTAAGTCTTATGTGAATAAGAGAAACTAGCTCTTCACTGAAGCAATTTGCTCTCCCTATCCTTTGTGACCACTGCGGGGTGTTTTTATGGCAACATGATCTTTACACTGGAAACAAATCAAGGTGTCCTGAGTCAGGGAATGCTTGGGACATCCTCTGGAAAGCTATAATGTCAACATTGTGTATGGACTTGTAACATGCTTGTTTTATTTAATATGACTCAGATATGTTTCAAAGCCAGACATACATGGAAAATTTTAAATTTTCATAGCATGTATTCCATATTATCACAGGTTGTTTTGTGCATGCACCGGAAAAGGTCATATTGTGAGCACATCCTGTGATAATATGGAATACATGCTATGAACATTTAAATTTTTCCACGTATGTCTGGCTTTGAAACATATCTGAGTCATATTAAATAGAACAAGCATGTTACAAGTCCATACACAATGTTGACATGATAGCTTTCCAAAAAATGTCTCAAGCATTCCCTGACTAAGGACACCTTGATTTGTTTCCAGTGTTGAGTGTTTGTACGACTTTGGCTGCAGCTGATTTATTAAAACTTCAGGACGAAACATCTTGGGTCGAGGATGTCCTGGTACAACCAGAGGCCATATATTACATGCACTCTTAAAATCAGTTGTCACAGCCAAAGCATATTCAATATTGACCTCATTAAATATGATGGTGGAGGTGATCATAAGATCTCACCTGGAAAAGTCAGATGCTAGTGGTACTTGTATTGACTCGTGGTGTAATGAGGCACATTGAAGGAACTGCCCAAAAACCAGGTGATATCCCTAAATTCCCCTGGAACCATACCTTGACAGAAGAAGAAGAAGAACTTCTCGAAAAGGTGGAAAAACACTGGGACAACTACCATCAGTGTGAGGCTACTGTCAAAGCTCAAATCTTTAGCACAGTCACGGAAAGCCTTCAAATTGAAATCCAGAAGCTCGAAACAGCAAAAGACATCTGGGATGTAGTGTGCACAAAGCACAAGGGCAAAGCATTGATTGTCAAGATCAACATGAGGTGCTGGATGTACGAGATGAAGTGCAAAGATGAATCAAATGTGCAAACTCACCTCAAAACCATCATGAAAATGCAAGAACAACTTGCTGGGATGGATGCTGGACTCACATATACCGATCTCATCACAATCATCCTTGGTTCACTCCCACCCTCATCCCGCCCACTTATCAATGCCATATCCACATCTGCAAGACTTGCCAAGGTCAAGTCGAAACCAGAAGATGTTGTTGACTCACTTGTCAATGAATACGACCAGCTTGTAATTGAGGAAAGGCAGCTCAAGACTGCCAAGAGTGCCCTTGCAACCACTCGCACTCGCAGAAAACAGTGAACTCAAGCTGGTGGATCCAACACCACAAATCCAGATATAGAATGCTGGAAATGTGGGAAGATTGTTGTTCAAAGGCCAAGAAAAAGGATAAGGGAGACGAAAATGACAAGAAAGGCACCGGTATGGCAAACATTGCTAGTACGAGCTTGGATTTTGCATTTGCAACAATATATGCTGCTACTGCACTCCCCAAGCTTGAAATCAATGTGTATGACTCTGCAGCATCAGTACATATGACATCAGATTGACATTGGTTTATTACCTTTCTGGAAATCAAGCCCCAAGCAATTAAAGCAGCCGAAAAGACCATTTTCAATGCTATTGGTATTGGCACTGGCAGCTTGCAGGTCAGCATACCGAATGGAAATACAATGACAAAAGTCACCTTGAAGAATGTCATGTACTGTCCTGATCTCGCATTCACACTAGTCTCTCTCACATGTGACAAAGCCAGTTACTCAGCACTCCTTAAGAATCAGAAGTGCACAATTCACGACTCTCATGGCATGCTCCTTGGTCAGATCCCCATGTCCGATGGTCTATATAACGTGGAGCATGAAGCACATACCACAGAGCATGCACACGCAGTTCACAAGCCTCTAACAATGGATGAACTCCACCATTGCATGGGTCACATATCACCCCGAACTGCAAAGAAGATGGTACAGGATGGTACCATAACAGGACTTGATGTTGACCTATTGAGCAAATCAACCTTCTGTATGGCATGTGCGAAGGCCAAAGCAACACATGAACCAATCCCAAGGACCCACAAAAGTGAATATGCCACAAAATTTGGTGAGAAGGTCCATTCTGATCTGTGGGGACCTGCAACTCCCCAGAGTTATGATGGGAAGTTATACTATGTCAGTTTTACTGATGACTTCAATCGCTGGTCCAGACTCGAGACTATGGCCCATAAAAGTGAAACATTGAAGTGCTACAAAGAATACAAAGCATGGCTTGAAACACAACATAATGCAAAACTCAAAATTATACAGACTGACAGAGGGGGCAAATATATGTCTGATGAGTTTAAAGACCATGCCAAAGCCAAAGGAACAATATGTTTACTTACAGTGCACGATACACCAGAGCAGAATGGTGTGTCAGAATGGCTCAACCACACCACACTCGAATGTGGATGTGCAATGCATCTTCAGTCCAGATTGCCAAAATTCCTATGGTTGGAATCACTGAAGCATAGCATATGGCTCAAGAACAGAACTACAACAAGGGCACTTAATGACAACAAGACACTGTATGAATTACTGTATGGTATGAAGCCTAACCTCTCAGGACTTCCAGAATGGGGTGCAAAGGTTTTTGCACTTAAGAAAGACCAAGGGAAGCTTGAATCGAAGGTCGACAAAGGTCACTGGGTTGGTTACAGTGATGAAAGTAAGGGCCACCAGATTTACTAGCCAGGAAAACATTGTGTGACTGTTGAACGCAATGTCACATTCAATGAAAGTGTACTCGTCCCTACTAATGTACAGGTCGAGGGGGAGAATATTGATGATTCACCAAGTGACCAGCACATCATGGTGATGAAAACTACCCCTCCACCAGCTCTGCCACAAGTCAACACCACACCCAATCCAGCACAAACTGCACCAGACCTACTGAGCACTAGCAATGACTCAAATTTACAGATGGATGTGCTCAAGGATTTTGAGGCTCCAGAGTCTACAGACAACCCCAAACCCAAAGGGCAAGGACAGAGACAGCAGAAGCCATCCATGTATGTCTGCGACATTGCTGAGGGGATAGGGTCGAGCACCGGCTCTAACCATTCACCTGCATATTCTCGAGGCATGCATCCACCTCCTATACCTGAAGAAAAATCCAACGGGGATGCTGCATTGGCAGTACTGTTGGATGAGGCTGAGTCTGAGGGGGAGTGGAGCTTGGAACAGCCATTTGAATTTGCAAGGGCAGCTGCTGTACAAGCCCTTGGAGATGATCCTAAGAGCATTGAGGATGTCATGAGTCATGATGATGCACCAGAATGGAAGGAGTCAATTTGTTGTGAACTAAATCAACTCAAACGAATGGACACCTGGGAGCTGGTTGAGCCTCCAAAGGGTGCAAATATAATTGGCTGCAGGCTTGTCCTACACTACAAACACAATGCTGCTGGCAAGGTAGCTAATCGCAAAACAAGGCTCGTTGCACAAGGCTTCTCTCAGGTCGAGGATATTGACTATAATGAGACATTTTCGCCAACAGTAAAACTCCATTCGCATCATAGCAGCTCTGGCAGCACGAAACAACTGGGAACTTGAACAAACTGACATAGATGGTGCTTACCTCAATGCACCACTTGCTGAGATATTGCACTGGTTGTTAGGTATCGAAGTAAAAAGAGATCGTGCAGAATGCACCATAGCGTTCTCACAACACACCTATATCCAGAAGATTCTCAAACATTTTGCACTACAAGATACGAAGCCACTCACAATGCCGCTGAACCTGCAGGACAAGCTGGATCTCTCACAATGCCCATCCACTCTGCAACAGCATGAGGACATGTGTGGTGTACCCTACCACAAAGCAATCAAATCACTGATGTGCGCTGCGCTTGGAACATGCCCCAACATAGCTTTTGCTGTGACGTTCTTGTCACAGTTCATGCAGAATCCTGGATGGCCACACTGGGAGGCTGTTAAACAAGTCCTTCATTATCTGAAGGGCACAATTGATCACCAGCTGGTAATCAGTGAGGATTCTGGAGCTGGGCTAAGGATTTGAGACAAGAGCGGATTGGTCTTGAAGGGTTCTCGGATGCGGACGGATCAACTCAAGAACATAGGCATGCTATATCAGGCTACGTGTTCACTATCAACGGTGGCGCCGTGTCATGGAGTTCAAAGAAACAATCTATTGTTTCTCTATCCACTACGGAAGCCGAATATATTGCAGCTACACACGCTGCGAAAGAAGCTATTTGGATCTGCATGTTCCTTGCAGAAATCACTCGTCTGTTAACTCCACCAACCACGCTCTACTGTGATAACCAATCTGCAATATCGGTCTCAAAGAACGATCAGTATCATGCAAGAACGAAACATATCGACATACGTTATCACTTCATCCGTGATGCTGCACATCGAGGCCTCATTTCCATCCATTACTGCCCTACCGAAGATATGCCCGCCGACATCCTCACCAAGGCATTGACAGCGCGCCAAAGGTCAAGCATCTTTCTAGGCTTTTAGGACTGTCTGTGGCTTAAGGGGGAGTGTTGAGGTACGAAGCGGCATATAGCATGAGTAAGCCGCAGCAGTACACTCAGGGTCATCATTGACCGTTAGCTGGTTTATAAGTCAACAAGCAGAGTTGACGCACCCTCAGTGAATCGCCCATTCACTGAGGTGTGTAACTCTCAATTAACGTATATGTAGATAATGGACTCACATGTACTGTAGCTTTCGTCTACAGGTACTTATAATAATATCTCAGTGAATCGCCCATTCACTGAGCTTTCGTCTACAGCTGCACATAACCCCAACAAAACTAACAATAGTTGTCTATCAAACACTTATGTTCTGAAGGAGTACTTATGGGACTTAGCAAAAATAAAAATCTGTACAAATTCCCTTAGACAATAAAGCCATGCTACCTCAACAAAAAAAACTTGTGTGAGTGACAGAAAAATCATGCTAGGACAAAAAAAACATGAGTTTCATTTTTATGCTGTTTGAACACCATAGAATCATAGCTAAAACATGAGGCAATATTTGAAGCCATATCTAAACTTGAAGTTTGGCTCTTATTTTTATGATTATTTAGATTTGTGGTACAAATTATCCATTTAGATTGAAGATCAAACCAAGTTTAAATATAGAAATCCTTGGTGTGTTGGTTGGCGCGATCCCTGGCCTTTGTCGGCTAACAAACTGACTGTCACGAAATTGAAACAAACTGATGCAAATCCATCAGCAACATGCCATTGCAAACAAAGATCCATGTGTTGTCATACTGTCATTCGACCAACCTGCCAGCAATTGTCCGCACAAACATAATGTGATAAAGTATCAAATCTCAAAAACTAAAATGCAGAGAAGCGAAAACAGCGAGTAACCTTTGAACAGCAGAGTGTAAAACCCCAGAAACCGGAAAGGAAAAAAAAGAAAAGAAGTAAAACTGTGGAGAAGGTCTAGATCCAGGGATATGTGAGTAAAGCTAATATACCATATAAAACTTATAAATATATAAAATTCCTGTAAAATATGTGAGGATAAAGATGGACAAATGGGGAAACAGGTCAACGAACGCACATCACAAAGACCAACTGCCGAGGATCAAGCCCACCATAACCGCTCCCCACACAATCCCGTAGTGGTGTGCTCCACTGGGCTGCGCAACACCAACACTGGCAAAAGTCCTTCCACACTGCTGCTGAGCGACACGAGCCGCGCCCGGGTATGTTTTACTTAGAATCGGAAGTGGAAGTGCTTGAATAGCACTCGCGGTCGAGTTACCCGTGGAGCTTCCAATGCTGACCGTCCCTGACCCATCAACCGAGGGATTGACATATTGAGCGTAGACAGCGAGAACACTTTGCACGCATGGGCTGCAACTGGGCTTGGTGCCGTTTGGAAGCGGGGTACCAAGAGGGAGGGCATAGAAGTATATGTCGGCAGGAGGTGACGCTGCGACAGCTTCAGTATAGCAGTAAGAATTTGTGCTCGCATCTGATAGGCACGCGGCGGTGCGCATGGCAGTGTAGCTTTCGAAACCAACTTGAGCTTGAAGTGCAACGGGGTTCCCGGCCGTAATGTCGTCTTTGCAGACAGAGTTGAGTTGCATAAGCTGATCAGCCATGAGTGCGTTGCATGTTTCCTCCGTAGGAGGTGTATTGCATGTGCCCCATATGATATTGTTAATTAGGGTGAGGTTGCGCTGAGCCTGAAGGAAGGCAGAGGATGTGTTGAGTAGGAAGGAGAAAGCACGGCATTGGCGGAAGTCCAAGTCTTGGGTGAAGTTGGCGAAGAAATCCTGGCAACCTTGGGTGGAAAAGTTGGCGGAGAGACTTGCATCAAATGGCTGAGGAAACGGAGTGGGAATGGCTCCGTCAGAAGTGGGGACGGTGGGTAGAGCGGTAGTAGACGTGGGGGTGACAGACGGTGAGAGCGGGACGGAGGTGGTAGGTGTGAGACTAGAAGACGTGGGTGTAGCCGTCCCGCCACTACTGGTAGCCACTTCGAGCCCTTGAGGGTCGCGTTTCTGGAGGGCTACCGGTTGGAACTTGTCGACATTTACCACAGTTGGAACGCGAATAAAGTGACGCAGCGAAGCGGTTAATATCAGCGCAGCAGGTAGAAGGGCGATAAAGACGAGAGTGCGTCTGCCTGATCGCTTCTTTACGTCGAGTGGTATTCGGGATGGACCTGCCTCAGCGATACACGGCGACTTTGGAGAAGGTGAAGGGATATGGGGGAACGGATACTCGGGTTCTTTCCCCACTGCAGTTGCAAGCTTGAGCTCTGGCGGGGCGGACACTACGGGTGCCCGGCTGGGCAACGGGGAAGGCGGAGGTGTGAACATGGTGAAATGAGCGACGGCGAGGCCAACGCCTGTAATGAGAGGAAGTGAGATATAGCACAGATTGAAAAGAGAGAAAGTACCTCTGAAAAGAAGAGAGAAGATAGAGGAGGAAGAGATTGAAGAAGCCCTTGTGGTCGATGTGCAGTACACCTCAAGGAGATCATGCCTATTCTTCAGCGCCTGGTTTGCTAGCCGTTTGTGTTCTAGGCCCTTGGACTTACGGCTCTTTCAAACTCCGCCCTTCCCATCTGTCGCATTGTCAAAAATAATTGTGATACTTCTGACATCGCATCTGGGTGCCTCGTCTTGATATATCTACTCTCAATCCTGTGCCAATGGGACCTGTGAGCACTTAGTGTTGGATTTTCTATTTTGAAGTGTTTTATTAGCCGGAATATTCTTGTCGCACATGGACCAAGGGTTGAGTGCTAGGACTGAGTCAGGGCACAAGTGTGGGAGATAATAGCGTCATCATCACCTGGGCGCAGCTTGTTTGTGTTCTTAGAAATTCCCGCCTTACATACTACCCTAAAAAAGGTTCATCTTCCCGGATGACAAACTTGAAGCCAAACCTGAACCCCCAGGCCGACCAGTGTCTTCCTCGAATAAATTTGAGGCAACTCCTCTTTTTTACGCTATTCTCACCAACCCCCACAGTGTTCAGTAATATCACGACAATCAGATGGTGAACACTATCCAGACTCCTTCTACCCTTCTTCCCTGATAAAATAAGAAAGCACCCCGAAATTTTACTTCGGATGTGTAACTTGCTGGTCCATCTGCCACGCTATAGCGGCTTCTATCCATGGTGAGCTGTACGTGCGCATGGCTCTCACCTTACTAGATATCGATAACTCTTATATAAATCATCTAAGCCCTCATCTCAGGTGCTACCTCATCAAGTATTGTCGATACAATTGCAGGCACCGCGGTTCACGTTCCCGCATTCACATCCAGAGTGCCGACTCCAGCTCATTCGCCAAAACTTGGTGCCTTGACGCCGTGAGAGATGGTCTCAGTAAGTATCTTCCTCAGCGCCGCGAGTCACCCTGGCTGGACTCAATCGGTCAAAGATAGGGGTGCTGATTTCCCTGTTGAATCTTGATTCAGAACCTTAGTTAGGCTTAAAGACTGTCCCTCGCACGGGTGTCGAAGAATCGAAATGAGGCGTGTCTTGACTTTATTTCACGCACTCACCCGCACTCCCTGGTTTGTATCGCGTCTTGATGTCATGTGTCTTTCCTGAAGAGATGTCTAGTAAAACTTGGCAAGCCAGAGGCGCTGCTCAAGCAGGTACGGCGAACCTCAACGCTTGATTATGTTATCCACAGATCATCCCGCAGGCACGTCCGAAACCTATCATCCAAATCTACCTAAAGAGCCAGCCGTAGGCGCCGCTCCTCGATTCTTCGTTCAACCCTAAATGTTGAAAATATGGGTAAACCAACGAGAACATCTCTCAACTATCCAAAATAATCTAAGGTGATGAAATATGCCACTATGAGGCGTCGTTCACATCCTGTACAATAGTTTTGGCCTGGACCATCATATGGGTCTTGCAAAGGTTTGTAATGCACACTATCTTACCTCGATTCGGCACAAACGCGAGTCATATAACCATTTGCTTGAGACCGACAAATCAACCGCTCTTATGAGGATGAGTTTATGTAAAACCTAAACAGATAAAATTGAGAAGCGGTTTAATCTCGGGAACAAGAGAAATTACATAGGGTACCCTACAGCGGATATGAGTATTAGTGTACAGCAGTCGCAGTCTTCCATATTGTACATTGCTTTTTATGCCCCTTCCAATCCCTAACGTTGCGCCATAGTCAGTCGGAGGTCAAGGAGCTCATGTGACACTGACCTGTTCTGGCAATTAGCTGTACAATAGAAGGCTTTCTTGCATCCCGAGCATTTCTTCAGCTCAGGATTACACACAGGATTCGATGGTTCTACTAAGTTTACACATTCCACCCACCAGCATCCTTGCATTCCCTCTCCATACTCGTGTTTCTTCCGCTCCATCGCTTCTTCAAGGCTAACCATGCGTCCGAGGATAGTCCACTCGTTCTGTATTTTGGTAGCCATATCTGAGCCAGCAGCGCGTAACCTTCTTAGGACTGGCCACCAACGCCAAGATAGATTCGTACGAAGAGCAGTGACGTACGCAGGGGAGGTGCGAACGCGGCAGATAGGCGAGGTGCACGTGCAAGTGTGTTTGAGCAGGGTTACAAGAGACGACCAGGATGCAGCTGATTCAAAGGTTGTCAATGATATAATCGGTGCACATTCTGTGGAACAGTCTATCGTACATTGTTTTGATTCTACCGCGCAGCGCAATAATACACCTCCGAGGAGAGGAATCAACGAGTGGTAGTTTATCAGAAAGATGAGCTCCTCCGTCGGAGATGTGGCCTTATTGACAATATTCCTTTCGTGGTTCAAATTAATAAAACCAACGAAAAGTCTCATTATCACGACTTACACTATAATCATACCAGAGTATTCTAAAATACGCCATGTCTCATCGCCATTTTCTGGGAGAGCCAGTTGACGACGTAGCCCCGTCATTACGTCGCGATGCGTTTTCATTTTCGCAAATCTCCGCGATAGTTCCACGTGTACCGTTTGACCTGTAAGGCTCGTCAACAGACTCACGTTACTTGCTAAGGCTTCGTTTACTATGTTTGTATCCAGTAAGATAGCGTTGGTTGTACCGATCAAACGCTCAGAGGATTCTGCCGCGGCGATGAGTTGATCTAAATCCGCTTTGGTAGACTGGGGTAGTTCTAGGATATCCGTGAGTGCAACAGCGGCTCGGGAACGAAGTTCTGCAGAAGAAGCGTGCAACCAGGACCAAGTAACAAGGTCAATTGTACGAGAATCCTTAATCTCCCTTGAAGATATCAAATATCATCTTTCATAAATAAAATTCGGAGTTTACCTTTGAACATCGGGGAGGTTCAACATCCACGATCCATTCGAAATGGCTTGTATCCACATGACGATGGATTTCCTTAGGTCTTCCGTGTGTTTTCCAGATCCAGTTATGATAGCTTTCTCCTCAAATAAGCGTTGACATATACCAGGTGATCCCCTAAGGATTTTTGTAGCCGCCTCGCGATTCTCTGAATTCTGAAAATTTCCAGGACTGCGTTGGATGCCGACCATGCTGTTGAAAAGGCCTTGAAGGGGAAGCGTCCACGATGGGACGGAGGCTGGGCTCCCAGATGCACGACGTGGGGCCATTACAATCATATCAAAAAAAACATCGATAACATTCGCGTCTCGAAGACATTGCCAGCTCTCTGGATCTGCAGTCGAGTGTGACATCGCAAGCAAGAGAGATATGTCGTTCTCATTCTGACGGACACGCACGACAGCGGCTATGGCACCAGCAGGTGTTCGTAAAAGTTGCTGATCGTTCATGTCCTTGACTCCTTATAGTCCTTTCGGTACATAGGGCGGAGCTTGAAATTGCTTCTGCGAGGTGCTCCGTGAACGACATGAAGCTCGTGAACCGTTGTAGAATAAGATACGAAAATTGGAAACAAAATTGTTAGCGATACTGGCCGGGAAGGTATGACGATGGTAGTCGTAAGGCAAGAAAGATAATCATTAAGTAATCCACATGTAATGCTCTTACCAAAATTCTGTCACAAAAATCAAAATCGTATTCTTAGGCCTCGTCAGACCTAAGAATATTGCCAGGAGGGAAGAGGGGTTGCTAGGCCTGGCCAGGTGCTGGGGACCTAGCGGCAGGCGTTAGGCCCTAACCAGGCCACCAGGCACCTTTCTCCATTAAGCTGACCAGGCCTGGCTAGCCCAGACCAGACTCTAGTGATCTAATATACTAATGTAACCAAATTTTTGGAAAAATAAATCAACATATATTAACTACCATACCTATTATCATACACTACAGGATTCTAACATTTCTTGTATTTTATAGATGTTAAAAAGTTCAGGGTTTTTTGTTCCTTTTAGGGTTTTTTTTTTTCCTTTTTAGTTGTAAAATTCCAAATGTGGAAACTTTCCTTTTTTGGCATGCAATTTAGTTCTTATGCTTGTGTGGTGAGTGGTGTTCAGGCAGGGCTGCATTGATGTGCATGAGTGACTTTCTTTCCCTCTTTCATAATATTTGAGTCTCTATGAATAGTAGTGATGGATGCAGTTCAGATCAAACTGATTTATACCATTTCAGTTCCAGTTCAGTTCAATGAACCGAACTGGTAATTGAACCGAACCATGAGCCGGGTCTGGTTGAAATCACCAGATTGGCTCAGATCAATCTCGAACCAGTTCTGAACTATGGAGTCCTGGAATGACCAGCTCATTTTAGGACAATTGGTGCACTGGCTGTGGTCTGGCATGATGTCAGTTCATTCCCACCCTCCTGTAGACCCCTGCCACATCTCTTAGTTATTATTCTGACATTGCCGCTGAAGGTTAGTTTTGCATACATTTCCCCCAACTCGCTGATCATTTATAATGCAGCAGTGGCACGAAGTGATGTAGGTCTGGATGGTCAAGTGAGAATGCAGGTTAATACTGTACATGAGTGTAAGGGGAATACCTTTTCTGACATCGGTATTCCACTCTACGCTTCATTAGACTCCAGGGGAGTGCGTACACGCAGCACATACTTCTTACTTCCTTTCATTTTGTCTTATCTCAGCCCATGCAGACATGCATGTTATATTTAGCTATCATTGGTTCCTTATTGGTAGATAGTGTCATGCAGCCTGATTGGTGGATAGCCTTGAGGGTTGTTATCTATATAGGCACCCTACTGCTTATATATTTGGTAGATAGCTCATGTATTTCACTATCCTTGGTATAGACTTGGATTAGAGGCTTTACTGTATTGCTCTTGTGTGTCCTCTTACAATGAGCACACCACTCCCGTGGTTGCAATCACCTACTGGACAGGGCATGTGTAAGAATCTAAATGCTTCACACAAACAGACTGAGCCAATAACTTTATTGGTGTCTGTGATGCGTGTGGTTACAAGTAAGATTAAAGTTGCTTATATAATTAGTTGTGGACAACTGTATAGTTGTCCACTATCTACAGGCGCCCCTAGTGGGCGGCTTTACATAATCTGAGCCATAAGTCACCCTGGTGACTTATATTCTCTAACTAGTAGCATATATGCTACAGTAAGAATCTACATTCTTACATCCTCCCCACAGACCAAACCTCAGGAGGTTTGGGCAATTTTATGCTCATGGGGGATCAGCATATATGGGTACAGGTGCAGTCGAGGAAGACTGCGTGGTGACTTCAACGGAGTTGTCATAGTAGAGGGAGTCAGCGGGTCAACTTCCATAGGATTGTCCTCCACAATGTGATCAGAAGCGGGCAGGGGAGTGGATGGAGCGGGGGGTCCCGTCGACGGCACGTCCATATGTGCCTGCGAGCAGGGACACCCTCCGCCTCGTCCATCTAGCAACGAATTGTCATCGGACGTGCTAGGTGATCCCCAAAACCCTGGGGGACACACGGGAGTAGGTATATGAAGGCCGGTATATTTCCGGCCTTTGCGGGCATTGAGTACCCTCTGCGCAGTTGCGTTGTAGCAGACCTTGCTCTGCTTGCGCACAAAGTAGGGCTCCATATTTACTAGATCCCTAGCGGGATCTACCCCCATGTAGGTACCTAGCCACTGGGCTAGCTCGTCAAGCAACATGTCCGTGTGGGGGTGTTTCCATTCAAATGCCTTCTTGATGCTAGTAGACAATAGCATTGGTAGACCTTGCCACCAGCATGTACCAGCAAGATTGGCCCACTGGCCATGGACTGTAAAAAGTTCTGTGAGTTTTTGAAGAAAGACTAGGCTGTCTTTCTTTGGCTTAATGAGTTTAAGCCAAACCCATACATCCACATCCTGCAATTGGAGGGTGTTATTCATAAGCCTGCAAATAGCGGGGGATACTCCCTCTGGGGAGTATTCTATCGTGTGTAATGTGTCCCTAAGGTTGGGAGGCATGTCATGAGAAATCTTGAATGCTGGCGTTTGAGTAGCCAGACGTTGCTTGTGATCAGCATGCTTAATGATAGCATGCTGTGTGACAGGGCAAATGTCACACGTGCAAGCGTAAGCTGCTCAATGAACTTAGGGTCATTGAGCTGGCAGGTGTCGAACCACTCTGTGGGTTGATGGCTTGTGTGCACCGCATTAGGGTGTGGTGCTTTGCCCAATGGGCAGGGTAAATATTCCATCTGCGTTGCAGGCAGGTCCCCTATGGCCAGGGCGTGTGGGCATGCAGCGACACAGGGTATGGCACTGCTAACGCTTGCTTCGTGGATGTGGTCTTGCAACTGGATAGAGTTGGTCCTACCAGTGAAGCACCAGTAGTTGGAAGAGAGGGACTTGCTGAGTCTGTCACTGAGTCTGGCAGCAATGTCAGATCGATTATAATTGGTGCTGATTGTGTTGACTTCATGGCAGATAACTTATCTGCCATTTTGCGATTAAGCTGTCTCTCCTTATTGAGAGCAGCACGGAGTGTATCGAGCTCTGACTGGAGCTTGTGTACCTCCTCCTTGTAGGAGGCTACTGTGTCCTTAATAAAAGGGTGCGCCATTTCGGCAAGTAACAGTGGCCAAGCCACTTTTGCGCATTCAATGTCGCACATTCGGGGGTTGATAAGCCACAGTTTTGTGGCTTCCAGCAAGTGCTGCATATACACAATGCACTCCAGGCAGGAGTAGCAATGTACAATAGTGATGGTGTCCTTGATTCCATGCACAGTCCAGCTCTGCTCCTTTTGGAGCATAACAAATTGCTCAGAGGCACTAGGTAGTGCCTCTGCTGAGAGGTGTTGGTGGGACGCTTTTCCATCCATGTGTACTGTCGCTGGTACACTTGCACTGGTGCGGGTGTGGAAGTGGGTGGCAAGAAGCCTTGAAGTGGCAAAAATCATCGCTTAAATTTAAGGCGAGTGCAACCACTGCGTCACATGACCTATTCACATGACTGTGTCGCGTTGTGCGAATTGCCGACATGACATATGTTCGTGTCAAGTCCTTTTATTAAAGGACTCACTTATTGCTGCTATCGTGCCTATAGGGCACAATTAGTAAGCTTTTGTGGCTTTTTAATTCCCCTCAGCTCTAGATAAGCATCTAGCACTTCTAACTCTCTGCATACAGAGAGTGGCTCCCAGGTGACATCTCCCAATGTCCACTGCACTTGCAACTCCAACTTGGAGTCTATAATCCAGCGATGAGCCAGTATCTCATCTATGAACCATTCAGGTTTGTCTTCTTTCCCAAAATCATAAATGTAATTTACATCATGACAAGGAAATCACTCGTCGTCATTAGGTATATGTGGTCTGATTAGACTTGCATGAAACTTGTGGCAATATCCTCTGAGCCGTGAGCTCTGGAGGTAACTCAAGTTTCACATTGGAGGTGGCGTTGTCCACCTCAACAATTTGATATGGC
Organism: Ramaria rubella; assembly: GCA_015039355.1. NCBI lineage: Eukaryota > Fungi > Basidiomycota > Agaricomycetes > Gomphales > Gomphaceae > Ramaria > Ramaria rubella. Next base: position 122,090 of record MU134440.1, on the reverse strand, counting down.
CCAATATAATTAGGCACTAGTTACTTTGCCCATCCTTTAGGTAAGGACAGGTTCTTCATAGACAGATATACCAGCTGTCCAACCTCGTATGTCGTTCCCTGATGGCGTCTGATATTCACAGTATCTGTCTGCTGTACTCAACTCGTGATGATTGCATTGTGAGCCTCAATTAGGTTCCACAATGCTTGTTGTGCGAACTGCTGGACTCCTCTAAAACTAGTATCCACTGATAGTACTTGCCTGATATGGGGCAAGTATCCATCATTCAGTTTGAATGGTGTGTATCCTGTGGTTGCACTGACTGAACTGTTCAGTGCGAATTCTACCATTGGGCATTTCTTGGCCCAATCCTTCTGATCACTGTGTACTACAGTGCGGAGTATTTGACCTACAGAATGACTTGCTTGTTCTGTTGCTCCATCTGGGTGCAGGTGGAAAGCTGTGGACATGAGCAGTTTCATGCCCATTATATGCTGCAATTCCCTCCAAAATATGGAGGTGAATTTGGAGTTGCGATCCAAAATGATTGACTCAGGTACTCCATGCAGGGGTACTACCTCTTTGAGGTATAACCATGCGACTTGTCCCCCAGTAACTCTCATCGTAGTTGGCACTAAATGCACCATAGATGTGAGTCTATCAATCACGACTAATAAAGAGTTGTGACCCTTGGATTCTGGCAATGAACCAATGAAGTCCATTCCAATAGACTGCCATGGTCTATCAGGTATCGGCAGGGTATGCAATAGCCCTGCTGGTCGTCTATTGTCCTTCTTTGCAGCCTGACAGGCTGCACAGGATCCACAGAACGACTCTATGTCAGCTGCCATTCCCAACCACCAGTACGATCACCTGATGTACTTGTCGGTTTTGAATTGTCCAAAATGGCCAACTACACTATGTGCATGATCAATAATTATCTCAACTGTTCTCCTCCCCTTGGACAAAACTTCCTGGGGAAGACACACAATGTCTTTATTGAACTGGTCATTTGTCCAAACCAGTCTGTTTCCCACCCTGAATCTGGGGTGCGCCTCAGGATTTGCCAATACTTTCTTGAGTATTGGATCAGTACCATAGCCATTGGCTATGGCCTTGTTTAGGTCAAACTCATGTTCTATGCGTGAATGTAGACTCTCTGAGTCTGCACCTGACACTGTAGCTAGTACATCGTCCTCCTCATTACCTTCCACCTGTGTGGGAGGTACTTCCCTTGCTTTCTTAATCTGCTGCGCATCTGTGACCCGCTGCTCTGTTGCCTCTTGTAGTCACTGCAACCATTGTGCTGTGGCCATTCGTATTTCTATGAATGGATCCATTGGGAGAAATTCTCCTTCCGGGTCTAGCTGCGCATCTGCGTTGACGTATTCTTCTGCTGGGTGATGTTCACCCTCCTTATTGTTCTTGTAGTAGCACAACAGACAGTCGGCTACCTTGTTCTCCAACCCCAGTACATGTACCATGGTATAATTGAATCTAGAGAGAAACTCCCACCAGCGCACCTGTCTGTCAGACAGATTCTGTTGTGTCTCAAAGTATTTGAGGCCTTTGTTATCCATCACCAGTGTGAACTGGTGACCTAGAAGCTTATCCTCCCACTTCATAAGTGCTTTGAGGATAGCAATCGTCTTGTGCTCATGTGTTTTGTAACACTGTTGCGTGGGACTGAATTTCTTTGAAAGAAATCCTGCTGGACGACAAGTCATCCAGTCTGGACCTTGTCTGTAGACTGCTCCAACTCCAGACTTGGAGCCGTCTGTCACAACCCAAATGGGTTCTGAACTAGCGTCATTTATAGGCTTCAATATTGGAGCCTTACATGCTAGTGCTTTGATGGATTCAAAACACTTATACATCAATGGCGTCCATTGAAATGTCCTATTATTGCATGCACTTCCTGATAAGGGAGTTATATATGCCATCAAATCTGGCATATATGGTGCCAGATACTGAATGAGTCCTAGAAATCGTTGGACATCATTAAATGTTTGAGGTCTTCTCTAACCTCAAACCTTCTCCATTTTATCTGCGTCGGCATGTATGCCCTTGTCATCTATTATGTGACCAAGACCTTCCATGCAAGGTGAATACAAATCGATCTTGGATCGATTTCCATGGAGGAACAAATGTGTCTCACGTAATATTTCAAACACCTTTCTAAGGTGTTTTTCGTGCTCTTCAATAGAGTCCGAATAGATGAATATATCATCCAAGTATATGTGGATTGATCAACCAATTTGGTTACGAAACATCAACGTCATGAGACATTGAAATGTAGATGGCACATTACAATTGCCAATCTGCATAACCCAGCTTTTGAACATGCCGAATATGGTCGCGAAGGCTGTCTTATTGACATCCTCCTCGACTACGTGTAGTTGCTCATACACGTCAGACATGTCAAGCTTGGATCGGTATGTGGCATGAGCTACGTTGTGCTGGATTGTATCCTGGTCTGGGAAGGGCGTAATATCCTTCACTATGTTGTCATTGCATAGATGTAGGTCTATTGCTGTTCTGAGCTTTCCATTTTTCTTGGGAATGCATAGCACTGGCGCTGCAGAATGTACTGATGCTGAGACCCACCAACCAGCAGTGGTATACCAGTCGACTTTGTCGATCAGTTCATTTCAAAGTGCTTCTGGGCACTTCGGTAATCGAATGAAACTGTTTAGTTTCATCCATGAACTTAATTTCGTGGTGGATCTCCCTCCAAGGAGGGAGTTCTAACGGCACACCTCTGAAGAGGTCTGCAAACTCTAGCTCCCATCTTTCCCTTAGTGTGGGAAAGTCATCAGCCGTTAATAACAGTTGATTGGTGCCAGTACTCCCGTCGGTATGTCTGTCGGTATGTTGGTCGGGTAGACCAATGTCAATATTCTGTTGCTTTTCCTTTTGTTTTCCCTTGTCTTGCCTCTTGTCTGGTGAGCTCGTCTATGGCTCCATTTGCAATGAGGAGCCATTGGCAAGTCACAGCTTGTGGCTCGCTGGTTTGGGTTTAAGGCTCGCAATTCGAGTCCTGTGTTCAGCTGGGTCCTGGTAGTCCAGCTGCACTTCCCAGGCATTTGCATGGTTCAGAATTACTTCCTTTCCCATACAGATGCATCCCTCGCCTCTAACATCGAGGGATATCCCTACTTTATGTAGGAATGGTGTTCCTAGTATTGCATTGTAGTAATCTACGTTTGCTATATCAAAGTATTCCTTGATATTGTGCTCACCAAAGTGGATATTGGTGTGTGTTCCATAGTTGATGGTCGACTTGCTGCTGACACATGCTAGCTGTAGACCAATAGGACATTTGAGTTCAAACGTTTTGATGCCTATGGCACGTATGAAGTTCAGAGAGAGCATGACTCCCTCACACCCACTGTCTAATAGACAGTGGGCTCTGACTCCACCAATCTCCCAATACCCAAAGATTGTCTGGTTGTCTATATGCGCCTGTTTGGGGCGCGTCTTATCACGCAGTCTGAACCGATGATTGTTGGTAGGCTCAATGGTCCTATCTATGACTCCTGCATGGATATGGAAGTCATTGTTTAGACTTAAACCACCACTCATTGTGGTAGTTGGTTTCTGTGCTGCATATATGTGCCGCCTTTCTTCATACGATCCTCCTAGTGGATGTACTCCATCTGCTTGATATGAGCTTTGCATTCTTGTATCATCGTCATCATCCCATTGATAGGGCATGAGTTCCGACTGGTAATCAGTGACTAGTTTGCCAACTTCGCTCTCATGGTCATCCTGGTCGTCCATTTGCTCATCTAATTTGCCACTTTGTGGCTCCTCCTCCCCTTCTTGAACACTCCCTGAGTGCTCAACCACTTCCTCTAACCATGCACCTGCTATGCGCGGTTTGTTCTTCCACTGTGGGCAATTGGGCTTGATATGCCCAACTTGTCCACACTCATAGCATGTTAGCTCTGTGCTACATCCTTGACCTCCTGAACCTCCAGGAGGTTTTTGTGGAGGGCAAGAAGCAGCGGGAGCTCCTGCTCCAGCTCTTTGTGTAGCTTGTACCCCTGTTTGGGGTACACTTGGTCTCGTCTCTGCTTGAGGTCAAGCATTAGGCAGATGATATGTCATCTGCTTCGCTGTAGGACAGCTCCCTGTATTGGGAACTTGGGATGAGCTTGCAACAGCCTGACTTCAACTATTTGTCAAACTAGGCTTTGCTTGCAGCGCGTGAGCGCTGCTAGACTCTGTCTTGCACAATCCGATATCATATCGGGACACATCCTCTACAGCCTTTGTGGCCTCATACAATTCAGTTGTTGAACTGGATTCTGTCATGTAGCCCAGTTTTAGGACTTCATGATGCAGTGCTTCTCAAAGTGCTGCTACAAACCACTTGTGGATTGTATATTTGTTGGGTGGATGTATCATCCACGCTGCATACTTTGTAATGTCGTTCAGTAACTCCTGGACGGTTTTAGTCCCTTGCACAATTGTGTCAAACTTGTTTGACGCATGTCTATGCATGAGTGCATGTAGGAATTGCTGTTGCAACCCAGTGATTGCACTCTCCAGAGTCCAATCGACTATGACTCGATCATGACACTTGATATTTCGAGCATACCACTCCAATGCCTCGCCTTTGAGGTGGGTGCCCAAATAGTTCAGCTGGAGTTCCATGCTGGATGGCCCCAGTAAACTATTCAAGCCTAGCCATCTCAGGATTCCTGAGATGAAGTTCTCGAATTCTTCGAGATCTGCTTTCCCAGCATATTCTGCTGGGTGAGGTAGTTTTACTCTGGCTTTAGCAAGCACAGATTTGTCTGGCTCACTGTCCTTATGTTTTTCAAGGGCAGCTCGCACCATCTTTGCGACTCCATCTACATATGTAGACAGATTTCCTCCTACCTCCTGAACCCTCCATTCAGGATCCGTAACTGCTAGTGATACTGCATGCAGTATCGCTTGTATCTGCCTGTGCAGGCGAGGCATGTGATTACTCACATCCTGCTGCACTGGTGGATTGGCGATGTCTTTGTTGATCTGATACAGTGGTCGACGTTTGTTGGCCATTAAGAACACATCCCTCAGTCTATAACTGCTACTAAGGGCAGATTGAGCCACTCTCACTGACTCAATCAGTTTATCAAAAGTGTCACCTTTGATCTGGGAAATATATGCCTCCTCGACTAGATTATCCACGTGTTTAGCATGGATTTCTAGTGCACAGTGCTTCCATCGCGCTGCCTTCTGTTCAATCCTATCCCAGTGATTGAACTCACGTTCAAGACTAACATGAGTGATAGTTGTGGTACTGACACTATTGGCATCAGACTTCATCATCTCCCACAGTGACTGTTGGGTCACTGCTTTGAGCACTTCTTACTCATTGTATGTCCTTTTCAATCTGTGAATTCCTTTGCGGATATTTTCTCTATTGTGAACCTCTAGCTCACGATCCATCTCTTCCTCAGTATGCTGGTGTGTACTGATGCTATACTGCTCTAGGGTAGTGCTCGCTTCACGAGGACCATTCCTCTTGCTTGGTCCAGATGGAGGTGGCATTCTCTGTCTATCTCGTTTCTTGCAATCCTTCTCAGCCTCGCTGTCAACTTCACAATCCCTACTGGGATTGTTTCCACACTCGGGGGCCTTTCCACATAAAGGTCCCTGTACTTCCTCCTCCAGGGACTGTATTAACCCTTCCCTACCATCTCCCAGGGTTTGGAGTTGGTTTTCAGTGTCGTCCGCTGCACGAGCTGCCTCAGCCGCTTGTTGGCTCACTTCACGCGTAGTACCTACATGTTTACGGCTCTCTTTGAGGGTCATAATCATCCAGGCAATATGTCCAGTTGTACGCTCATATCGCCGGGTTTTGTCTTCCCATGGTCTTCCTGGCATATCAACCCATGCTCTTCCGTCCCTGTTCAGGATGGCAAACTTTGTGATCTGTGATGTTCTTGAACATATGGCAGCTGGGGCATTCGCACTCCTGGCGACTCGTCAGTGTTGCTTGTCGGCACTTCTCTCAACTCATTGAGAGGCAATTGTAACTTCGACCTGGTCAAAGTTCTTCTTGTTTTCTTAATGGGTGATATTTCTTCCGTTTCTGGTTCCTCCAGCGCAGATCTCCTTAGATCCACCAATACTCACTTTTGACTCATGGAGTCGGAAGCTACGGGCATCGTAGTTCTACGAGGACTAGCTATCCTTGTTGGTGTTCCCATTCGCCTGTCCACATATTGGGCAGTCTCAGCTCTCCTGTCTGGGCCTTTGGCTATGGCTCCAGGCATATCTTGATCCTCTCTGGATCTAGACGTTCAGCTTTGAGTTCTTATCTAAGTCATAGATCTTATCTTTCCGATTCGGATTGTATCAATTCGTTATATACGACTCCTCCATGTAGTCATTAATCAGTTCGAATATTGACCCTCCTTGACTCAATAACTTCTCACTTCTGCCTCTAAGTCTCATCTGACTCTCCAATCTTGTCCGACTCCTCCGACCTTCCAAAATACCAGGACACGAAGGATCCAAGAGGGCGCAACCTATAAGTTGAAGCCAACGTCCGTACATTCCAATTCTCGACTCCAAAACCTGAACTCCGACATTCTGACAAATCCCAACATCTGACGAGAAGAAATCCAGTTCATAACAGTATATTCAAACTGAAACTCTTGATCCATTCACTATGCCTTCTACCAGATCCCGTACTGTCACCAGAATCACAGACCCCAGATATAGCCTCCCAAATAACAAACCGGAAGACGACCCCGGTGACGACGACAACATCAACAACAACAAGGACAGCGATGACGATGAAGAAGATGAGGGGAAGGCTATGTTAAAAGCTTTAAAACAGATAGCCAAGCACATGGGAACTCTGAACAAGGGTCAAACTGGAAAAACCAAGCTCTGCGAACCTGACACCTTTGACGGATCAGATTCCTGAAAGCTCCATCCCTTCCTCCTTCAATGCAAACTCCGCTTCCGCGACCGTCCTCAGACCTTTTCCAGTGATGAAGGGAAAGTTACTTATGCTATCTCTTTTTTAAAAGGGACAGCTTTAGATTTTTTCGAGCCTGAACTCTTAGACAACGATGCCTTCCAAGACCCACCCTGGCTTACAAACTATCAGCACTTCACAACGGTACTCTGAGAGAATTTCGTAGCTTATGATCCTGTTGGCGATGTGGAAACCAAACTCAACAATCTCCGAATGCACAACAACCAACGCATCATGAAGTTTATCATAGAATTCAACCACCTAGCTGCTAGAGTCAATTGGGGCGATGCCGCCCTTCATAGGAGTTTTTATACTACACTCCCCGATCATATTAAAGATATTCTTGCAACTTGGGACAAAGCTGATACACTTCCGGAACTCTGACAACTCGCACAAACCATCGACAGCCATTATTGGGAATGACGAGGTGAAGTCAACTGTGCCACCACTTCCAACAATAACTACTCCAGCAACAGCAGCAAATCGGACAAGCAAGAATCCTGATTGAACCAATCACAGAAGAGGATGAACAACAACAACAGTTTGGCTTCCACCTCTTCTACCAAACCTCAGTCCTCCACATCGAATGTCCGAAAAACTCCAGATATTCCCAACATACTCGGAAGAGATGGAAAACTAACCCAACAGGAGAGACAGCGATGCATGGACCAAAACGTTTGCATGTTCTGTGGGAAACCTGGGCATATCACGAAGGACTGTCCATGATCAACCTCTCTTAATGTTTAATTGAAGGCTTGAGCGGCCTCCGCGATTTCAAGCAAACCTGAGTCCAAGGCCAAAGCCTGCAGCCGTTACAGATTCAAAAAAATAATCAGCAGCTCTGAGACCTCCGCACAGACCCAGAGTTGTGTTGATTCCATCTGTGCGTTTTCTGAGGTCCAACTCAATGCTTCTGCTCTTTCAAAATCCAATTCTCTTACTATACGACTGACTTCCAACATTATTCCGAATACTAACATTCAAGCTCTCGTGGACTCTGGTTTCACTCACTGTTTTGTAGACTCATCATTCGCTTCCAAGCTTCCGCTGGAGTTCCACAACATTCCGCAAATCCCGCTAAAACTTTTTGACGGGACTTCTAACGTCTCAATCATGCAGGCTATTAATATCCCAATCCGCTTTCCGTCTGGCAAAAATCAGGTTGTTACTATGTATGTAACACCACTTGATTCTAGCTGCTCCGTTGTGCTAGGACACAACTGGCTCACCCGCTACAATCCATTGATTGACTGGGTATTGAGCAGTATATCGTTCTGCATTCCTCAGCAACAAGATTCAATCCCAACATCACCCTCTGTGAAATCTGCCTCTGCGGTCTCCAGAATCCTGAAATCCGATTGCATGGACACCCCTTCAACATCCAAACAAGACTCACCTATCGACCTAGTCCCTGCTTCTGCGTTCGCTCGCTTGTGCAAACTAGGCAATGAGGAGATCTTTCAGTTATGCGTATTTCCGAAAGGAAGATCCGCTTCCATCATTGACGCTTGCCTGAATCCCAATCCAACAGCCAATCTCAACGGCGTTCCATCGGAATATCACGAGTTTTCTGACGTCTTCAGCAAGAAGAAAGCGGAAATCCTCGCCGATCATCGACCGTATGATCTCAAGAGTGACCTGATAGAGGGAGAGAGTCCCCCCTTTGGAACCATTTATTCCCTATCTCCAGTTGAGCTAGAAACACTCCGAAAGTTCATTGATGAGGCGCTAGCCATAGGATTCATCTGCCCTTCACTTTCTCCGCACGGTGCTCCGGTACTATTCTCGAAGAAGAAATTAGGCGGACTCCGACTCTGCATCAATTTCTGTGGTCTCAACAAAATCACGCAAAAAGACTGATATCCACTTCCCCAACTTTCTGACCTTTTGGAAAGCCCCGTAAAAGTGCGGATTTACAGCAAAATTGATCTCCGACACGCTTACCATTTAGTCCGCATTAGAGAGGGCGATGAGTGGAAGACCACATTCAGGACCCGATACGGTTCCTTTCAATGGCATGTTATGCCCTTCGGTCTCACTAACGCACCAGCTGCTTTTCAGCGATTTGTGAACGACATATTCAGCAACATGCTCGACGTTTCAGTCCTCATCTATTTGGATGACATCTTAGTTTACTCCAACAACCTGGAAGAACACAAAGAACATTTCCGTGAAGTCTTCTGATGTCTCCGAAAAAACTGACTTCATGCAAGATCCGACAAATGCAACTTCCACAAGACAACGGTGGAATATCTCGGATATATACTCTCTCTGGAAATGGCAGACGATAAAATCAAAGTAATCCAAGAATGGCCCGAACCCCGAAAAGTAAAAGATATCCAATCCTTCCTAGGCTTTGCGAACTCTTTCCCAACACCATTCATAAATACTCCAACATCGCAATTCCACTTACCCAACTCACTCGGAAATCCGTAAAGTGGAACTTCTCTGATGAGTGTTGGAAATTTTTTGAAACACTCAAGAAAGCCTTCACCACAGCTCCGATTCTTACACACTGGATTCCCGATTGTCAACTCATCATGGAAACCAACGATTCGGACTATGCCCTCACGGCAATCCTCTCTATCATGTCTCTGAAAGATGGTGAAATTCACCCTGTGGCTTTTCATTCTAGGACTTTCACTGCCTCGGAATTAAACTACGATGTTCATGACAAGGAATTACTCACGATTTTTGAAGCTTTCAAGATTTGGCGGCATTACCTCAAAGGTTCCGGTTCCACCATTGAGATTGTAACCAACCACAAGACCCTTGAATATTTCACGACCACCAAGCTTCTAACCAGATGACAAGTACGATGGTTGGAATACCTATGTCAGTTCAACCTCGTTATCTGATTCCGACCCGGGAAACTCGGAACAAAACCCGACTCTTTAACTAGATGATGGGATGTCTATCCTAAAGAGGGGAGTAGCGACTATGCCAGCATTAACCCGCACAATTTTCGCCTGGTTTTCACCAATGAACAGCTGTCATCATCCCTCCGAGCCACATCCATTAACATCACAATTCTCCATGCAGTTACCATCATGGACTTCGAGAAACTCCATGAAGAAATCCAACAATCCATCTCCTCTGATCCTGCAATTTCTGACTATCCCGCAAATCCTCCGACACCCTGATGGTCAGTCAATCCTCAAGGGCTCCTCTGACTCGACAACCAAATCTACATTCCTGACGTTAATGACCTCCGACTCCGCGCTCTACAATATCTGCACAATCACCAAATCTCTGGACATTTCGGACAAAACAAGACACTCAGCAACATCCGATGTGAATATACATGGCCGAAACTCTGAGACTTTGTTATCTCTTATGTCAAATCCTGTACAACATGTATGCGATCAAAATCCCAATGACATCAGCCTTATGGATTCCTTAAGCATTGACCAATTCCGCCAAGGCCGTGGAATTCCATATCCTTGGATTTCATTGAGCCGCTGTCAGTTTACTTTCGGAAATGAATCCAAAAGACAGTGGGTAGCGGTGTCGTCGTTGCACGGCTACTTACACTGGTGTTCGGCTCAGTGCGCTTTGCTATCAGCAGCAACAAAGGTAGAACAAAGACGAAGATGAGGACGTAGCAGTGACGAAGATGATGACGTAATACGCTGACGTAAGCGTAGACGAGATACAACAGCAAATGTCACGTGATTGACAAAGCTGGCCTTGACGTAGACGTAGTAGTAGTAGTAGACTTAGAAGACTTAGACTTGAGACTTAGACGAGTGAATCCAACTGATAGAGGTGAATTGGGGTACACTAAGGCAAAACAGGCCTTATATACATGAGCAGAACAACAAACGATGCGAGTATGCCATACAACGATGTCGTCGACAGCAGACAGGAGAAATGACTAACGGCGAGAGGCAGAAAACCAAAATAGGAAGGTGGTTTGTAAGGAAATGGAAAAATGAGTCAGGTGGTCGAAGAAATGAAGGGAAATATGGCAGCGAATTTGAAATAGAAGCCAGAAATAGAATAGAAGTGAGTCATAGACAATAGACCATGTGGAACAATTGGAAATAGAAGTACAGCCAAGAAGCGAGTGAGTCAGGTGATGAAAATGAGTCATAGCCGTCCAATAGGATTCCAGTTGCTTGTCAAATTTCTCCGAAGATGAGTAAGTGAGTCATGTGACTTGATGACGACTCAGAAACATGTGAACCAATCATGACACTTGGATACGAATTTCCTCCAGAGAGGGAACGAAGACGAGCCCTTCTTGACGAAGTCCTTAGGCACATAACCGTAGCAAATCTCTGTTCCTGGTCCGTGCTCTTTGATGTACCAGTTATTCCTGAGGACGATACGATGCCAACCATTCACTGGTTCAAAGTTTGGGTCAAAACCGATGACGTAGAAGGGAGCATGGAAGGTTTGATCGAATACCCATACGCAATCGTGAATGTGATAAGGAGGATATGAGGGGAATATTCGGTATGGGCCTTCAGGAGATTCGACATATAGGGGATAGTACCGACGATGTGCGACTTGTGGAGGAGGACTGGACAAATGAACATCAAGGGGAGAATGCCGACTAGGAAGTTCAACGCGTGGTCCAACGTGTATGTCTGGCTTGGCGGTCATCTGAAACGAATCATGGGACGTGGTGGCGGCAATGCTGGATGGCATATTGAAAATAGAATTGATGAAAAATAGAATGAGTGTGGAGATGATGTGTCTGGCGGACTGGAGGTAGCACAGCAGATGATGGTCTGGCGAAAGCTGATGATGATAGGCGCGTGTGCAGTGAGCGTCTTTTGTAGTGTAGTAGGCGCTGTTGAGTATCATGCTTGTCACCGCTTCCGCCTTCGTCAGGTTTTAACAGCATCCTGGTTATCATTGACAGACTCACGAAACAAGTGATATTCATTCCAACAGTCACAACAATCACTTCTCCGATGCTCACTCAGCTTTTTGTTCTCCACATCTTCTCCAAGCATGGTGTTCCGACTCACGTCACCTCTGATCGAGGTTCCGAATTTGTGTCTTCCTTTTTCCGCACACTCGGAAAGGCGCTAGACATGAATCTCCATTTCACCTCTGGATATCACCCCGAAGGTGACGGACAAACTGAACAAATGAATCAGAATCTTGAGCAATACCTTCGCATTTATTGTAACTATCAACAAGACAATTGGGCTGAACTTCTTCCAATCGCAGAATTTGCCTATAACAATGCTCCAAAAGTGACCACAGGAGTCTCTCTGTTCTTCACTAACAAAGGTTACAATCCCGACATTTCCATCCATCCTGCATGTGATCTCGTTTCATCCCATGCGAAAGATTTCATAATTGACTTAGACGAACTCCACCAGGAGCTCTGAAAGAGAATTTCCGATGCGCAATCCCGAGATGAGGAACCTGCGAACAAGAAACATTCTCCAGCTCCAGACTTCAAAGTAAGTGACAAAGTCTTTGTCAAGGCCAAATTTTTCTGCACAACCCGACCTTCAAAGAAGCTCACCAAAAAATACCTCGGACCTTTTGATATAATCGCACCCACAGGTACCAGTAATAGAGCCTTCATTCTCTGATTACCTGACAGTAGTGCGCTGTTCACCCATCCTTCCACGTTTCCATGCTAGAACCTGCGACTCCGAATGAAATCCCAATAGCTGATCTTCGGCCTTGAAGGCTTGGCCTTAAAGAGGAGATACTGTTAGAACCCAGATTCATTCCCAGCCTTTCTGCTTTTCTCCAATATATTTTGATTTGTATTTCCGACTTCCTCCACCTGTTGTTACTTATCTCCATCCCATCTATATTTAGTCATTTTCATCAAAGATCTACATCTTTGGTCTTATGTCCATATTTACTTCTACCCGGATCCCGTATTTGCTCTGTTTCAGATTTCCGTATTTGTATCTTTCCAATTCAGATTGTATCAATTCGTTATATATGACTCCTCCATGTACTTGTTAATCAGTTTGAATATTGACCCACCTTGACTCGATAACTTCTCACTTCTGCCTCTAAGTCTCATCCGACTCTCCAATCTTGTCTGACTCCTCTGACATCGGACCTTCCGAAATACCAGGACACGAAGGATCTAAGAGGGTGCAACCTATAAGTTGAAGCCAACGTCCATACATTCCATTCTCGACTCCAAAACCTGAACTCTGACATTCCGACAAATCCCAACATCTGATGAGAAGAAATCCAGTTCATAACAATGTGGAAAATGTCGGAATAATGGAAGCCAGATCTGGGATCTAACAGTATCCCCCTTTTATGGCCGAGCCCTAGACAGCTGACTGTGCTATTGAATATCATGGGAAGTTTGGGCATTGGTTGTCCACAAAGGCTGAGATCTTGGATCAGATATAAATAGGGGAAAATGGTCTGTGGAAGCAAAAACACTTTTTGATTCCCCACCACCACCACCACCACCACCAAGTCTTCAATGGCATTGCATCCTAGGTCTACCTCGCCCACCCGCTCCATCATCGACAGCAGCTCTGGTGATGAACTTGCCACTGAGGTGAAGGAATACGAGCAGATAAAAAAGGAGTTGGAGGACAAACTGCAGGAAAAGGTGAAGGTGAAGCAGGAAAAGCGGGAAAGAGAAGTGGAGGAAAAGCGGGAGCGGGATTGGAAAGAGAAGGAGGATCAGGATTGGAAGGCAAAAGAGAAGGAGGACAACGATCAACAAAAAAAGGAGGAAGCCGACTGAAAGAGGCGGAAGGAGGATGTGGATCGGTGGAAAGCCGAATCTACATGAACGGTGCGGGAGCCTGACTCAAAAAGATGTCAGTAAGCCATCGTTTGATGATTGCTATTGACAGATTTGACTGGAGAAATTGGACTAGCCGGAGAAAGGTGACCATGATTGGAAGACCAATCAGAATCCAGAGGTTACATTGGCAAACTTCGGAGGCTGAAAACATTGACTCGAGGATGTATGGTCAGAGGCTGACAAGTACGATGACCGGTGTGTACTTTGTCGGACGTGGGGTCTGGAGTGTGTTGACGAGGAGTGGAAAAGTGGGAAGTTGAGGAAGCAGGCGTGCATCCAATGCGGAAATGATTGCAAAAAGTGCACAAAACTGGGCAATGTAAATTTTGCTGCGGAAATGGCAGGAAAAAATTCTTTGCCTGTGCACAAGCGGGTTCGGCCAGAAAATGCAGAGGCCAGACCAGGACCAGCAATGAAAAGATGTCAGGTGGAAAAGGTCGCAGATCAGGAAGTCAGGGCCGCATCGGGGAAGGGTAAAGGCAAGGAGTGGGCACCAGAGGACAACATGGAGGATGAGGCAGAGGATGAGGTGGAGGATGCAGGGCTCATGGCGGAAATCCATGGGCTCTGCAAAATGATTCATAGCCTCACCAAGTGGCTCTGGTACAACGTTGAAGGGATGGCAGCGTTCAGCAACACACTGGAAATTTCGCACAGGATTGCCAAGATTGAGTACAAGTTCTGGAAAAAGCGGTGGGAGACATACCACAGGGTGTCGGTGCCACACTGGACTTGGAGTCAGAAGGCAGGTCAGGAAATGAGGTGGAGAATGTTGGGCTGCAGCCTGAAGTGGAGAAGGGGTCGGAGAAGGGGAAAGGGAAGGCGAGGGAGGCGGACGGTGACGGAATGGACATAGATGTTGTTCTGGAGGTGCCAGAGAAGGAGGTTCCGAAAGAGGTGGAAGTTGCCAAGGAACCAGAGGTGGAAATCAGTGAGAAACTGGCAAATCCGGAAAATGCCGATTTGGAAAAACGAGCTGAGGAGGAATCAGGGAAGGCAGAAATGCCTGAACCGGAGGCCAATGGGCCAGAAGATGAAACTATGCAGTAGATAGGGGTTGGAAAATGGATTGGAAAGGCTAAAAGTAGTATAGAATAAATCAGAGAAGTTTCAGCAAAAGTAATATAGTTAGTTGTCAGAAAATCAAGTTGTTTTATAATCAAAAAAAAAAATGAAATGATCGGAGAAATGAAATGATCAGAAAAATGGAAAAATGGTGAATCGAGATGTTTAGTTAAGTTCAAGGATGTCAGAAACCAGAGTAAATCAGAATCGGAGGGTAGTCAGGGACACAACTTGGGATCAGGATTGGACTTGTAAGAAATCATGAAGAAGTTCGGGAGGGTCAGAATATCACGATGTGAAAGGCATAGATGTCAAAAGGGTTTTGGGATTGCAGGATGCAAATAGAAGTGTAGTAAGAATGAGATGTGAATAGAAGAGTTGTGTTGGAAGGTGTATCGGGAGAAGTTGAAATAGGAATGGATGATTGGGAAAGATTGTTGTCAACATAGTGGCTACTCCCCCTTCAAGGTAGACATCCCATCGTCTACCTCAAACATTGGGAAAGAGAATACAGGGAGTTGGAGTATTGAAGAACTGAAGGATTCATTGGAAATGTATTGGGTTTTCCAGGAAGGAAGCAGTGTTTCTTGGAAATTCTTGATAGTGGTCTTGACATTGTCTAGTTGAAATTGTTGTAATCACAGATTACTGGAGGATTCGGAGAGTATCAGAAGGTTTGAACTTAGAAAGGAAACCGGATGGGGTGGATTGGAATTGATCAGGATGTTTGGAAAATATTTTCAAAAGGAAAAATGAGTTGAAGTTTGGAAATAAAGAGGTTGGGGAACGAGAAATGTCATTTGGAAGGGAAAAATAAGAGCTATTGTTGTGAAAATCTGAAAATGACCACTAAATAGGGTCTTGGAAAAAGGGTAGAAGGAAACAAGTAGAGGAAGAAAAAGCCAAAAAGGTGTCAGAAAAATTGGTAAGGTGCTTGATATTCAGCCTGGAATATTGCTGAAGAAGGGACAGACATTGTCCTAATGGCTTTGAAAAGTCCGAATCTATCAGGAAACGTGGGTCGGAAGATGTAAGGATGGTATGTTCGTGGATACACAGGGTTTAACAGTGCCATTCGAGGAAGATCGTTGTGGATTCCAAAGGCGGTTTGTCAGTTATTGTCCCATAATGTGGAATCAGTATTGGTGACTAGGCTTGGAATTGGAGTAACTGCGTTGCATCTTGAAGAGTGGGATTTGGAAAGTTTGGAAGTCAGAGGTCAGAAAACTGAATCTTGGAAACAGAAGGATGTCTTGAAGGAGATTCGGAGTTTGGAGTTTTTGGAAATTGTCCTGGAGTGTTCTCGAGGAAGTACAGATGTACTGTGCAGAAGGTGTCAGATGAAATCTTATAGCTAGAGCCTTGTGAACATGGTCTTGAGGTGGTTCTGGCTTAACTAGATGTAAGGAAAATGATTTTTCCATCGTGAGATTCTCTCCCTCCGATAGATGTGATCTTGTTGGAGTGCATAGCAGAATATTGAAGATCACTTGTTGGGAATCGGAGGAATCAATGTAATGGATTTTCCTATCAGAAATGTGCCAAAGTTTCCATATTGTTGTATTGCAAGCTGAGGATTCATCAAGCATTGACATTGGATGTTATGGTGAGTTGGAGGATGTCGCAGCAAAACAGGATTTTCAGAGATTCAGAAAAACGCAATATTTGCAGGTTTCCAGGAGACATGTTGTAGGATTGAATCTTCTTGTTGAGAAGTGTGGAAATAGGTACTACCCAATGCCCTGTCAATCAATGGATTGTAGTGGGTGGGTTAGTGGTGTCCCCAGCACATCGGAACAATTAGAAACAAGTGGTGTTATACACTGTAATAACAACTGGGATTTTTCACTCGACGGAAAAAATGTGATTGGCGTGACTAGCCTACTGGATGGTGTGACATAAAATGTCATTGGTGACAGAAGACAGAGACTGGCGGAAGGTGGGAATCTGAAAGGATGGTGTTTAGACATAATGATCAATTGAAATGTTTGGAAGAAATGGTGTTCACAGATTTTTGGGATTGGAGGTAAGGTCGGAGATGATTTTAAGGGTTTGGCGGTATTGTTGGAAGGTAGGAAGGATGTTTTTGGAAAGTGTCTGTGGTGATCTCAGTAAGGCATGAAAGATGGTGTATGAACACAGGATCGTGCTTGAGGATCTTTGAGCTGTCAGTTTTGGGAACTCGGAAGGTCCTCTAAGGGGTCCTTGATGTTGGGATCACTTAGTGTGACGGTTGTAGCTTGGGATTTTGCTTTCTTGGCAAAGGATGATGACTTTGGGCACATTTTCACTTTATGACCAGGTCTTCCACAGTAGAGGCATAACTTTTGGTCGATACATCATTGTTTCTCCTGTGGTATTAGTTTGCCATCTTGTCTGAGGATGTCGGAAAGTTTTGGTGTCGGTAAAATTGGGATTTTATTGGAAATGGTTGCCATTTGTTGGGTGTCATCAAAAAGAAGATTGGAGGTCACATTGTCGATGTTGCTTGGGATTTGCTTGGTTTTGAAGTCTTCATCTATGAGACATTTGTCAAAATGGCTGGAATACTTGTGAATGTTTGATGGGTTGATGACATTCTCGGTAGATCTGTCAGTGTCGTCAAGATCGGGTGTTCAGATTCGGGTGTTGGAAGACATTCTAGAAAGCAGGAGTGTCAGCTTGTATATACTGTTAAGGACTGGATCAGACATGGGGTCAGATTTGATCAGAGCTCTCCTTGACCAAAATCAGAAACTCGCAATATTCGGAATACACGGAATATCAGATGACTCAGAAATCAGAGATCTGACGACTGATCTATACAGGTGTTGGCTTCAACTTATGGGTTGTGCCCTCTTGGATTTCTAGTGCCCTGGTATTTCGAATGGGAGACCAGATGGAATTATCGGAGTTCCATCGGGTCTACTCGGAAAGGATCAGTGACAAATAGTGAGTTGTGACTTATCAGGATGAGCAGAAGGTTTTGGCTATTCAGAAATCAGAATGACCAATGCGGAAAATGGATAGGGTTAATGATAAATGAATATCAAGTAAGGATTTAGCTTTTACAAAAAAGCGAGTGTAATCAAAGAGTGGGTTTTGGAATGTCAGAATTGCTGGAGTCGGAATAATCAGAGTACCAAATAAAGGTTGAAAGTTTTAAAGGCTTTATTGTGGATAGAACTTGGAGTGATGAAGTGTAATAAAGATACAATGATATAGGGTTGACAAGATATATCAAGTATAACGAGATAATAGGCTTATCGAGATATAACGAGATATACAATACAAGCTGAAGAAAGCTTGAACAGGGAAAAGCGTATGTAAAGGAACATGTGGAATTCTGGAATTCGGAAATGAAGAGATAAGGTGCATGATACGGAGTTCCGAAATTGGAGCAAATATAGAAATCGAGATAGAACGTATGGGGATAAGATCGAGATGGATCATGACTAAGAATGATAAAATGGGGGTATATTGGAAAAAGGCGGAGAAGGGCTTATTGGGATGCGGAAAACATTGGAATAATGGAAGCCGGATCTGGGATCTAACAGTATTCCATATTATCACAGGATGTGTTCACAATATGACCTTTTCCAGGATGTTTTGTGCATGCACTGGAAAAGGTCATATTGTGAACACATCCTGTGATAATATGGAATACATGCTATGAACATTTAAATTTTTCCATGTATGTCTGGCTTTGAAACATATCTGAGTCATATTAAATAAAACAAGCATGTTACAAGTCCATACACAATGTTGACATGATAGCTTTCCAGAGAATGTCCCAAGGATTCCCTGACTCAGGACACCTTGATTTGTTTCCAGTGACATGGGGTTCGTCTCCCTGAATGACCACCATTGCAGCCCCCACAAACGACATATGGGGGATGTCAAACAGCAGATGCCCCCATGTCTCCTCCTCATGTTCCATGAATGCATACACTAGGGCCAACAGACCCTCCCCCCATGCATGGCAGCGCAGTTCCTGACATAACCTTTTCATCTTCTTACTGCGTTTAATCCTTTGTAATTTGACCTTGGAACCCCCAGCTCCATTTTTCGGCTTGTGAATGTATAACTGTTTGATGCATACATTGACTTCCCAAGGGAACCCCCCCTGCACTCCATCCTTAGCCAGACCCTGCCCATGGGGCTGCAGGCATCCCATATGTGCCATCTTGAAGGCACCCTTGATATCACCTATCATATCTGTGAGATTAGCTTCCAGTGTTCCAAGCATGGGCTGTGTGGTTGGGAAGACTAGATCTTCACACTTGAGAAGATCCACAAAAGTGCTTCTCTTGAGCACATGGACTGTCACAGTACAAAATTTCACATTCACTACAGGCAATCAGAACACAGTGGCCGTGCATGAGTGGACCATCATACATAGTGTCTGTACCTCCTTTGAAGAGAGTGGGCCTTGTCCCTGGAGCACCCAAACAACATCATTTGCATCAAGGGATATAAACATTGGTTTGATACATTTGTAGTTTGGAGTCCGTGGGCTTGCCCCTGGGGACCTGATCTGATAAAAATTTGAGTGGGTGAACATGGTGAGGTAGAGCCCACTTCTACCTCACTGCCCCTTTTGCTAGCTCTGCCATCGTGTACTCCTACTTCTCAACCCATTTCAACTCTCCCCTCACTCTTGGTCTCCATTGGTGAGCGAACTAGGTCCTATATGGATGGGGTGAGTGCACACACTATCCCATCCCATTTCGAAAACCTACCTGAAATGTCACCTCAGGAAAGATCTCACTGCCCATGTCAAAAGCATTAGGGGATATCACAGTGTGCAGTTTCACTGTGGTTTTGACACAGTTTTGACACAGGTTTTGAATCACGGTGAAACCATGGAAAAATACACAAAACCGTTTCACATTGTGATATCCCCCTTTCATGTACGGTTTTGATGCAGTTTAGAACATATTACATGCTGGTGCTGTTAGTTTGCTATGACTATATGAACTGTCAGACCCATGCCCCCGGCGGCACAAATTCCTCAGTGTAAGCCATACAGACTCAAGTGCTCATGGGTGGCGTCATGCCATCATGGGTGTAGGTGGTTCCACCCTGCCTCCCTCCTTCTGCCCCTCCTTTCCCCATGCAGAGATGGCAGTGGCAGTGGCAGGGTATATGGCAACTCATAATGCAAGGAGCCCATCCCATGCACAAGGGTGTCTATGTCGAGGTGGGGGATGTCGTGTGCGCACACAGTGCACTGCACTCAATGTCCATGGCCTATATAGCAGCCGGTGAACGGTGCTTGCAGCAGAGTGGGAAAACATGTCACTGCCCGAACTCTTCAAACACTCGCAGAAGGCAAAATGTTTAGGAGCCCAATGCTGTGATGCCTGGCAAGCACGAAATCAAAACCAGTTGTGAAACCGTCAAAAAATTGAAATGCCTCCAGAGGTGTTTTGTTTTTTGGATGGTTTCACGGTTTCTGAAACCAGTTGGTGAAACCACAGTGAAACCATGCACTGCGACACCCCCTAATGAGCTTCATCAACATGTTGCTGCTCTGGAGGTTGCCCTATATACCAAGAGAGAGCAGAAGGAATTACTGGTGCAACAGGTTCAACAGATGGATGTCCAGATGCACACTTTGAACCATGATGTTACTAGTCTTATGACTGTGTCTCTTTCCCCCCCTACTACTCAAAAACACACCACACGCTGAACAGGGTGATTTTTGGCTAGCTCACAAAATGGTTTCAGCAGCATACAAGCACATACCTGTCAACCTGAGGTCACGAGCTAAGTATCCCTATCACCTCCAATCTAATATAAACTGACCACATGTTTACAAAGGAACCTTGGGACCCAGAGGAAATCGATGTAGAGCTAAGGAGAAAATACACAGCAAACATTTGGGGACATACGCGCAAAAACACAACTTGTCACTCAGGACCAGGAGGAAATCAATTAAGAATCACTGACGCTTCTGAGGGATATATTTTGGGAAACTGCAAAGGGAGCTTATCATTTGAATTGGTCAGGTAACGATGGGGATAAAGCCTCAGTATGGATACGAAGAAAGAACCCCGGGGTATGGTTTAGATGCCAAGGAGGATGAAGTTTTCTACATAAGGAACCTGTTGAGGGATGTTTGGTGGGAACTCCCCTCCCTGAGTTAAGGCATGACACGAGTGAATCCATGGATGAATCCGCATCCGACCCGTAGGTATTTCACTTTCTGAAACCTCTACCTGCATCCGGGGCCAAATCCGGGCCCCAGATATCTGAATCCACGGGTGCGGATTGCAGGTACCCACAGGTATACCTGTGAAAAAAAAATCAAAACATGTTAGAAATTTTAACATATAATCTATTTCAATAATATATATGTTTGGGTCCCTTATTTTCCCAGGTTTTCTTATGCCTGTATGATTATGAAATAGGATGGATCCATCTGGTTCAACAGGACAATACATGCAATAGATAGAAACCCCCAAGGGCTTATAATACACTTGTACTATTCGATCAAAAACCAGAGATGTGTTCTTCAGATCTGGGTGTGTTTGCCAGGCTTAACCACTCCATTTTGCTGCATGTCGTGATAATTTCACCAAAAGCTGCATCAACCACTACAATCAGCAATCCAAAAGTGACAAAAGCTCCTTCCCAGTCATTACATTGGATGAGATTGAACTTGGGGGTGTGCACGAGTGAAGTCCATTATGTGGGAGAGAGACTAGTGGGAGAGAGGGAATTTGCACAGGGACCATTGTGCTGTCTGCATTGCCCTTCTGTCTGTTGTCCAGATGGCAAGCATTGAATAAGAGTTGTGAGGCTATTATCACTCAAAGGAAAATAACAATTGAGTTTGATGCGGAGGGTGAGGTGATATCGTAAGTTGGTATGCTTATGTTGGTACTTCATGACCTCTGACCTGTGTTCTGGCCCCATGTCCAAGACTCCAAATACTTGTACATTGCTCGGAGAGTTGATCCTGGGGCAGCTGTGATCAAATAGTAGATTGTAAGTATGATGGTATGAGGATATTCACCTGTAAGTGATCCACTCTGCACTGACAATGCCACTTGCATGAACATCTGTTTTTTTTTTTTTTGGCAAGAGCACATCAAATGTATCAGTGGTGTGCGTGAGAGCAAGTCTTAGGCAAAAATGTGCACATACTGTCGAAAAGACCAAGACTGTAATGGATGGTGAGCATGGAATGAGACGACAAGTGAGATAAGACAAAACATATGGTCCACTGTCCTCAGCCCATGCACTGATGTGCACACCTTGGAGGCGTTGAAGTGCCTCCCCATGCAGCATGCGTGCAACATCACAGCCTAGGCTGTCCAAACTTGGTGATTTCATCAGGCATGTCCTCATCCCATGGATTGTCTGTCATACCTGAGGACAGAATATGTCATTTTGCTGGACCAGGAGGGATATCGATCGTGTGGGATGAGTACCAGATGATCTGTAACTCCTTGAATTGCGCATAGTGTCAATAGACATGGGAGATGTGAGGTGTGTCTCTCCTGGGCTTGCGTGGTGTTGATGGACATAGATGTGAGGAGCGCAGGTGCGTCTTTGGATGGGGAGGCGGTATCCTCATCGGCATGGCATTGGGCTGCAATCGTGATATCCCTCAAGGTTTTCTCGCAGGCTGTTATGAAGGTGAATAAACCTACAAAATTCAGTGTCCATTGTCAATGACTGCCAGGGTTGAACTCACTGCGCTTGCTGAGGAAAGAGAAGGGAGAGTGGTTGAGTAATGTAGTCACGTGACTATGTTCAGCAATGTGACACTGTGTTTGTAGTTTTCAACCCATTTCATATGTTTGAAAATAATTAAATTAAATAGAATTATTCCTCGGATATCCGTGAGTATACCTGTGAGTCCCGCAGGGGAGACCTGCACCCGGGCCTTATCCATGGGAAATGGGTATCTGAATCTGCGGATGGGATACCCACAGATGAATCTGGAAAAAACCCGTGGGTAATCCACACTTGTTTCATGCCTTACCCTGAGTTGATTCCGAGGGATACATCCATACTACCATTAATCTTCATTTCCTTTCACTGTAATTTGCGAGTGAACTGTATCCACCCATAACAATCCAAAGATGTGCCCAGTTCCTTTTGTACCTTGGGATAACACAGTACCTCGCTACCAAGTGGAATCCATAATCATATTCAAAACCCCTGAGTTATCTTTTACTTTTCATTAAACATTTCAATCATTTATCCCTTCAAAACCTATCACACCTCTTCCATTTTCAATCCATTCCCTACACAATAGAATTATTAATCTTCCTATTCAATGCACCACTCCTGCCGATTTCAATGGTGACAGGGAAAAGGGACGAGCCTTCTTGAACTCCTGCAAGCTGTCTCTTGCCCTGTGCCCAACCCAGTTTGCCAATTATCACACAAAAGTCTTGTGGGCCCTCTCATTCATGAAATCTGGTCATGCCTTGTCCCTTGCCACACATATCTTTGAAATGGAAACTAGAACGGTCATCCTACCCATCCTACCTGGTTCAAGTTGACATTCTTCCCTCCCCATGAAGAGATTACTGCCCAGACCAAACTCAAGTCACATCAATATTATCCGAATGGCCGTACTGTTGATGATTATATTGATGAATTCAGAGAACTGGTTGAGAAGTCTGGATACAGAGAACAGGCCTCCCTCATCATGAAATTCCTTCATGGTCTTGACCCTTCTATCTAGACCCAGATTGCTAATATCATTGAGGGATGCCCATCAGATGAAGACCTTCCCAAATGGGTTTTGGTGGCTAGGACAATCTCACAAGGACATGCTGCTAATGAAGCCTTTCAAAGCCTTTCACAGTACTTCACATGCTACGCCAAATACTTCTACCTGTCCCTCCATTGTCCCTATTGGTACCAACCACAGAAACCCACACCCACCTCACCAATAGGAGCCAGCATCACAGCTTCAGGCAACCCCACCTGCCATTACCATGGGTGTTCAACCAGTGGCAATGGAGGTAGATGCCACTCACCATTGCCAATCCAGTTCCCTTGTCTGTCATAGATGTGGAAAACCAGGCCACTTCTCTTGAGAATGTCCTCAAGCCTTCAATGTCTGTACCATGAGTGCTGAAGAGAAGGACGAATGGATCGCCCACTTGCTGTCATCTGCTGACCCTAGGGATGCAACTCCTGTCAAGGAAGAAGGCCTAGGGCTTCAGGAAGAGGAAGAAGAGGATTTTGTGTCACACAGCAGGTGAATAGTGTGCCCTGCTGCAGACTTCCAATCATTTTGCTCCAT
Source organism: Ramaria rubella (assembly GCA_015039355.1). Classification (NCBI taxonomy): domain Eukaryota; kingdom Fungi; phylum Basidiomycota; class Agaricomycetes; order Gomphales; family Gomphaceae; genus Ramaria; species Ramaria rubella. The sequence continues at coordinate 98,039 of MU134440.1, read as the reverse complement.
TGCTGTATAATCAGGTAAATGATGAATATACAGATTCAGAACCTGGTTCCTCAATGACAGAGACCAAAATGCTAGACACACAACCCTTAACTTCTTCCCCACCTCACACTTGCTTCCATTGTAAAAAATGGGAATGAGATCTTCCTGCACAGTATGTCGTAGCCTCCACCCCAAGCCCAACCCCCCTCTCTCTCTCCCAGTCAAAGTTCAAACCACTGATACAGCAGAGATCAAGTCAGTTCATGCTCTACTTGACTCTGGTGCCACTGGTTTGTTTATCAACTCAGGATTCATCTGGCAAAACTGCCATTGAATTAGAACCAGGAGCCAGTCCCCGAGCATCACCCAAGGTGTATCCCCTGTCACCAGGAGAACAGGCTGAACTGGACAAGTTCCTTGAGGAGAATCTACATACAGGATGCATACAACCATCAAAGTCACCAATGGCTTCACCAGTGTTCTTTGTCAAAAAGAAGGATGGCACCCTACGGTTTGTCCAAGACTACCGGGTGTTAAACACAATGATGAATCAAGAATTGTTACCCCCTTCCATTAATTTCAGACCTTGTCAACAGCCTACGAGGGGCCCACTACTTTACCAAGCTTGACATTCATTGGGGCTTTAACAATGTCAGGGTGATGAGTGGAAGGCAGCATTCAGGACAAATCGTGGACTATTTAAACCTCTAGTGATATTTTTTGGCATCACTAACAGCCCTGCCACTTTTGAGACCATGATGAATGACATCTTTCATGACCTCATTGCTGAAGGCATCATGTGAATTTATCTGGATGACATTCTGATCTTTTTAGAGGACTTAGAGAAGCACCACAAAACCATATGGGAGTAGTGATGGATGCAGTTCAGTCCAAAGAGGTTCAATCCTGTTCAGTTCTGGTTCAGTTCAATGAACTGAACTGGGACATGGACCGAACCATGAGCTGGGTCTGGTCAAAATCCCTGGATTGGCTTGGACCAATTCAGAACCAGTTCAAGATCTGGTGTTCACCAGAACCCTTGTGATGAGTCACAACAGCAACCAACCACCACTGCTGTCCACAGCCCCACACAACCACCACAACCACCATGACAATGCCACCACCGTCACCACCACCCCACCACCATCACCACCACCACAACCAGTGGTTGTCGATGACCCAACCCCACCACCATCACCACCCCACCACCCTCACCACCACCACCATGACACCGCCACCATCATCAATGTCCCCAGCCAACCACCACCACCGCTACCATGCCGCTGCCATCGTCAATGGCCCCACCCCACCATCCCTACCACCACCACCACACTGCCGCCATCATCAATGGCCCCATCACACCATCCCCACCACCATCATTGACAGCCCCCCCACACCTGCCGCCACCCTCACCAGCACATGTGCACCCACACGCACCCGTACCTGCATCCCCACCGCCTTCATTGCACCCACACCCACACATGTATTTAGTCCCACCAACCTGTATTTGGTCTTTAGAGTAGCTGAATAAAATTGATGTTATTATTAATGTTTGAACCTGTTCAGAACTGGCTCAGAGCTGGTTCTGAACTGATGTGTGAGCTGAACTGATCGTGAACTGAACTGTGAGCTGGTAATTGGCAAATCATCAGTTCAGTTCATGAACTGAACTGAACAGAAATGAACTGTGTCCACCACTATATGGGAGGTGGTCCAGCGTCTCAGAGAGCACAAGCTTTATCTGCATCCTGACAAGTGTGACTTTGACAAGACCAAGATTGAATGCCTAGGTCTCATTATTTCACATAGGAAAGCTGAGATGGATCCTGTCAAAGTTGCTGGTGATGCTGAGTGGCTAATGCCTAACAACAAGAAGGAGGTGCAGTCATTCTTTGGTTTTGCAAACTTCTACTGTTGTTTCATTGAAAAGTTTTCACATCATGCTTGTCCAATGTTCAACATGCTGCGCAAGGACATACCTTGGACATGGGGACCATCTCAACAGGCTGCCTTCGACACAATAAAGGGATTGGTAACATCTGCACCTATCCTTTCATTTCCAGATGACAACCTCCCATATTGTGTCAAGGCCAACCACTCAGACTTTGCAACTGGGGCTGTTCTCTCTCAACAATCCAAAAATGATAACAAATGGCACCCTAGAGCCTTCTTCTCCAAGAGTCTCAGTCAAGTAGAGCACAACTACAAACTCCATGACAAGGAAATGCTCACCATCATCCATGCCCTTGAAGAGTGGTGACACTTCCTTGAGGGGGTGAGACACTGTGTTGAGATTTAGACTGACCACAAAAACCTCGAGTACTTTTGCACATCTAAAAATCTCAACTGCTGTCAAGCCCACTGGTCACTCTACCTATCTTGATTCGACTACAATTTGCACCACCACCCAGGCAAAATCATGGGCAAGTCAGATGTGCTCTCTCGTCAACCTGATCATGGCACTGGCTCAAATGACAATGAGAACTTGGTACTTATCCAACCAGAACTCTTTGTCATTCAAGCACTAGAAGGGCTGGAGTTTACAGGTGGAGAGCACAACATCTTGAGGGACATTCATAGTGGCACCGAGGAAGGAGAGCTTTAAGAGTCAGTTGCACACCCTGACAAAGAGCTTCACAAGACTACTGGGAAGTCTGTGAGGTCATCAGAATGGGACAAGAAAGATGGTACACTTCTATTCTGTGGAAAGGTATATGTCCCTGATCAGCATGACCTACAATGTCGAATTGTCTCCCAACATCACAACACTTGTATTGCTGGCCATGCTGGACATTGGAAAACCTTGGAGCTTGTCTCTTGGAACTATTGGTGGCCTCACATGTCTCACTGCATTGGTAACTACACAAAGACATGTGACTTGTGCCTGCACACCAAGGCTCAGCATCAATTGCCTGTTAGAGAACTACACCCTCTAGAGGTTCCTGAACAGCACTGGGAGACAGTCAGTGTCGACTTCATTGTTGAACTCCCTGACTCGCATGGGTATGATGCAGTGATGGTAGTCATGGATTCCTTATCCAAATGTTCTCACTTCATCCCCACATTGACCACCATTAAAACATTAGGAGCCTCTTGTCTCTTTAGGGATCATGTTTGGAGACATCATGGCCTCCCCTTTTGTGTGGTTTCAGACCGAGGTACACAGTTTGTCAGTGAGTTCACCCGTAAGCTATACAGACTTCTGGGTATCAAGGTAGCTGCCTCCACTTTGTACCACCAACAAATGGATGGACAAACAGAACATGTCAACCAAGAGCTCAAGCAATACCTACATCGATTTGTGAATGAACGACAAGATGACTGGGATGTCCTTTTGTCCCTTGCAGATTTCCAGTACAACAACCACGTCCACTCATCCACACAAGAGACTCCCTTTATGCTTGACTCTGGTCACCACCCACAGATGGGCTTTGAACCTCACCAGCGACCATCTAGGAAAGAGGCTGTGAATGAGTTTAAGCAATGAATGGCTGACTCCCTGTCCAAAGCCAGAGCTGCCCTGGTGAAGGCCAAGGAAGACATGGCTTGGTACTATAATTGTTGCCATGAGCCAGCCTACCTTTGTTCCTGGTGACAAAGTCTTCTTAGCTGCAAGTGACATCAGCACCACCCACCCTTTAAAGAAATTGTCACACTGGAATTTGGGCCCTTTCCTAGTGGAACACAAGGTTGGCTCCCATGCTTATCACCTTCGACTCCCCAAATCTATGAGTCACCTACACCCTGTCTTCCATGTGGTCAACCTCCTCCCAGCTCCCCCAGACCCCATTCCCGGTTGGAAGGCCCAACCACCACCACCCCCAGTTCTAGTAGGAGAAGATGAGCACTATGAGGTCAAACAGATCTTGGACAGTCAGCTTTGCCATGGAAAACTTGAATACAAGGTTAGATGGAAAGGTTATGGATATGAGTATGACAAGTGGATCCCTGAGACAGATTTAGCAGCCCCAGACCTCATTGCTGACTTCCATCGCCTCCACCCAGGTGCCCCTTGTTGCATTCGTGTAGCTGATTTTGACACCTTTCATCAAATCCCACTTGTTCCTCCCATAGGTGTCAGTGTGTCGGGATGTCACACTCTAGAAGGGGGGTGATGTAAGGGGAACCCCTATTCCCTCTTCTTTCTCTATCTATTATTTGACTCCCCTTATCCTCATTCATTTCCCATGACTTTCCTATTCTCCTCCCCCTTTTGTCATTTCATTTTTCCTTTATTCTAGCTACATCTTGGGTGCTTATTTAAGCACTCAAATGTTGATCTTGCAAGCACCCATGTCAATCTTGCAGGCACTCGAACATTGATTATGCAAGTGCCCAAGTCAATCTTTTGGAGTTTGTTCTATATTCAGTAGCATAGTCAGCAGTGGGATCCCTAGGCTTTTCTCTTCAGATTCCCACCTGCCAGTGTGATATTCCACTAGCTCCAGGTGTTGCCCTTATAGTGAAGTGCATGCTTATCTGTTCAAGATAAGATAAACATCAGTGAGCACTAATAGCTGGATATGGAAACTGTAGTCAGATGGGTGATGTAGTACATGGATGTGATCTCCAGGTACTATGTCATACCCCATGCATCTGATCTATGGAAACACATGTGATCCTAATGAGTTTGACAATTAAAAGAGGCAAGAAAACTGTACATGGATGTGAGGGGTGCCATAACTGGCAACTGACCTTGAACATTGGATCTTAACAACTGCAAGTCAGTTAAGGGCTGTGTAGATTTGACAACAATGTGTCAGTCTCATATCAGTGAGTGTGAGACAGTGAAAGGATAGAGGTAAGATCATTGGAGCAAAATAAGGAGGAAAAGGAAGAAAACTTGTTGAACTGCACTGGCAGATGCCAGCAAGTGACTGATCATGTGAGCTCACCATAGTTGAAGTCCTTGCTCAGTGTCACACAGGGTGACACAACTGCATCATTTACAGCGACAGGCACAGTTTCAATGAATGTGCTGTGATCCCTCCCTCTGCATACACAACAGCACAACTCACCACACTTCTATAGAACAGTACTCTTAAGCTCCTCTTGTTAAAATAACAGGTATGAGTGCTATGCTGTTAGCCACATGGATAACATTGACATATAAGCTTACAGTGATATACTTGTATATACTTGCATGTTTTAACCTCATTTAGCAATGTAGCTTGAATCTTGAAAAAAAAATATTGAAAGGAGACAGATTGGAACAGAAATGATGTAGAGTTTCCCCTCATAGCAACAGGCTGGAAACTTTCACTCTCATTAGGGGAATCATACATGCCATGCACAAGCATTGGCCCACATCCACCTAGTATTTTGATGAAAACTGAAACCATGTAAAATACACTTTCTCACAACTTTTGGGCAAAACAGCACAACCAGCTGGGACTTACTTGTGAGGAGGCAGCCCCACAGGTTGCAACACACTTGGCAATGGCAACTTCAGAAAGCATGGAAAACTCACCCAGATCTCGCAATGTCCATATTCCATCAAAATACACTGAAACCATGTAAAACACACATTTTCTGTATTAAGTGCCTGTACTATCTTCTACCACTTTTAGCAGTTCATAAAAATACCCTTGCGCTGCTGGAACGCACAGCTATGGCGAGGAACGAGTCAGAGCTGTAACGTGGCTGACTAATGCAAGGAAGAGACTCCAATCATCAATTGGCTCTCTTCCTCTTACCACCACATTCAGTGCACAACTCGTCCTTGTCACTGCTGTTTGTGATGTTGGTCTTCGACGCAACCTTCAGTTGTTCATCATGGATGAATGTTAGGGGCTGGATCAGACGTGAGGTCAGGTTTGGTCAGAACTCTCCTTGACCAAAATCGGAAGTCGCAATATTTGGAAATGTGCAGAATATCGGATGACTTGGAAGTTGGAGATCCAAAGACTGATTTATATGGGCATTGGCTTCAACTTATGGGTTGCACCCTCTTGGATTTCTAGTCCCCTGGTATTTCGGACTGAAGACTGGACAGAATTATCAGGGTTCCGATGGTCAGGTCTATTCGGAAGGATCAGTGACAAATAATACATTAAGACTTATCGGAGAAGAGCAGGGGTTTTTGGGTATTCGGAGCCGGAATAACCAATGCAGGAGAAGATAGGGTTAACGATAAATGAATATCAAGTAAGGGTTTAGCTTTACAGAAAAGTGAGTGTAATCAAAAAGGGGGTTTCGGAATATTGGATATGTCGGGGTTGGAGTAATCAGAATACTGAACAAGGTTGAAAGCCTTATTGCAGGTAGAACTTGGAGTGATGAAGTGTAATAGAAGATATAATGATATAGGGTAGACAAGATATATCAGGTGTGCAGGATATTACAGGTTATATTGAGATAACGAGGTAACGAGATGAAGTAATGAGATATACAATGAGATATACAAGCTAAAGAAAGCTTGAGCTAGGGAAAGCATATTTAAGGAACATGTGGGATTCCGAAATCAGAAACGGAAAGATAAGGGTGCATGATATGGAGTTCTGGAGTTGGAGCGAATACGGAAATTGAGATAAGATGTACAGGGATAATATCAAAATAGAATTGTGACTAAGAATGATAAATGGGGACATGTCAGAAATAAGCGGAAAGGGGCTTATCAGGATACAGAAAACCTCAGAATAATGCGAGTCGGATCTGGGATCTAACAATGGAGCAAATCCCCCTTTCACTAGATCTGGCAACGACACTTTGGCACTCAATCGCTCTAATGAATGTTAACACCTCCAACCCAATCTACCTCCGAATCCAACCCCTTTGCAATGTTCAATATCACTTGCAAACACACTGAGAAGTCCAATGCCAATATTCGCGAACTCAATGCACTAAGACATGCGAAGAGAGCTGATCCCACCCAAGATGCAGGTGCCATTTCTGCCAATGAGGACGAAGATCCCATCTCCACTCTTTCTACTGTCCTCGAGCTTAATTCTGCTTCTAATCCTTCCAATTCGAACCCTCAGATCCTGTCATCGAATGACCCCCCCTTAACTCCGGAAGCTCAAGAAAAATCCCCTAACTCTTTGACGTCTTCCTGGCCTTCTGCCATCGCCTCTGATCCTACAGTACTCACTTCTATACTGAATACTAAAGGTAACATCATTGATTATAGCACTCTCGGTCCTATCTATAAGTTGGCCAACATTAGCAAAAATGAACATCAACTGGACCCCAAAGGTATTCCTAATGCAGTTCTCCAGATGGCTCATAGCGAAGTATATATTCCACTTTTGATGCTTACTACCTCTTCCCTTAATCGCATTTGCAATAATGACAATATCAAATTTGTCAAAGTCCCTAACAGTATAGTTCACCAGACCCTCAACCCAACTCAATTCAGCAGTGAGGATTCCTTATCATCTGATGACTGGGCACAAGCGTACCACAACTGGCTCACTCTTGCAGAACCCAGTGTCAGTGTCAGCTGGCATGAACATTGCAACAAGATGTGTGCTGACCAACATTTCTCGAGATGGTTTCCTGCATGGCACAATCATGATAAGCAACTTCATTCTCAATTCATCTGTAAACCTTTTCTCGTTGACCCAAAGAGCCCAACATACATACAGAGTTTCGAACGCGCCCATGTGGACCTTCTCGCTAGATGCCAACTTTCCACTCCTCCATCGTCTAACCATTCCTTTCGGAATGAAGGTCAGAATACACAACCAAACCAATCTTTTCAGAATCACTATCACTCTTCTCATCATGGTGATCAATCTTGTAACTCTTCTGACTCTCGCTTCCAACCTTATGATCACTCTGCCTCAACTTCCTCTAGCTCTGGCAATTCCTTTCGGCCTCAATGTGACCGTGACTCATCCAAGACACTTTGCATCTGCTGTGGCCTCCTCAGCCATCAAGCATCTGACTGCACCACAGCCAACTCCAGCCACGCTGAACGTCCCATCATGGTCGAATGGAAAAACAAGTGTCTTGTCACCAACACTGGAAAGGAACTCTGCCTCTGATTTAATGTCCGTAACTCCTGCAACGACACCCATTCCTTCCACCCTGAACACACGTGCTCTCTCTGTGGCAACCACACCCATGGTGCCGCTGCCTGCATGCGTAATTGACATCATGACTGAATTGTACAGTATTCCAACACCGTATAAGCCAGATGGTTGGAGGCTGGCCCTCTAAGAATGCGGCATCACTCATTTTTTCCCTAATCTTGTTCACAACATCACTTATGGCTCACCTATCGGCACCCCGCCACCTCTAACTTACACTTTCATCCCTGACAATCTTGCCTCCGCCAACATTAATCCCAACTATATATCTAATGACATTGCCTCTGAGGTTGCCACTGGTCACATAGGCAGTCCGTTCACCATGGAAGAAGCCCATCATGTTTTTGAAGGGCACTTCAGGACTTCCCTGCTGGGTTTGGTCCCAAAACCTGGCAAGGCATCGGGTGCCCTCCGTCTGATTTTCCACCTTTCAAAGAAAGACCTGTTTGATTATTCTACAAATGACTGGTTGAATTCGGACGATTTTCCTACCAAATGGTCCTCTGGCACTGAATGCACTGACTTTGTGAGTGTGCCCCTCATTTGTTAATTCCTCTCCTATCCTTTCTATCACCATTCTTCCTCTACCCTTGTCTTTATGTTTCTCCTCTTTCTCTACTTGTTATGAACTGGATTTCTTCTCGTCGGATGTTGGAATTGTTGGAATGTTGGAGTTCAGGATTGAAGTTGGAAATTGAGACATATGGACGTTGGCTTCAACTTATAGGTTGCGCCCTCTTGGATCCTTTGTGTCCTGGTATTTCGGAAGGTCAGAATGTTGGAGGAGTCAGACAAGATCAGAGAGTCGGATAAGACTTAGAGACGGAAGTGAGAAGTTATCGAGTCGAGGTGGGTCAATATTCAAACTGATTAACGAGTACATGGAGGAGTCATATATAATGAATTGATACAATCCGAATCGGAAAGATATGAACATGTAAATCTGTTTTGGAAACTGTGAACTCAGAACTAAACGTTGGTGTAAGGTACACAATCAAGTTTAGTCTAGCCACTGATAGTGTTCAAGGGGATATCAACCAAAGACTATTTTAACAGAGAACCCAATTAAGAGATCCTACTCCGGTGTTCAAATAACACTATTACTTTGCAGTAACAATGCAATTCAAATCACTTGTAGCAAGGCTACTAGTCTGGTCAAGATAATACTTGAAACTATGAGGGAGAGCGTACAGGGTTCCAATGCTTTGTTTTTATATGCAATATGGGGAAAGCAGACTTGGACAACTAGGCTCAAGGTCGCAACAATTGAATGGCTGTTCAACTGAAGGACTAAAAGGATAGCCAAGAAACAAGGAGCAAAGGAACAAGACGAACAACAGCAAGTTAAAACTAACTTGAGAGTTGATCAAGTCAACACTACCACAAACTAGTTAACCAGGCAAAGGCCCTACAAGCAACAGTGCCCAGATAAGATAGAGTGTGGTAGCTTTGTGCTGACACGGGCTAGTAATCAAGCTAAGGCCCTACAAGCAACAGAGCTTGATTAGATAGAAAGTGTACTACACCCCAACACTAGTTATTTGATTAGACTTAGGCCCTACAAGCAACAAAGGCTAATCGAATAATAGTGGTGGTTGTTACCAACACAAGCTATTAATTTAACTTTGGCCCTACAAGCAACAAAGCTTCAATTAAATAGAAGTGATGATAGCCAACACAAGCCAGCAATTGATATTTGGCCCTACAAGCAACAAAGTGTCAATTAGATGGAAAGTGGTGGTTTGCTTACACAAGCTAGTAGTCTTTAACTCTGGTCCTACAAACTACAGAGCTCCAACTAAAGCAGTGAAAAAGCTGAAGAGATTGTGCTTCACTCCTACAAAGTGAGAGGCAGACTGAAAGAGGCTCCTGCAGAGTTTTTCAGCTAGGTCAAGTTCTTCAGGCTTGAACTGATCTGATAGAAGACTCAGGCTTCAGGCTTAAGTAGGGTGTGAAATGTGTGTGTGATTGCTTTTTGCAAGGCTACCTAGAGCTATACTTATAGCTTTACATCTGAGACACCCTAGACGCTTTAGGAAGGTCTAACAATAGAATGGAAGCTGCTGGAAGGTTCTGGCAGCTGCCATATATGGTTAGAATCTTCCAGAAGCTTCTACACTATTAATATGAAGCTAACTATTGGCTAGAGACAACTATGATGTCACTAAATTACTGACTCATGAATAACTATGATGCTGAAATGATATCATAGCATTCAGGCTCAGATTTGGGGTTGTAGTGACGTCATAATGTCTCTAGCTAATTAATATTGGATGATAAATAAGAAGTCACCTGCTGTGGAGCTAATTAATGATCCTGCTGACCAATGAGTTGGCTTACCTCAGCTGCTGAGTTACAATAATGGTAATTATTGGTCAGTAGCTGAGTTGAAGCTGAGTTACTGATTTGGCAAGTATTAGGTCAGCGACCCAAGTTGTGGACTCTTGTGGATCATTAATAGTGAACCCAGCAGCAGTGACAAGGAATAGAAATATAAAGAGAACCACTGATCAGAAACACTTGGAACCCTATAGGCAGATTCTTGAGACTATAAGTACATTATAGGGATCCATAACAAAATCTGAAATGAAGCTAATACGGGGTTGGGGTAGAAAATAAATATGGACATAAGACCGAAGATGTAGATCTTTGATGAAAATGACTAAATATAGATGGGATGGAGATAAGCAAAAAACGGGTGGAGGAAGTTGGAAATACGAATCGGAATATGTTGGAGAAAAGCGGAAAAGCTGAGAATGAATCTGGGCTCTAACAGTATCTCCTCTTTAAGGCCAAGCCCTCGAGGCCTAAGATCAGCGTGGGAGGTTTGGTTTGGTTATTAAGCGAAACCCCTAATGTGATATATAAGAGTGATGGATGGGGCTCTCTTATCAGTTCCCTGATCTTCTTATCCCTACCCTCTTCTGAGCTAAAATGTCGATGCCGCTGATTATCTCACTTGAGGACCTGATTTCCAAAGATGATTCGGAATCGGGGACCGATTTAGAAGCACAGATTTGCAAGATTTCAGAGTCGCAAAAAGAAGCGATGAAGAAATTGGAGCGGAGAAGGTCGGCATGGAAAAAGGCAGGAAAGGAGGAGAGGAAGGCTGACCGGAAATCGGAGGAAAGATCTTGGGGAAGGAAAAGCAATGTGGTGGAGAGAACCATTGCCTGTATGAGGGTTCACGAATCTGTGATTAACCAGGTTGGAGACGACCAGTATTGTTGTGCAGGATGTCGGGTTTGGGATATTTTTTGTTCACCGATAGGGGAGGGAGCGAACACGACATGCGATGAATGCACAAAGGATGGGAGGACGTGCCGTCGACTGGGAACGTCAGGATTTGCGGAAGAAGTCATGAAAGGCGTGGATATGGGTGAGGAAGGAACAGTGGAGTTGCTGGTGAAGGAAATCCAAGAGTTGCAGAAGTCCGTCAATCGTCATGCAAGTTCCATGCGGATGCATTCTGAGGAGACGCAGATTCTCACCACATGGGTACAAAGGGTGGTTCAGCACCAGGAGCGGGAATGGGAAGTGAGGATGGAGGAAATGGAAAGGGATGAATTGGAAAATTGAATTGGGATTTGAGCGGAAGCGAAGTAGAATTTCTTGGAACAGAGGGGAATGTAATTAGGAACTTGAACATAAAATGTAGGAAAAATTGGAAAAATTGGAAAGGAAAGAAAAGTTAAGGAAGAGTGGGACCAGGTTTGTTGGGATATTTACGATGAAAGTCTTCAATGATCTCTGAAGTGTTGCCTAATTCCATAGCGGGAATCCACGAGGTTTCTTCATCGGTGCCTTGATAACCCGTCCAGCATACTAAATATTGTATCTTGCAACGTTGGCGATTGTCTATTTCGGAGTCCAGAATTTCGTCGATTTCGTATTCGGGTTCACCTTCGATCATAACTGGCGGGGGCAGAGGCTGTATTCGGTTCAGGATTGCATTCAGAGTCACGGGTTCTAGCATGGAAATGTGGAAAGATGGGTGAACAGCGCGCATACTGTCGGGTAGTCAGAGAATAAAGGCTCTATTACTGGTACCTGCGGGTGAGATGATATCAAAAGGTCCAAGGTATTTTTCAGTGAGCTTCTTTGAAGGTCAGGTTGTGTGGAAAAATTTGGCTTTGACAAAGACTTTGTCACCTACTTTGAAGTCCGGAGCTTGAGAATGTTTCTTTTTCGCAGGTTCCTCATATCAGGATTGCGCATTGGAAATTCTCTTTCGGAGTTCCTGGTGGAGTTCGTCTAAGTCGATTGCAAAATCCTTCACACGGGATGAAATGAGATCGTGTTTGCGATGGATGGAAATGTCAGGATTGTAACCTTTGTTAGCAAAGAACAGAGAGACTCCTGTTGTCGCGTTTGGAGCGTTGTTATAGGCGAATTCTGCAATTGGAAGGAGTTCAGCCCAATTGTCTTGTTGATAGTTACAATAAATGCAAAGGTATTGCTCAAGAGTCTGATTCATTTGTTCAGTTTGTCCGTCACCTTCGGGGTGATATCTGGAGGTGAAATGGAGATTCATGTCTAGCGCCTTTCCGGGTGTGTGGAAGAAAGAAGACACAAATTCGGAACCTCAATTGGAGGTGACATGAGTCAGAACACCATGCTTGGAGAAGACGTGGAGAACGAAGAAGTGATCGTCGTGACTGTTGGAATGAGTTTCATTTGTTTCGTGAGTCTGTCAATGATAACGAGGATGCTGTCAAAACCCGATGAAGGCGGAAGCAGCTCAATTAAATCCAAGGATATGGAATTCCACGGTCTTGGCGGAATTGGTCAATGCTTAAGGAATCCATAAGGCCGGTGTCATTGGGATTTTGATCGCATACATGTTGTACAGGATTTGACATAAGAGATAACAAAGTCTCGGAGTTTCGGCCATGTATATTCATGTCGGATGTTGCTGAGTGTCTTGTCCAGAGATCTGGTGGTCGTGCAGATATTGTAAAACGCGGAGTCAGAGGTTGTTAACATTGGGAACGTAGATTCGGTTGTCAAGTCGGAGGAGTCTGACTGACCATTGGGGTGTCGGAGGATTTGCGGGATAGTCAGAAATTGCAGGATCGGAGGAGATGGATTGTCGGATTTCTTTGTGAAGTTTCTTGAAGTCCATGATGATAACTGCGTGGAGAATTGTGACATTAAGGGATGTGGCTCGGAGGGACAATGACAGCTGTTTGTTAGTGAAAACCAGGTGCAAATTGTGCAGGTTAACGCTGGCATAGTCAGTACTCCCCTCTTTAGCATAGACATCCCATCATCTAGTTAAAGAGTCGGGTTTTGTTCCGAGTTTCCTGGGTTGGAATCAGATAACGAGGTTGAACTGACATAGGTATTCCGACCATCGTACTTGTCATCTGGTTAGAAGCTTGGTGGTCGTGAAATATTCGAGGGTCTTGTGGTTGGTTACAATGTCAATGGTGGAACCGGAACCTTTGAGGTAGTGTTGCCAAATCTTGAAAGCTTCGAAAATAGTGAGTAATTCTTTGTCGTGGACGTCATAGTTTCATTCCGGGGCTGTAAAAGTTCTGGAATGAAAAGCTACAGGGTGAATTTCACCATCTTCCGGAGAAATGATAGAGAGGATTGCCACTAGGGCATAGTCCGAAGCATCAGTTTCCACGATGGGTTGACAATTGGGAATCCAGTGCATGAGGATCAGAGCTGTGGTGAAGGCTTTCTTGAGTGTTTCAAATGATTTCTGACACTCATCAGAGAAGTTCCACTTTATGGATTTCCAAGTGAGTTGGGTAAGCGGAATTGCGATGTCAGAGTAATTATGAATGAAGTGTCAGGAAAAGTTCACAAGGCCTAGGAAGGATTGGATATCTTTTACTTTTCAGGGTTTGGGCCATTCTTGGATTACTTTGATTTTATTGTCTGCCATTTCCAGAGAGAGTATGTATCTGAGATATTCCACCGTTGTCTTGTGGAAGTCGCATTTGTCGGATCTTGCATAAAGTCGATTTTTTCGGAGACGTTGGAGCACGTCGCGGACATGTTCTTCGTGTTCTTCCAGGTTGTTGGAGTAAACTAAGATGTCATCCAAATAGATGAGAACTGAAACGTTGAGCATGTCGCTGAATATGTTGTTCATGAATCACTGAAAGGCAGCTGGTGCGTTTGTGAGACCGAAGGGCATAACACGCCATTCAAAGGACCCATATCAGGTCCTGAGTGTGGTTTTCCACTTGTCGCCCTCTCTCTACTGCGGACTAAATGGTAAGCATGTCGGAGATCAATTTTGCTGTAAATCCACGCTTTTCCAGGGCTTTCCAAAAGATCGGAAAGTCGGGGAAGCGGATATCAGTCTTTTTTCGTGATTTTGTTGAGACCACAGAAATCGATGCAGAGTCAGAGTCCACCTAATTTCTTTCTCGAGAATAGTACCGGAGCACCGTGTGGAGAAAGTGAAGGGCAGATGAATCCTATGGCTAGTGCCTCGTCAATGAACTTTCGGAGTGTTTCTAGCTCAACTGGAGATAGGGAACAAATGGTTCCCAAGGGGGGGCTCTCTCCCTCTATCAGGTCAATCTTGAGATCGTACGGGTGATGATTGGCAAGAATGTCTGCTTTCTTCTTGCTGAAGACGTCAGAAAACTCGTGATATTCCGATGGAATGCCATTGAGATTGGCTGTTGGATTGGGATTCGGGGAAGCGTTGATGATGGAAGCGGATCTTCCTTTTGGAAATACGCATAACTGAAAGATCTCCTCATTGCTTAGTTTGCACAAGCAAGCGAACACAGAAGCAGGGACTAGGTTGATAGGTGAGTCTTGTTTGGATGTTGAAGGGGCGTCCGCGTGATCGGATTTCGGGATTCCAGAAACCGCAGAGGCAGATTTTGTGGAGAGTGACATTGGAATTGAATCTTGTTTCTGAGGAATGCAGAACAATATACTACTCAATACCCAGTCAATCAATGGATTGTAGTGGGTGAGCCAGTTGTGTCCTAGCACGACAGAGCCGCTAGAATCAAGCGGTGTTACATACATAGCAACAACTTGATTTTCACCAGATGGAAAGCGGATTAGCATATCGATAGCCTGCATGATTGAGACGTTAGAAGTGCCGTCAAAAAGTTTTAATGGGATTTGCGGGATGTTGTGGAACTCCAGCGGAAGCTTGGAAGCAAATGATGAGTCTATAAAACAATGAGTAGAACCAGAGTCCACGAGAGCTTGAATGTTAGTATTCGGAATAATGTCAGAAGTCAGTTGTATAGTAAGAGAATCAGATTTTGAAAGAGTGGAAGCATTGAGTCAGACCTCAGAAAATGCACAGATAGAATCAATGCAACTCTGAGTCTGTGCGGAGGTCTCAGAGCCGCTTATTATTTTTTTGAATCCGTAACAGCCGTAGGTTCGGCCTTGGACTCGGGTTTGCTCAAAATTGTTGAGACCGCTCGGGCCTTCAATTGAGCATTAAGAGAGGTTGATCATGGACAGTCCTTCATGATATGCCCGGGTTTCCCACAGAACATGCAAAGGTTTTGGTCCATGTGTCACTGTCTCTCTTGTTGTGTTAGTTTTCCGTCTTTTTCAAGTATGTTGGGAATATCCAGAGTTTTTTGGAATTTCGACATGGAGGACTGAGGTTTGGTAGAAGACGCGGAAGCTGAACTGTTGTTGTTGTATGTCCTCTTCTGTGATTGGTTCAATCGGGATTCTTGCTTGTCCGATTTGCTGCTGTTACTGGAGTAGTTATTGTTGGAAGTGGTGGCGCGGTTGACTTTGCCTTGTCGTTCCCAATAACAGCCGTCAATGGTTTGCGCGAGCTGTCGAAGTTCTGCAAGTGTGTCGGCTTTGTCCCAGGTTGCAAGAATATCTTTAATATGATCAGGAAGTTTAGTATAAAAACTCCTATGAAGGGTGGTGTCGCCCCAATTGACTCTAGCGGCTAGGCAGTTAAACTCTACGATGAACTTCATGATGTGTTGGTTGTCATGCATCTGGAGATTATCGAGTTCGGTTTCTGCATCGCCAATGGGATCATACGCTCCGAAATTCTCTCGGAGTACTGTTGTGAAGTCCTGATAGTTTGTAAGCCAGGGCAGGTCTTGGAAGGCATCATCGTCTAAGAGTTCAGGCTCTAAAAAATCTAAAGCCATCCCTTTTAAAAAAGAGATAGCGTAAGTAACTTTCGCTTCGTCACTGGAAAAGGTCTGAGGATGGTCGCGGAAGTGGAGCTTGCATTGAAGGAGGAAGGGATGGAGTTTTTGGGAATCCGATCCGTCAAAGGTGTTGGGTTTGCAGAGCTTGGTTTTTCTGGTTTAACCCTTGTTCAGAGTTCCCATGTGCTTGGCTATCTGTTTTAAAGCTTTTAACATAGCCTTCCCCTCATCTTCTTCATCGTCATCGCTGTCCTTGTTGTTGTTGATGTTGTCATCGTCACTGGGGTCGTCTTCCAGTTCATTATTTGGAAGGCTAGATCCAGGGTCTGTGATTCCGGTGACAGTATTGGATCTGGTAGAGGGCATAATGAATGGATCAAGAGTTTCAGTTCGAATATACTGTTATGAACTGGATTTCTTCTCGTCGGATGTCAGAATTGTCGGAATGTCAGAGTTCGGGATTGAAGTCGGAAATCGAGACAAACAGACGTTGGCTTCAACTTATAGGTTGCGCCCTCTTGGATCCTTCATGTCCTGGTATTTCGGAAGGTCAGAATGTTAGACAAGTTGGACAAAATCAGGGAGTCGGATAAGACTTAGAGATGGAAGTGAGAAGTTATCGAGTCAAGGTGGGTCAATATTCAAACTGATTAACGAGTACATGGAGGAGTTGTAATTAACAAATTGATACAATCTGAATCGGAAAGATACAAACACGGAAATCCAAAATGGAGTGAATACGGGGTTGGGGTCAAAAATAAATATGGACATAAGACTGAAGATGTAGATCTTTGATGAAAATGACTAAATATAGATGGGATGGAGATAAGCAAAAAACGGGTGGAGGAAGTTGGAAATACGAATCAGAATATGTTGGAGAAAAGTGGAAAAGCTGAGAATGAATCTGGGTTCTAACACTACTCCCTTTCCATCATTGGGCCGTCTGCCTCACCATGTGCCGTTTGCACCCATGCTTCTTGAGCTGTTTGCTTCGTCAGTGGCCGTTGCCGCTTTTGTGTGTCGCCATTTGCGCCCTGTGGCTGTTATGCCCCCTTTCTTGTTTTACTGGATTGTTTCTCTGCATGTGCTATGTTGTTGTTCGCCATCTGCATCCTGACTCTTTACTGTGCTCCAGGTTGTGTCTTGCCCACCTGGCACGCAGGCCACTACTCTCAACATTGAGCTTGCATACCGCAATTCACCTATCTCTCCCTCACACAAAGCATATATGGCTCTGATGTGGCAGGGCAAGATCTACATCGAGCACTGCACCGTTTTCGGTCTCGGCCCCACCGGTGGTATTCAAGGCACACCTGCTGATGCCGCTGTTGCAATCTTCACCTTCTGCGGAGTTGACTATATCATCAAGTGGGTGGATGATTTCTGCTTCTTCCGGATTCCTACTTTCTCTTTGTTCAACGACGTTGGCGAACCTGAATATGTGTATCAATTCGATCTTGCCTCCATCCTACGCTGGTCTGCCCCTCTTGGCATCCCTTGGCACCCTACCACCAACAAAGGTCAAGATTTCGCATTCACCTTTGAAGATTTTGGCTTTGCCTGGACCTTACCTCATCTCTCGTCTGATGTTTGGAGTGTTGCTCTGCCCAAGAAGAAACACATCAAGGCTCACACCAAAGTTGAAGACTTCTTACTGGCTGCCAAGTCAACCATCAACCAGAAACTCTGCACCTCTCTCCATGGCTCCCTTCAACATATCACCTTCATTTATCGCAATGGTCGGGCCTCCCTTCCCCGACTATCTGCATTCATATCAAAATTCAAAAACAATTTCTCCTTGTATCACATCCCTGCCTCCATTATCCAGAACGTCCTGTGGTGGCAAGTTGTTCTCGAGCACCCTGCCAGCTCCCGTCTCCTCACTCCCCGCCTCCTGGTTGATCTAGATGTGTGGGTTGATGCATCTACTTCCTGGGGTATTGGCATTGTTGTCGGCCAACACTGGGCTGCGTGGCAGCTTTCCCCAGGTTGGAAGGCAGAGAGTTGTGATTAAGGCTGTCCACAAGTCCGGATCAAGGTACCCGTGGGTTGATCCGTGGGAAAACTCATGGGTAAGGATCCTATAGGTATTGAGTACCCAGAGGGCAATACCCACACGGATCTGGGTATGGATTCTGGGATTCTGCCTAAAACCCACAGGTATTTGGGATCTGTGGCTTGCCATTATAGTGGGCGTAGGTAGCTACATATTAACCCTAATTTCTACAATTTATTATGTATTTCTATCTAATTTATTGGGGCCTCTACATAATAAATTGTAGAAATTAGGGTTAATACATAGCTACCTGAGCCTGCTAGAAATGAGTAACATATACCCACAGATCAACCCACGAGTAGTTGGAAACCTGTGGGTTTGGATCACCTGGATGCAATACCCATGCGGATTTGAGTATAGGGTTTTAAAATGAGAATACCCACGGATCCGAGTCCAGGTTATCCGTGGGTAGACTCGTGGACAGCCCTAGTCGTGATATTGACTGGGCAGAATCAATAGCTCTCGGACTGGCTGTCATGTGGATCGTCCAGGTTGGTACTCATGACGCCCATGCTCTTGTATGTGGTGACAATACTGGTGTCATCTTCGCTTTCCATAAGGCCTGTTCCCGCAGCATTCCCTGCAATGACTCCATCCGTCGCATCACCTCCTCCCTGATTTCTTTCAACCTCACGATCAATCCAACTTATATCGCTTCTGACCTCAACCGAGCCAACCCAATCTCTTGTGGTATTTTGGGTCCTTCGGACCTGCGGCTGTCCTGCGACTTTGAGCTCCCTGAGGAGCTCCGACCCGTTCTTTCTTATGTCTAGGAATGTACATGAAGCGCGCGCCGCAGTGTCAGGTGAGTCCACGGTGTTTTTTCCACCGCCTCTACTGCCCCCTGGCCCTCGCATACGTCACCCTCAGTTGACACATAACCTGCAGGACAGGCCTCTCTTCGTCCCAAGGTCTTGGCTGCTGATCATTTCTTGCAGTGGCTCACCCCTTACAGCATCGTTAAAATGGACAAAGTGACACACAAATTCCCTCATCATATTGTAGCTCGCCGCCATATAATCCTTACTCGGGCTGTCAAGCCCTCTACTCTTGTCAACTATTCTGCTGGTCTCATACGCTTCACCAAATTTTGCGATGATTAATCACCACTTGGGGTGCTGGCTCCGTTGCTTGTGGCACCATGAAGAACTGGATTGCCGGCCTTGAGCTTTGGCACCACGTCAATTCTGCCCCATGGCATGGTGCCCCACCTCTTGATCGTGCTCTTGATGTTTGTTCCCTCCTATGCTCTTCGCTCCTGATTTCTTTCCAGGGCTCTTCTTGTCTCACCCCTGAATCCTCTTCTTGTGCTAAGCGCGATCCTGTCACACTTCAGCATATCCAAGCCTTATGTGATAATCTCGACCTCACTAATAACTTCGCTGCCACCGTTTTTGCTGTTGCTTGCATCGCCTTTTGGTGTTGCTGCAGGTCGGCTATTGTGTCTGCCCGCATTCACTTTCTGACATCCTTGCAGACTCGGTGAACTCATCATTGACCTTGATTTTGATCCCAAGGAGCACGTTGCTCGCTCCACTCCTATCTGCTGCACTGTCACTTCCGCTGGTCTCCCTCACACCTTCCATGTCCCAAGCACCAAGACTACTGGTTCGCACGGCGTCGACATATTCATTTCCGATTCCACCTGCCACTGCAGTGGCATCTTTGCCCTTGAGCATCACCTCAGATCCAATGCGAACATTCCCGGAGACGCCCCACTTTTTGCCTTTGAAACCGCTGACGGCAGCTGGGCGCCAATGTGTCACAAGTGGTTCATGGACCGCTGCAACACTATCTGGTCGAAATGCAATCTCACTTCTCGGATGGGACACGGCTTCCGCATCAGTGGGACCACCCACCTACTTCTTCTCGGCATTGACCCTTGGGTAGTTATGGCTTTGGGCTGTTGGAGCGGCAAATCCTTCTTGAAGTATTGGAGGAAATGTGAAGAAGTCCTTCCTCTTACGCTAGGTTTCCACTTACAAGATCATACGTCTATTCTCTCTACTATGGCTACCTTTAAGAATAGAATCATGGGCATGTAGCCTCCTTTGTCTTTCTCCCATGCGACTTCCCACTTTTTTTTTCACGGTCAGGGGGAGTCGGATTGAGTCCGACTGTCCGTTCACTGAGTGAACTGGATTTCGGGCTGAGTCATACTCTATCCGACTTCACACATGAGAAGTTCGGAATCGTAACGCGTACCCTCCACGTGCAGTTAGTACAGTATTCTAACTTCGCGATCGATCACGTGAATGTCACATGATCCTCCGGTACTCGTTTTGACTCCGCTCTCTCTCTCCCCCCTGCCCGTGCAAGATTCACGCAGCCTGAATCTTGCACCCCTTGTTCCAGTCTCGCTTAATCCGAGCATTAATCAGCTGGGAAGCGTTTCGAAAGCCTGTCCATCGTCAATGCGTAAAAAAGGACCACTTTACACGAGAAATGCTAGTTTTGAAATTCTGTCATACCGATTATTACCAATGAAACTTGCGTTGCTTTAGTGGCCGAATATCGGCAAAATCATGGGACCTTGGACCCAGAGCTGGTGAAATGTTGGACAAAACATGAAGCCAAATTGCAAGATGATCCAGCGGTGTCAAATAGGATTCAGTGGTGTCGAAAGAGAAGAAGTGGGAGCCCAATTATCTGAGCCAGCCGTTCAGGATGGCAGATTGCCCCGCTCTCTTCACATGTGGCCTTCTTGGAGATTACAGCATTAGAATTTGGACGATGAGGTCTTGACGCTCGTCGCAGTAAAGGGGGGCTGGTACTGTGTAAGGGCAGTGGTTGGCGCAACGGGGTAGAGATGGAATGAATGTTAAGAATAACGTTCGAACCGGTTGGGATCTCGATGCTAACCCTCAGAGGCCTGTGTCTGCACGGTCGAAGCGGAAGCGCGGTTATCAGAGTGGCAGATTCAAGTCCGGGAAGACGACCTAAATGTTTGCTCGATAGTAGTACTGAGTGAGCCAACAATAACGGTTTGATTCATAAATCCTGATGGGCGTGGTTATAGCTTGGCAGACTGTGGGATTGCGGCGTTGCGTCGTTGTCAGGACACGTACTCAGTATCAACTGAAATAGGAGAGGCTTCTCGTGCTTATCAGGCCCAGGGTTACTAGGCCCTGTGCAGGACGCGGCATGAGATAGTAAGCCTCGTCAACGTATGTCGCGCAGGGAGTAGGTGATGCTGGAACGGATGAGAGAGATGCAAGCTTTGATTGATGGGGTGTGGAACACACATTACTAGGAGATGAACATCGACCTCAGGGTCGGAGAGACAGGGACACCGCACGGCCCGGACGGGTTTAAGCGCTGCTGAGCTTATGGGTTTATGACGAGTAGGGGCGTCTCCTGATGTATGATGTGAATTATGCGCCTTGCGTGATTTAGTATTTGGATCGTTGGCTTCACCAAGCATGCTTAGGGCGCCGGAGGATCTGAGGGCTGATTAGAATGAGGACGTCATTGAGAGGACGAAGCCAAGGCTAGAAAAAAAGGGCAGGCTAGCAATCTCGAACACGGGTAGCATATGCTCGATGGGTGTAAACCCGTGGAAAATCCATACAAGAACATTGAAACTTTACCTTCAGATGACTAAATTGACGCCCGCTACATCTAGACGAAAACACGGCATTTAATCACATCAGAGTGATTC
Organism: Ramaria rubella; assembly: GCA_015039355.1. NCBI lineage: Eukaryota > Fungi > Basidiomycota > Agaricomycetes > Gomphales > Gomphaceae > Ramaria > Ramaria rubella. Next base: position 76,184 of record MU134440.1, on the reverse strand, counting down.
GGAGCGATTATTGCGGTGATGAACGCACCCATCTACGCATCTAAGGAGAATGTGATGCATCGTCGGCAAAGTTGGGTGTTAGACGGTCCATTGTTGCTGTCACTGTCTACAGTGCAAGATGAGTTGCGCAAGTCGAACAGGTGCGTTTTCGATTCGCCCCGGGTTAAGTTTCGAATAAAGCTGTTTCAAGGGCACAGTAACACAGGATGTAGATGCGTTAGTGGTTTCAGCGCCCCACCTGAGTTTGCAAGAACTGGGTTTATGCCGAGAGGTCTCGTGGGCCGGCAATTCCGGAAGGTCCAGGAATGTGGATCGCGAGCTATGTAGCTGGCGCTGCGATTGATAACTTGAATAGATAGCAGTAAATTTGGTGGAAATACTTCTTTATCTCACGGGGCGGGGTGATTGTCAAGGGTGATGGGGTTGGGGTTAATGGAAACAAGCCTGCGCCAGGACAATTCCCGACTCGGAGACCCACACGTCAAATATCGCATAGCTGCCTCAGCGTATTAAACGAAACTCTCCGCGTTGCTTACAGTGACCCAATATTTCCAACTATGCCGCGGCCAAAGTGCATCTATTTTTTCTTGTGGCGGTACACACTTAGTTGGCGCAGAACACTGGTCGAGCGGTTTGATCATCCTGAGCGCCGTGCAAGCAGCCTCAGGTCGCGCCTTGCACAGCTAGATACCCCTCGACGAACCTACGCTTTTATTTGCCCATGGTAAAGCTTCTACCTTTTTGGTCAGGGCAATTGCAGAATTCGGAGAGCGCATTGAATCAGAAATGTTCTGTAGTGTTTTGTTAGCCAGGCTGTCCCCAGGGTGCTCGCTCCCAAGAGGAAGCTCCTTTTTCAGCGAAACCGGAATTAGGTCGACGAAGAACTCACCCCGTATCACATTAATTGATGTTTCTACAGGGCATCACATACGTTTTCGAAGAAGGGAGCAATCACCTCAGATTTACGAAAAGAATACCAAAGCCTGAGAACACGCCCAGCACGAATATTAAAAGTAACACTGGAGCTCGAAAACACACTTACCTGGTACCGTTCGATTCGAACTCAGCCAATCCCAAGTTCCGAGCCGTAAATTACATTGATTCTGTTGCATTGATTCTGTTGCATTAAACTCTAAGAGAGTCTTCGGGGATTACCTCGTGAAAACATCATGATAGCCCACACATTGATTCCAGTCTGGCACGTAATAGCTGGAGGTGGGATGAATACAGCACAAGGGGTTGATCAGGCGCAGGGGGACAGCTTGAGGGACCAGCGCGACGGTGGCCGTGACCGATGTTTCAGTTTGTGCTTAGGGATCGTTTCGAGATTGAATACTTGGAACCGTGACTGTGGCTCCGAGTCCGAAGTCCTTGTTGCTAAATGAAATTAAACAGCACGTTCAGACAGCCCGAGCCTAGAAGGGGTACATAATTCTGAATAGCTTTGGCGTCACCAGTGTTTGATGTGATGATTCCGTTGCCTTTCCTTTGTTTTTTTCTTCTTCTTGGTTTTCTCGCCACTAGAGATGCTCTTTTGGTAGATGGAGTGCAGTTGGTGATTGAGATTGACCGGCTATGACTCCAGGCTGGCGACTGTAGCTGATCGACATGCGTATGCGAGTACTCTTCTGCAAGGTATGAGATGAGACGTAGAAAGCAGCTCAGGTGACAGCTCACCCACCGCGATGAACCATGGTGAGTCTTGACGACTTCCAAGTTCCGACAGGTTTCAGGATTACCCTAAGTGCGCGATTGTCCGCTGGGTTCCGTCAACCTCACGGCATGCAGATCGCTACTGACATGGACGTAAACTGTATCGATGCCGAAGCGAGCAACTACGCCCCCTTCATAGTCACGATGTGATGCATCGAGGATGCAGCGTGGTTGCCATGGAAAAGTGACGATGTTGGATCCTGACGTACGCCTCACGCCCTCGCCTGCGTTGAGGACAAGAGGGAATTGGCACGATCGCAAGAATCCTGATCTTCGGCAACACTGCCACCGTGTTGATGAATATATCGCGTGCGAACCACGTGCTGTTCCGCGGCGCCTGTTTTATTGCAGCCGGCTCGGACAAAGGGGCAACGACAGAGTCGGACAGACCGCCAGCCGCGCCGACTTCAGTTGGGCTATGCGGTGAGTTCTGGCGAGCTCTTCGTGTCCGTCTGCTCGTTACGTACGCGCCTCGTTTCTGGGACTGGATTCTGATTTCTGGTGGGCCTCGGTGGACCACGGACTGCCGGCATTGTGGCCATTGCATGGCCCCGTCGTCGGACACCGAGGGGACTTCCCATTCGTGGTGAGCAGCCGTATTTCAGGGCCGCGGTGTCGCTTCCCGGTGTCCGTGCACGCGGCAGGCCTCTTTTGCCCGGTGAGTACCTGGGAGTGGTGGGCGGGACAGACGCCGTGCCTCGGTTTCGGTTCCCTTTCAGCCTAGCACGCCTGCCCACGTGGGAAGCCCACACGCAAGAGTGGGCGATGTGCTTCCCGTCTGACAAAGGGTCCGTATATAAGTCCCCCACAACAATCGCCCCTTGCCCCGAACTTTCTTCCCCTCCCTATTGTCTCCCGCGACTCTCCGGCACGAGTCTGCACGAGTACATCGCAACGTTTTCCCCAAGATCCTCTTATTATCATGCCTGCCTCTCGCACGAACAAACAATCAGCCTCCCCAGGTGCAAACACTCCCCTTTGTGGCATCGTCACAGACTGACCTTCTTCGCAGCGGAGACTTCCTCACCACTAGCCTATCATAGCAACCACCCAGCCCTCCACCTCTCCCCCTTGGACACCTTTTCTCTGGCTAGTCCTTCCGATACTCCCCAGCCCCCCGCGAAAAAGAAGCGTTCTCACGGTAAGGCTCGCCCCGAAGGCCACATCCCTCGCCCCCCGAATGCCTTCATCATCTTCCGCACGTAAGCAGTCTCCCACCCTTCACACTCCATCTAGCCAACTTGTGCTCGCAGTGAGTACATAAAATCTATGGCCACGCAAAACTCCACCCCAGAGGTATCCAAAAGCCTCGGCGAACGTTGGCGCAGTATGACCCCCGCAGAAAAGGCTCCCTGGGTCGAGAAGGCCGAGGAAGCCAAGCTCCAGCACCAGGCCGCCAACCCAGGCTACAAGTACAAGCCCATCCACCCGCGCGACGAGTTCGGGAATTGCATCCGCAAGCCCCGTAAACCCAACAGGCCGCGCATCAATAAGACGGCCAGTGGGGACACGAATCCTGAAGTGCAAGCGGGGCAGCACCCCAGCCAGCCGACGCCTACGACCCCCGAAGACCTCCACGAGGCATTTCGGTGGTTGGAGGGCAAGTGCGAGACCGAATTCCCGAATTCCGCGCTCCCTTCCGACACGTCTTCCGCATCCGCATCATCGCCCGGCCCCCCTCCCTCACCCGCACTTACTCCCGCACCGCTCTCCTACTTCCAGCAGCACCGTCGCTCCTCCTCCGTCCCCCTCGCGGGGCCCGACGCAAGCTTCTTCTTCCCTTTCGACGTCGCGCATAACAACAATGGCACGCGTAGACTTAGCAAGCGCCCCTCGACCAGTATGGACTTCATATGCGCAGGACCGGGTACCGTGCTTGGCACGGGGGATGCGTACGGCCTCACTGCACAGCTCCCTCCACCTGCGGACACTACGTACCTTGACGCGCCACAGTGGCATCCAGGCCACCGGCGCTCAATTTCTGCACCTGGTCTGGGCTTTGGGATGGGTGGAGATATAGGTGGACAGTTCCAGTTCGCGTATGCACAGGACACAAACTTTCCGCAGGGTCAACAACCAAACACGAACCAGAACCAGAACCAGAACCAGCACCTCAACCAGAACCAGAACATACTCACGCCCATCAACCCCGTCTTCGGGAGCATGTTCGACCGCTTTTCGTGGAATATGGTGAGTGGCCTGTGCTGCAGGGTGTAGATCTGGCAATCCTGACAGTTCCGTTCTTGTGTTTGTTCTTGTTCCGTTCGGGCACAGCCTGCAGCCACGACACCAGGCACACACTTCTCTGAGTACAACCACTCTCACATGCACAATAGACAACAAACGCATGAGGAATACGTCACTCTCGACATCCCGCCCACACCGACTGCCCTAACTAGTGGTCTCTCCAACGGGCCTGTGCCAGCCTTGTACGCCAACCCCGGCGTCACATCTGCGCTTGACCTCCAGCACCCCGCACCTGTCGCGACGTTCGACTTTGCTGTGCTCATGCGTGAGTTTGAGCATGGCGCTGGAATTGGTGGTGTACATGGAGCGCAACAGGGGCAGGAGCAGCATTTCTATGCGCCTAGTCAAAATGATGCTTCCAATGTCGCGCCTCCCCATCCACCCCCAGTTGTTCCCGTGCCTGCGTCTGTCCCTGCGTTTGTCCCTGCGCCTGCGCCTGTGTCCAGCTTCTCGGAGGGCGTGCGCTTCACTCGCCCACAGCCGCAGCGGCATCATCATGCTCACAGCCACGGACTCTCTGAGATCACGCCACCTCGGCCATTGGATTTTAATGAGCTCATTGTTGAGACATATTGATGCGCTGCACCCTGCTTGTCCTTCCCCACCCCATCTGACTCCACACCGCACGATAGATCCGCGCTTCGTCTTCCTCCCCCACGCGCGCCCACCCCGCCCCGCCCCGCCCAAACTTGGATACACCTTACGGCTCCTCACGGCCCCTACGACCCACATGACCTTGTCCTGTCACTCGTCTGTATCCCAACCATTCCGTTGCGCTAAGCCCGTCACCTGACCCGTCGCGGGCCTGTATCCACTAGTCACTCGCCACCATATTATACCAGGTCCACCTCGACATATACATACATATATACAGGCATACCCGTATCACATCGTCCCTGGACATTCCTTACTTCACCTCATCTCGTTACTGTTCCAGCATTGTTCTCGTCTCGCTCTCACGCTTTCGCCGCTGTCCTTACGCTATCCTTCGTTATCAATGCTGCCCGCTCCTTGCTATCCTGCCCTTCCTCTCCTCGTCTCTCTTTAATCCCACTCATGCACTTGCCAGGTTTATATCATATTCGAATCACCGCTTCCCACGCGGCGCGGTGGCTTCGCCTGTATTGCGTAGTCCTTATTTTTGTTTGCTAGCTCATTCGGAATGTATTGATTATTTTTTTCCCTCTTGGGTTACATATGGAGTTTCATTACATAAGTGCGGGTCCCCCACTTCGACTTCAGCTTCAGGAGGAAGAGAGTTCTCTCGACTCTGAATACTTATTGGGTTAATTTTAAGCGGTCTGATCCCGCGCCCCGCCTGGGAGAGTATCCCGGGATGAGTTCACAGTCGATTGTTACCGTTCGTCATACCGGCTGATAACCTGATCCCATCAACGTCCAAAAAAGCAAGCTATCACTCTAAGGGCCTGTCCGGTCACGGGGTCCATTTTTAGCGCCAGAATCCATTCGCTGACTCAGGGAGCCGGCGTAGGCTCGGCCGTCTGGCATGTCACACCAGGATCCCCGGCGTGTCAACGTTCGCACATCATGGACGACGACGACGACGACTTGACAGGATCCACACCATCCATACCCACCTGCTCTACTGACGTATGCACTCCATCTACACCCTCTGACATTGCTTCCGATGGCGACAACATCATGGAATTCACTCCGGACGAGAACTTCGAGGATTTGCTCTTCAACGACATTGCTCCTATGGTCGTCGGGACAGTCATGAGTGCCGTCATGACTTATGCTGCTCCTCTGTACAATAAAGTGCCCTACCATACTTCTCTGCTCACCGGACAAGGATGGGTTGATGAACTGCTCAATGGCCACCCCGAACAGATTTGGTCAGAACTTGGCGTGCACAAGCACGTATTTCTAGGCCTCGTGAGGGCTCTTTGTGAGTGTGGATTAGGGGACTCTTGTTATGTGTTTCTGGAGGAGCAATTGGCCATTTTCTTGTATACCGCTGTGACTGGACTCTCTACACGCCATGTCGGCAAGCGTTTCCAATGATCGAACGACACTGTCTCCAAGTATTTCATCTTGATTCTCATGTCCTTTTCTTCCCCGCCATTCTACACCGACAATGTCTCTCTTCAGAAATCTACTGATCCTATACCTGCACATATTCTGGACAATCCCAAATTCAACCCCTTCTTCCAATACGTGATTGGTGCAATAGATGGTACACATATCAATTGTGCCCCCGGCACAGCTGAGAGACCGGTGGCGCGCAATCGCAAAGGGGGTGTCACTCAGAATTGTCTGGCGGCTTGCACCTTTGATCTCCGGTTCATCTACATGTACAGTGGCTGGGAGGGCTCTGCCGCAGACAGCGCCATGTACAATGATGCCCGGCTTACAGATCTCCTCATACCGAGAGGGAGGTATTACCTTGCTGATGCAGGCTTTCCGCTGTGCGTGAACTTGCTCATACCATATAGGAGGGTGTGCTATCATTTGGCCGAGTGGGGCCGAGCAGAGTTACAGTAGGTTTAACATACTGTTATTTATGAGTCAGTACCTAATCATTTTTTGCACATAGTCCTAATACACCTGAGGAGTTGTTCAACCTATGGCACACATCGGCCAGGAATGTCATTGAACGTATATTTGGGGTCCTCAAGCGTCACTTTAAGATACTGATAAACCCCCCTGAGTACTCCCTCGAAACGCAGGCCTGTATTCCCCCGGCCCTTGCTGCTGTACACAATTTCATTCATATGCACGACCCTGCAGATCTCTGGGACTTCAATGACATCCAGAACCCGAATCCAGGCAAGCTCTCAGGGGCATTGGCACTCAGACCGCCATGGGCACATGAGAGGAGGCAAGCCCAGGGCAGACATGATAGGATAGCTGCCGCTATGTGGCAGCAATACCAGGCTACCCTGCGCAGAAGGGGTCAGGTGTAGACACTACTGTTCTTTGACTACATAATGAAATAGACGGTTTCCGACATATAAATGGTGTGATTGCAAAAAACTAATAGTACATGTACTATAGCTACAGCTCAAGCGCACCCTCAGGCCTCTGGAGTGGGATACCCCACGTCCTGGAGGTGTTTTGCAACCCAGGCCCGATGGTATGCATCCATCCACCTTGAATGCACTGTAAATACTTGTGGCACGTGGGCTCTGGTCAAATAAATCACAGAGAGCCACCATGCACTTGGGTGTCAGGTAATCAGAGTGTGCCTGTGCAAGCTCGATGGCCTCCCGTAAGCAATCGGCCTTCGTGAGGGGGGGCCTTGTGAGTGCATCCAGGGCAACATTGGGAGCATACCCTGGCCCACCTGCTGCACCCTTCTTTGGACTAGGCAAACGGCTCCACAGGATGTTGTTGAATTCCTGAAATTCATCGCCAATACGATTGAGGCCTACCCCACCTGTTGCTGCATGTGCCCTTTTCTCAGATGGTGCACTTGAGCCAGGGGGGAGGGAGTCCAGGGCCAAATGTTGATGCTTTGATGAGTTGGACGTGCTTGCTGACACCCACTGGAAATTATGTGGCAGGTCGCCACGCAAGCCAGGGGAGTCAATGGCAGACGTGGCAGGGGGATCATCCTTGTCCTGGGGAGATGCCATGTGCATGGGGGAGCTCTTGAGAGGTGTCTGGGGAGGACCCATCGTTGAAGGGTGCGTTCTGGGGGCAATTGCCAGCAGGGAATCCAAATCCATGCCTGGGGAAAGCAAATCCACAAAATCCTCATACACCTCATCTCCCTCATGACCTCCATCCTGAGATGGCCTGGGGTTATTGCCCAAGGGCTGCTGACCCCATTGTTGGATGCTAGCCCAGAACACATTCTTTCCCTTTGGCTCCTTGGTCAAAAACACTGCCATGGCTTCATAATATATGAAGCCATGTTTACCGTACATCTCCGATTTTGGATGAGCCTGGAGGGTTGACAATGGAAGTGTCACAGTGGCATATGAGCAATGCACTCACCTGCACATGTTTTCTACATGCTCTCTGCTCCATGGCTATCTATCCCTGTGTTGTCATGATATGTGAGCCCGGAGATGTTTTTCAATGCCATGACCTTCGCAAAAGCATCTTTCAACTGCAAATGTGGTCAGATATGAGCCTCAGTGATGCTGCGCTGAAACACTTACATGCCCCCACTTGGTCCTGCAAGCATTTGGTGTTTTCACTCCTCCCAAGGATGTGTGATTGATCATATACTTTACAGCCTTGGTCCAAATGACAGGCTTGAAGTTGAGTCCATTACCAGCTTCCACCTTGTGGTCAATGAGAAAATCGATGAATGCGGTCAGATTGTCAGGCAGCCACTGCACAGGTGTCTCAATAGAACGATTGGAGGGTGCTTGTACACTGGTGGCAGTTCCGGGCGGACTGCTGCTCTTGGAGTGGGTCTCTATCATGGTGGGATCCTGGTGTTACATGCACGTTCGCACTCAGATGGCTGAGCATACACCGGCTCCCTGAGTCAGCAAATGGATTCTGGTGCTAAAAATGGATTCTGTGACCAGACAGGCTCTAAGTCCCTGGGTACTCTTTAGCATTACAGTGCCACTGGCCACCTCACGACAAAGATCTCCCAAGGCACTCCGTCGTGCCAAGGCATCCGGACCCATTGTGTTTTGGAAACTGTGAACTCAGAACTAAACGTTGGTGTAAGGTACACAATCAAGTTTAGTCTAGCCACTGATAGTGTTCAAGGGGATATCAACCAAAGACTATTTTAACAGAGAACCCAATTAAGAGATTCTACTCTGGTGTTCAAATAACACTATTACTTTGCAGTAACAATGCAATTCAAAGCACTTGTAGCAAGGCTACTAGTCTGGTCAAGATAATACTTGAAACTATGAGGGAGAACGTACAGGGTTCCAATGCTTTGTTTTTTATATGCAATATGGGGAAAGCAGACTTGGACAACTAGGCTCAAGGTCGCAACAATTGAATGGCTGTTCAACTGAAGGACTAAAAAGGATAGCCAAGAAACAAGGAGCAAAGGAACAAGACGAACAACAACAAGTTAAAACTAACTTGAGAGTTGATAAAGTCAACACTAACACAAACTAGTTAACCAGGCAAAGGCCCTACAAGCAACAGTGCCCAGATAAGATAGAGTGTGGTAGCTTTGTGCTGACACGGGCTAGTAATCAAGCTAAGGCCCTACAAGCAACAGAGCTTGATTAGATAGAAAGTGTACTACACCCCAACACTAGTTATTTGATTAGACTTAGGCCCTACAAGCAACAAAGGCTAATCGAATAATAGTGGTGGTTGTTACCAACACAAGCTATTAATTTAACTTTGGCCCTACAAGCAACAAAGCTTCAATTAAATAGAAGTGATGATAGCCAACACAAGCCAGCAATTGATATTTGGCCCTACAAGCAACAAAGTGTTCAATTAGATGGAAAGTGGTGGTTTGCTTACACAAGCTAGTAGTCTTTAACTCTGGTCCTACAAACTACAGAGCTCCAACTAAAGCAGTGAAAAGCTGAAGAGATTGTGCTTCACTCCTACAAAGTGAGAGGCAGACTGAAAGAGGCTCCTGCAGAGTTTTTCAGCTAGGTCAAGTTCTTCAGGCTTGAACTGATCTGATAGAAGACTCAGGCTTCAGGCTTCAGTAGGGTGTGAAATGTGTGTGTGATTGCTTTTTGCAAGGCTACCTAGAGCTATACTTATAGCTTTACATCTGAGACACCCTAGACACTTTAGGAAGGTCTAACAATAGAATGGAAGCTGCTGGAAGGTTCTGGCAGCTGCCATATATGGTTAGAATCTTCCAGAAGCTTCTACACTATTAATATGAAGCTAACTATTGGCTAGAGACAACTATGATGTCACTAAATTACTGACTCATGAATAACTATGATGCTGAAATGATATCATAGCATTCAGGCTCAGATTTGGGGTTGTAGTGACGTCATAATGTCTCTAGCTAATTAATATTGGATGATAAATAAGAAGTCACCTGCTGTGGAGCTAATTAATGATCCTGCTGACCAATGAGTTGGCTTACCTCAGCTGCTGAGTTACAATAATGGTAATTATTGGTCAGTAGCTGAGTTGAAGCTGAGTTACTGATTTGGCAAGTATTAGGTCAGCGACCCAAGTTGTGGACTCTTGTGGATCATTAATAGTGAACCCAGCAGCAGTGACAAGGAATAGAAATATAAAGAGAACCACTGATCAGAAACACTTGGAACCCTATAGGCAGATTCTTGAGACTATAAGTACATTATAGGGATCCATAACACATTGGGAATGGAAGGGATGAACAAAAGGAGTCAATCCCCACACTTTCTGTGTTATTATGTAAGATGACGTAAGAGGGTCAAACTTTGGAGGAAAATTTCCCTATTTTGGTATGGGCTTGAATGAATTTTTAATGGTCTTGTGCATCTCAAGCTGCTATATGTACACACAAACAGAAGAAGCTGGCAAAATATTTGGAAAGAAGATGAAGATCCCTCTGCTGAATATGTGCCTAGTGGGAGTAATTCAGACGATCAATCTGCTTCACCTAGCTAAGTATTGTTTTCACTTCGAATGCCAGTGATGTTCAAGTATTGTTGCTGGCAAGTTCTTCATTTGAAGATTTCCAGGAGTTCCGAGTTTGAAAAAATAGCAGAAGAGGCAGCTTGGAAATGCCTGCAGACATCTATCCTGTTTTCAACCCAAAAACATGGGAGGTAGATATCTTGGAATTTGCAGACATTGCGTATGGCAGCTTTGCCACTGAATGACATGAGGTTCCAAGGTGCGTTGACAAGCGCAATGCCATTGTTATCCGTCGTTTTTTTTGCAAGTGTTACAGATATATTAGGGCATCTCATGAGTACCACCATACCCACAGATATACCTGTACTCTTGGAAAAATGGAGAGTACAGATATGAGATTTGGTCAAACATTTACATGTAAATACTTGCAAGTACAGGTAGAATACAGGTATACCTGTGAAAAATCAGCAAATACCTGCAGATATCTGTGATACCTGTGAAAAATGGAGAGTACAGATATGGCTTTTGGTGACCAAAATACCCACAGATATGATACTCACGAGTACAGGTATGTACTTGTGAGATGCCCTAAGATATATGGCTGCCTACAGGTATTTACATTTTATTCTTTAGCTAACTAAACTAAGTACATAATATCCGCAGGAAAGGACTGATAATCAGGACAGAGTGCTGATTGGCTGGTCAAAAAATACAAATCACACTGTAAAGTGGGCTGGGGCATTGTCATGGACATCAACATGATCACAACCTGATCTATTTATTTAGAAGCAAGAAAGCCATACTATAGCATGTAGACATGTAAAAGACAGTTTAGAGGCTTCCACATTTTTCTGGTATTTGTTAAATATTTTTTCAGCTATTTTTGTCAGAAGGGGTCAAATTTTGAGTTCAAAATTCTCAAAACTGCTCTAGGCTGGATGAGGGGTTGGTTTTCCTTTTTAATGAGTTGATTAAAGTCTATATATGCTGTTTCACTATGTTATGACCATTTTTGGGGGAGGAGATGAAGCTCGATGTCGCCCTGCCACAGGAGTTGCTGACTTTGTCGTGATGCGACCAGTGGCACTATACAGTATTTCAGATGAGGGATGAATATCTCACCTAGCCTGGTAAGCAGATCTGTGCTCATCTGCTTGCTGCCGCCACCAACAAACCCAGTCATCACTGTGCATGTCTTGCATTTGCGAGCGAGTCTCAAATGTATGTAGCAGTGTGCATAGGCAGCTGCTGGTGACGTAGTTTGAGTAGGATCCTCACCTGTTGATAAGGCAGAGAGGCTCTATTTCAATGCAATACACGCAAAGCGGATAGTGCAAAACCTCATATGATTCAAAATAGACCCTTGTGTCCAACATTTATTATTCTTTGATTTATATGATTTTTCTATTTAATATACCAACCAAATTTTATAGTACTACAGAATTTTACATTTATAAACCATTGACACTGTCTTCAGCAGTTGTAGTCCCAGAAATGGAGGACAGGGGTGAAAAGATTGAAAAGAAATCGGGCGAGGTAGCAGGCGGGAGGGAATGGAGGGATAGTCCACAAGATCTCTGTTGAGAGCATTAGTAATCTGGAGAGGGCAGAAATAAACAAAGAGTTTGCACTTACAGATACAGAGAGAACAAGCACATCCCATAAATCACATGATGGAAAAGCATAGTCATGACGGTGGACAGTATGGTCAAGAAAGCAACATGGCTATTCTGCTATAAAATGGCATAGCAGCGGTAAGCACCAGGAAATAAGTGAAAAGTCAAAAACATACCTTTAAATTGTACCTGGACCTGCAGCAGCACAGATGACAAAAACTAAAGCCACGTCACAGGCTGTAGGTGGCATAGCAGTGGTAAGCACCAGGAAATAAGTGAAAAGTCAAAAACATACCTATGGATTTTACCTGGACCTGCAGCAGCACAGATGACGAAAAGCTATGAACCCACGTTGCATGCTGCAGGTGGGTGGGAGAGGGTGAGGGTGAAGGCGAAAGGAGAGTGGCCAATGCGCTGGAAAGCTGGCCACTGGGAACCTGCATAAATCCAGTGGAGTAAGGATTCCGGGGGAATATTGCTAAGCCTTGTCTGGACCGCTGTCGATGAGATCAGGGTGCTTGTTAAGGACCGGGTCAGACATGGAGTCGGATTTGGTTGGAGCTCTCCTTGACTGAAATCGGAAAATTGCAATATTCGGAATATGCAGAATATCGAATGACTTGGAAATCAGAGATCCAAAGACTGATCTATACAGGCATTGGCTTCAACTTCTGGGTTGCACCCTCTTAGTGCCCTGGTATTTCAGACTGAAGACTGGACAGAATTATCGGAGTTCCAATGGTTGGGTCTATTCGGAAGGGATCAGTGACAAATAGCAAGTTGAGACTTATCAGAGATGAGCGGAAGGTTTCGGATATTTGGGAATCGGAATAACCAATGCAGAAAGGGATATGATTAATGATAAATGAATATCAAGTAAGGGTTTAGCTTTACAGGAAAGCAAGTGTAATCAAAGAGTGGGTTCCGGAATGTCAGAAATGTCAGAGTCGGAATAATCGGAGTACTGAATAAAGGTTGAAAGATTTTAAAGGCTTTACTGCGGATAGAACTTGGAGTGATGAAGTGTAATAAAGATACAATGATATAGGGTTGACAAGATAGATCAAGTATAATGAGATAATAGGTTTATTGAGATATAACGAGATATACAAGCTGAAGAAAGCTTGAACAGGGAAAAGTGTATTTAAAGGAATATGTGGAATTCCAGAATTCAGAAACAAAGAGATAAGATGTGTGATATGGAGTTCCGAAATCAGAGTGAATACGGAAATCAAGATAGAACGTACAGGGATAAGATTGAGATGGATCGTGACTAAGAATGATAAAATGGGGGTATATCGGAAAAAGGCGGAAAAGGGCTTATCGGGATGCAGAAAATGTCAGAATAATGGAAGCTGGATCTGGGATCTAACAGTATCTCCCTTTTATGGCCGAGCCCTCGAAGGCTGACTGCGCTATTGAATATTGTGGGAAGTTTGGGCATTGGTTGTCCATAAAGGCTGAGATCTCCAATTGGAGATAAATAGGGGAAACAGTCTGTGGAAGCACAAAACACTTTTCAACCCCTTACCACCACCACCACCCACTACTAAAATGGCATTGCGCTCTTGGTCCCCCTCCCAAACTCAGTCCATCATCGAGATCAGCTCTGATGAGGAAATTGTCACTGAAATGAAAAAATACAAGTGGAAGAAAAAGGAGTTGGAGGACAGACTGTGGAAAAGGCGAAGGCGAAGTGGGAGAAGTGGGAAAGAGAAGCGGAGGACAAGTGGGAGTGGGATCAGAAGGAAAAGGAGGAATGGGATCGGAAGGCGAAACAGAGGGAGGATGAAGATCAGCGAAGGGGGGAAGAAGTTGACCGGAAAAAAAAAAACAGAAGGAGGACGTGGATCAGCGGAAAGCCGAGTCTATGCAAATGGTGTGGGAAGAACTTAGATGGGAGGATGCCTGATTGAAAAAGGCTGT
>MU134440.1:45553-59746 GCA_015039355.1 Ramaria rubella | reverse complement strand
GTGTTCTTGAGGAAGTACAGATGTACTGTGCAGAAGGTGTCAGATAAAATCCTATAGCTAGAGCCTTGTTAACATGTTCTCAAGGTGGGTCTGGCTTAACTAGATGTAAGGAAAATGATTTTTCCATAGTGAGATTCTCTCCCTCCAATAGATGTGATCTTGTCGGAGTGCATAGTGGAATATTGATGATCGCTTTGTCAGAAATCGGAAGAATGTAACGGATTTTTCTATCAGAAATGTGCCAAGGTTTCCATATTGTGGTATTGCGAGCTGAGGATTCATCAAGTGTTGACATTGGATGTTAGGGCGAGTCAGAGGATGTCACAGTGAAGCAGGATTTTCGGAGATTCAGAAAAAACACAATATTTGCAGGTTTCCTGGAGACATGTCATAGAATTGAATCTTCTTGTTGAGGAGTGCGGAACTAGGTACTACCCAATGCCCTGTCAATCAACGGATTGTAGTGGGTGGGTTAGTGATGTCCCCAGCACATCGGAACAATTAGAAACAAGTGGTATTATACACAATGTAATGACGACTGGGATTCTTTGCTTGACAGAAAAAACATGATTGGCGTGACTAGCCTACTGGATGGTGTGACAAAAAAATGTTGTCGGTGACAGAAAACAGAGACCAGCAGAAGGCGGGAATCTGAAGGATGGTGTTTAGATGTAATGATCAGTTGAAACATTCGGAAGAAATCATGTTTGGAGATTTTCAGGATTGGAGGTAAGGTCAGAGATGGTTGTAAGGGTTTGGTGGTATTGTTGGAAGGTAGGAAGCATGTTTTTCTGAAAGCATCTGTGGTGATCTTGGTAAGGCATGAATGGATTATGGAGATATGAATGTGGAATTGTGCTCGAGGATCCTTGAGCTGTCAGTTTCAGGAATTCGGAACGTCCTCCAAGGGGTCCTTGATGTTGGGATCACTTAGTGTGACAGTTGTAGCTTGGGATTTTGCTTTCCTGGTGAAGGATGATGACTTTGGGCATATTTTCACTTTATGACCAGGTCTTCCACAGTAGAGGCATAACTTTTGGTCAATACGTCGTTGTTTCTCCTGTGGTATTAATTTGCTGTCTTTTCCGAGGATGTCGGAAAGTTTTGGTGTCGGTAAAATCAGGATTTGGTTGGAAATGGTTGCCATCTGTTGTGAGTCATCAGAAAGAAGGTTGGAGATCGCATTGTTGATATCATTTGGGATTTGCTCAGGTTTGAAGTCTTCGTTTATGAGACATTTGTCAAAGTAGCTGGAATACTCGTGAGCGTTTGATGGGTTGATGATATGGTTGGTAGGTCTGTCGGTGTCATTAAGATTGGGTGTTCGGATTTGGGTGTCGGAAGACATTGAAGAAATCAAAAGTGTCAGCTTGTATATACTGTTAAGGACTGGGTTGGACAGGGAAGTCAGATTTGGTCAGAGCTCTCCTTGACCGAAATTGGAAAATCACAATATTCGGAATATGCGTGCAATATCAGATGACTTGGAAATTGGAGATCCGAAGACTGATCTATATGGGTGTTGGCTTCAACTTATGGGTTGCACCCTCTTGGATTGCTGGTGCCCTGGTATTTTGGACTGAAGACTGAATGGAATTATTGGAGTTCCGATGGTCGGGTCTATTCGGAAAGGATCAGTGACAAATAGTAAGTTGAGATTTATTGGGAATGAGCGGAAGATTTCAGACAAAGCGAGTGTAATCAAAGAATGGGTTTCGGAATGTCGGAGATGTCGGAGTCGGAATAATCGGAGTACCAAATAAAGGTTGAAAGATTTTAAAGGCTTTATTGCAGATAGAACTTGGAGTGATGAAGTGTAATAAAGATACAATGATATAGGGTTGACAAGATATATCAAGTATAATGAGATAATAGGTTTATCGAGATGTAACGAGATATACAAGCTGAAGAAAGCTTGAACAGGGAAAAGTGTATTTAAAGGAATATGTGGAATTCCAGAATTCAGAAACAAAGAGATAAGGTGTGTGATATGGAGTTCCGAAATTGGAGCAAATACGGAAATCGAGATAGAATGTATGGGGATAAGATCAAGATGGATCATGACTAAGAATGATAAAATGGGGGTATATTGGAAAAAAGTGTTAGAACCCAGATTCATTCCCAGCTTTTCCACTTTTCTCCGATATATTCCAATTCGTATTTCCGACTTCCTCCACTCGTTTTTACTTATCTCCATCCCATCTATATTTAGTCATTTTCATCAAAGATCTACATCTTTGGTCTTATGTCCATATTTACTTCTACCCTGATCCCGTATTCACTCCGTTTCGGATTTCTGTGTTCGTATCTTTCCGATTTGGATTATATCAATTTGTTATATACGACTCCTCCATGTACTCATTAGTCAGTTTGAATATTGACCCACCTTGACTCGATAACTTCTCACTTCTGCCTCTAAGTCTTATCCAACTCTCTGATCTTGTCCGACTCCTCCGACATCCGACCTCCTGAAATACCAGGACACGAAGGATCCAAGAGGGCACAACCTATAAGTTGAAGCCAAGATCCGTACATTCCGATTCTCGACTCCAAAATCTGAACTCTGACATTCTGACAAAATCCCGACATCCGACGAGAAGAAATCAAGTTTTTAACAGTATATTCGAACTGAAACTCTTGATCCATTCACTATGCCTTCTACCAGATCATGTCACTGGAATCACAGACCCCAGATCTAGCCTCCCAAGTAACAAACCGGAAGACGACCCCGGTGACAACAACAACATCAACAACAATGGGGGCGGCGATGACAATGAAGAAGATGAGGGGAAGGCTATGTTAAAAGCTTTGAAACAGATAGCCAAGCACATGGGAACCCCGAATAATCCTTTCCTCCTTCAATGTGAACTCCACTTCCGCGACCGTCCTCAGACCTTTTCCAGTGATGAAGTGAAAGTTACTTATGCTATCTCTTTCTTAAAATGGATGGCTTTAGATTTTTTCGAGCCTGAACTCTTAGATGACAATGCCTTCTAAGACCTGCCCTGGGTTACAAACTATTAGGACTTCACAACGGTACTCCGAGAGAATTTCGGAGCTTCTGATCCCGTTGGCGATGTGGAAACCGAACTCAACAATCTCCAAATGCATGACAACCAATGCATCACGAAGTTTATCATAGAATTCAACTGCATAGCCGCTAGAGTCAATTGAGGCGATGCCGCCCTTTGTAGGAGTTTTTATACTAAACTTCCCGATTGTATTAAAGATATTCTTGCAACCTGGGACAAAGCTGACACACTTCCAGAACTCCGACAACTCACACAAACCATCGACAGCCATTATTGGGAATGACGAGGCGAGGTCAACTGTGCCACTACTTCCAACAATAACTCCTCTGGCAACAGTAGCAAATCGGACAAGCAAGAATCCCAATCAAACCAATTGCAGAAGAGGACGAACAACAACAATGGTTCAGCTTCCGCCTCTTCTACCAAACCTCAGTCCTCCATGTCAAATTTCCGAAAAACTCCGGATATTCCGGAAAAGATGGAAAACTAACCCTACAGGAGAGACAGCGATGCATGGACCAAAACCTTTGCATGTTCTGGGAAACCCAGGCATATTGTGAAGGACTGTCCACAATCGACCTCCCTTATTAATGCTCAATTGAAGGCTTGAGCAGCCTCTGCAATTCTGAGCAAACCTGAATCCAAGGCCAAACCTGTGGCCATTATGGATTCAAAATAATAATAAGCAGCTCTGAGACCTCCGCACAGACCCAGAGTTGCATTGATTCTATCTGTGCATTTTCTGAGGTCTGACTCAATGCTTCCACTCTTTCAAAATCTGATTCTCTTACTATACAACTGACTTCCAACATTATTCCAAATACTAACATTCAAGCTCTCGTGGACTCTGGTTCCACTCACTGTTTTGTAGACTCATCATTCGCTTCCAAGCTTCTGCTGGAGTTCCACAACATTCTGCAAATCCCGCTAAAGCTCTTCAATGGCACTTCTAATGTCTCAATCACACAGACTATCAATATGCCAATCTGCTTTCCATCCGGCGAAAATCAGGTTGTTGCTATGTATGTAACACCACTTGATTCTAGCTGCTCCGTCATGCTAGGACACAACTGGCTCACCTGCTACAATCCATTGATTGACTGGGTATTGAGCAGTATATCATTCTGCATTCCCCAGCAACAAGATTCAATTCCGATGTCACTCTCTGCGAAATCCGCCTCTGCGGTCTCCAGAATCCCAAAATCTGATCACGCAGACGCCCCTCCAACATCCAAACAAGACTCACCTATTGACCTAGTCCCTGCTTCTGCATTCACTCACTTGTGAAAACTAGGCAACGAGGAGATCTTTCAGTTATGCATATTTCCGAAAGGAAGCTCTGCTTCCATCATCGACACTTCCCTGAATCCCAATCCAACAGCCAATCTCTACAGTTGTTAAAGACCATATTGCTTTTCACCGGAGTTGTGGAAAACGTCAGAATATCAGAATATTGGAAAATCGGGATTGGACAGGCTTGGCTTCAACTTATGGGTTGCACCCTCTTGGATTCTTGTGCCCTGGTATTTCGGATTTCTTGACAAGTCGGAATTCGGAGAATGTTGGAATAGTTGGAGATCTATGGAAGGATCAATGACAAGACGGCTAGTCAAGGCTTAACTAGTATTTTCGGAAAATGTCGGAGAAAATCAGAGAAGAGTAGAACAGTGTTTGAAGAGGATTAAAGGTAAGGATTAGCCTTTCGGAAAAATCGGAGTTTTAGACCAGAGATAAGGGTTTCGGGATGTCAGAATGAAGATGATTGGAATATAATCAATATGCAAGACTCATTGTATAAGTCAATATACGTGATAGGCAATATGACCAATGATAATGAACAATCAATATTCAAACTAGAGAAAGAGATGTACAACATACAACAAGCCTATTTAAGGAATAACTGAGGGTGCCGAATCGGAGACATAACAGGTAATGATATGAGATGTGGAATTCCGAGATGGGCAAATATGGAAACGAATACGAAGTCAGAGATAGGACATATGGATATAAGATTGGGAGATTGATCTCTGAAGGATGACTAAGGATGTTTAAATGGACATTTCGGAAAAAATCAGAAAAAGGCTTATCAAAAAAGGAGATTGTCGGAAAGGAGATTGTCGGAGATTGTCAGAGAAGGAGATTTGTCGGAGATTGTAGGAAAAGGAGATTTGTCAGAGATTGTCGGAGGAGGAGTTTTGGAGACTGTCAGAGGAGGAGTTTTGGAGATTGTCAGATGAGGAGTTTTGGAGATTGTCAGAAAATCGGAGGAAAATCAGGGAATGGATATGGGTTCTAACAACAGTGTTCCATCAGAATATCACAAGTTTTCCAACATCTTCAGCAAGAAGAAAGCGGAAATTCTCGCCAATCATCGACCATATGATCTCAAGATTGACCTAATAGAGGGAGAGAGTCCCCCCTTGGGAACCATTTATTCCCTATCTCCAGTTGAGCTAGAAACACTCTGAAAGTTCATTGACAAGGCACTAGCCATAAGATTCATCTGCCCTTCAATTTCTCTGCACAGTGCTCCGGTACTATTCTCAAAGAAGAAATTAGGCGGACTCCAACTCTGTATCGATTTCCGTGGTCTCAACAAAATCACAAAAAAGGACCGATATCCGCTTCCCCGACTTTCCGACCTTTTGGAAAGCCCTGGAAATGTGCAGATTTACAGCAAAATTGATCTCCGACATGCTTACCATTGAGTCCGCTGTCGGTTTACTTTCGGAAATAGATCCAAAAGACAGTGGGTAGCGGTGTCGTCATTGCATGGCTACTTACACTGGTGTTTGGCTCAGTGCGCTTTGCTATCAGCAGCAACAAAGGTGGAACAAAGACGAAGATGAGGACGTAGCAGTGACGAAGATGATGACGTAATACGCTAACATAAGCGTAGATGAGATACAACAACAAATGTCACGTGATTGACAAAGCTGGCCTTGATGTAGACGTAGTAGTAGTAGTAGACTTAGAAGACTTAGACTTGAGACTTAGACAAGTGAATCCAACTGATAGAGGTGAATTGGGGTACACTAAGGCGAAACAGGCCTTATATACATGAGCAGAACAACAAACGATGCGAGTATGCCATACAACGATGTCGTCAACAGCAGACAGGAGAAATGACTGACTGCGAGAGGCAGAAAACCAAAATAGGAAGGTGGTTTGTAAGGAAATGGAAAAATGAGTCAGGTGGTCAAAGAAATGAAGGGAAATATGGCAGCGAATTTGAAATAGAAGCCAGAAATAGAATAGAAGTGAGTCATAGACAATAGACCATGTGGAACAATTGGAAATAGAAGTACAGCCAAGAAGCGAGTGAGTCAGGTGATGAAAATGAGTCATAGCCGTCCAATAGGATTCCAGTTGCTTGTCAAATTTCTCCGAAGATGAGTAAGTGAGTCATGTGACTTGATGACGACTCAGAAACATGTGAACCAATCATGACACTTGGATACAAATTTCCTCCAGAGAGGGAACGAAGACAAGCCCTTCTTGACGAAGTCCTTAGGCACATAACCGTAGCAAATCTCTGTTCCTGGTCCGTGCTCTTTGATGTACCAGTTATTCCTGAGGACGATGCGATGCCAACCATTCACTGGTTCGAAGTTTGGGTCAAAACCGATGACGTAGAAGGGAGCATGGAAGGTTTGATCGAATACCCATACGCAATCGTGAATGTGATAAGGAGGATATGAGGGGAATATTCGGTATGGGCCTTCAGGAGATTCGACATATAGGGGATAGTACCGACGATGTGCGACTTGTGGAGGAGGACTGGACAAATGAACATCAAGGGGAGAACGCTGACTAGGAAGTTCAACGCATGGTCCAACGTGTATGTCTGGCTTGGCGGTCATCTGAAATGAATCATGGGACGTGGTGGCGGCAATGCTGGATGGCATATTGAAAATAGAATTGATGAAAAATAGAATGAGTGTGGAGATGATGTGTCTGGCAGACTGGAGGTAGCACAGCAGATGATGGTCTGGCGAAAGCTGATGATGATAGGCGTGTGTGCAGTGAGCGTCTTTTGTAGTGTAGTAGGCGCTGTCGAGTATCATGCTTGTCACCGCATTAGAGAGGGCGACGAGTGGAAGACCACATTCAGGACCTGATACAGTTCCTTTGAATGGCGTGTTATGCCCTTCAGTCTCACTAACGCACCAGCTGCTTTTCAGCGATTCGTGAAAGACATATTCAGCGACATGCTCGACGTTTCAGTCCTCATCTATTTGGACGACATTTTCATTTACTCCAACAACCTGGAAGAACAGGGAGAACATGTCCACAAAGTCCTCCAACATCTCCAAAAAAATGGACTTTATGCAAGATCCAATAAATGCGACTTCCACAAGACAACGGTGGAATATCTCGGATACATACTCTCTCCGGAAGGACTTTCAATGGCAGACGATAAAATCAAAGTAATCCAAGAATGGCCCGAACCCCAAAAGGTAAAAGATATCCAATCCTAGGCTTTGCGAACTTTTACCAACACTTCATTCGTAACTACTCTGACATCGCAATTCTGCTTACCCAACTTACTTGGAAATCTGTAAAGTGGAACTTCTCTGATGAGTGTCGGAAATCGTTTGAAACACTTAAGAAAGCCTTCACCACAGCTTCGATCCTTACGCACTGGATTCCTGATTGTCAACTCATCGTGGAAACCGACGCTTCAGACTACACCCACGTGGCAATCCTCTCTATCATTTCTCCAGAAGATGGCGAAATTCACCCTGTAGCTTTTCATTCCAGAACTTTCACCACCCCAGAATTAAACTACAACATTCACGACAAGGAATTACTCGCTATTTTCGAAGCTTTCAAGATTTGGCAACACTACCTTGAAGGTTCCGGTTCCACCATTGACATTGTAACCAACCACAAGAACCTCAAATGTTTCGCCACAACCAAGCTTCTAACCTGATGACAAGTATGATGGTCGGAATACCTATGTCAGTTCAACCTCGTTATCCGATTCTGACCTGGGAAACTTGGAATAAAACCCGACTCTTTAACTAGACGATGGGACGTCTATCCTAAAGAGGGGAGTAGCAACTATGCACCCACACAATTTCTGCCTGGTTTTCACTAACAAACAGCTGTCATCGTCCCTCCGAGCCACATCCCTTAACATCACAATTCTCCACGCAGTTACCATCTTGGACTTCGAGAAACTCCATGAAGAAATCCGACAATCCATCTCCTCCGATCCTGCAATTTCTGACTATCCCGCAAATCCTCCGACACCCCAATGGTCAGTTGCTCCTCAAGGACCCCTCCAACTCAACAAGCGAATCTACGTTCCCAATGTTAACGACCTCCGACTCCGCATTCTATAATATCTGCACAACCACCAAATCTCTGGACATTTTGGACAAAACAAGACACTCAGCAACATCCAATGTGAATATACATGGCCGAAACTCCGAGACTTTGTTATCTCTTATGTTAAATCCTGTACAACATGTATGCGATCAAAATCCCAATGACACCGGCCTTATGGATTCCTTAAGCATTTACCAATTCCGCCAAGCCCGTGGAATTCCATATCCTTGGATTTCATTGAGCCGCTTCGGCTATCATTGGGCTTTGACAGCATCCTCGTTATCATTGACAGACTCACGAAACAAGCAGTATTCATTCCAACAGTCACGACGATCACTTCTCCGATGCTCGCTCAGCTTTTCATTCTCCACATCTTCTCCAAACACGGTGTTCTGACTCACGTCACCTCCGATTGAGGTTTGGAATTTGTGTCTTCCTTTTTCCACACGCTCGAAAAGGCGCTAGACTTGAATCTCCACTTCACTTTCGGTTATCACCCTGAAGGCGACAGACAAACCGAACGAATGAATCAGACTCTTGAGCAATATCTCCGCATTTATTGTAACTATCAACAAGACAATTGGGCTGAACTTCTTCCAATCGCAGAATTGGCCTATAACAATGCTCCGAATGAGACAACAGGAGTCTCTCCATTCTTTGCTAACAAAGGTTACAATCCCAACATTTCCGTCCATCCCAAACATGATCTCGTTTCATCCCATGCAAAAGATTTTGCAATCGACTTAGACAAACTCCACCAGGAACTCTGAAAGAGAATTTCCAACGTGCAATCCTGATACGAGGAACCTGTGAACAAGAAACGTTCTCCAGCCCCAGACTTCAAAGTAGGTGACAAAGTCTTTGTCAAAGCCAAATTTTTCCACACAACCTGACCTTCAAAGAAGCTCGCTGAAAAATACCTCGGACCTTTTGATATCATCGCACCTGCAGGTACCAGTAACAGAGCCTTTATTCTCCGATTACCTGACAGTATGCACACTGTTCACCCATCTTTCCACGTTTCCATGATTGAACCCGCAACTCCAAACACAATCCTGAACTGAATACAGCCTCCGCCCCCGCCAGTTATTATCGAAGGTGAACCTGAATACAAAATCGACGAAATTCTGGACTCCACGATAGACAATCACTGACATTGCAAGATACAATACTTTGTACGCTGGATGGGTTATCATTGATCAAGGTACCGATGAAGAAACCTCGTGGATTCCCACTACGGAATTAGGCAACACTTCAGAGATCATTGAAGACTTTCATCACAAATATCCTGACGAACCCGGTCCGACTCTTCCTTAACTTTTTCTTTCCTTTTCCGATTTTTGCTATTTTTCCTACATTTTTATGTTCAAGTCCGTAATTACATGTCCATCTGTTCCAAGAAATTCTGCTTTGTGCTTTCGCTCAAATCCCGATTCAATTTTCTGACTCCATTTCCCATATTTCATCCCTTTCCATTTCCTCCATCCTTACTTCCAATTCCCGCTCCTGGTGCTGAACCATCCTTTGTACCCATGTGGTGAGAATCTGCATCTCCTCGGAATGTGTCTGCATGGAACTCGCGTGATGATTGATGGATTTCTGCAACTCTCGGATTTCCTTCACCAGCAACTCTGCTGTTCCTCCCTCACCCATATCCACACCTTTCATGACTTCTTCCGCAAATCCCAACATTCCCAGTTGACGGCACGTCCTCCCATCCTTTGTGCATTCATCGCATGTCGCATTCGCTCCCTCCACTATCGGCGAACAAAAAATATCCCGAACCTGACATCCCACACAACAATACTGTTTGTGTCCGACTCAGTTAATCGCAGATTCGTGAACCCTCCTACGGGGAATGGTTATATCACTGGGGGCATGAGCATATTTTTGGGTGTAAAAAATCTGATAAAAATGCTTTTTTAAACTCTTATCCATTGACTTTTTCATTGCCTTTTTGGTTCAGAAAACTTGTTATATATTGCCTATGGGTGAATGATTATCCAAGGGATAAACTCTTATCCATTGACTTTTTCATTGCCTTTTCAATTCAGAAAACTTGTTATATATTGCCTATGGGTGAATGATTATCCATTGGATAAACATTTATCCATCAGGTTTTTCCTTGCAAAAACGAAAGAAAAATGTTGGATTATTCATTGCCTAATAGTTTTGAAAAATCTCATGAAAATCTCATATATTTTACTAATTTTCTCACCTTTTTTCTACTATGAAATCTTGGATAAATTTTGGTTCTTTTCTGTTGAAAATGTCAATGAAAACCAAGATTGTCCTTGCATTTTTGTGGCATGAAATCAATGAGTAAATTCATTATTTCTCACATTTTACATCCATTTCCCATGCCTAGAAATGTGAAGTATGTACCAGATTTTCAGGTCCGAAAACTTGATAAAAAAGCAGTATTTTTGGGAGATTTTTCAACCAGAACAGTGAATGAATAATCTGTAAGGAAAAAGCATTTTTATCACATTTTTTACACTAAAAATATGCTCATGCCCCCAGTGTATCCACCACATCGCTGTTCCTTCCCCAAATTTCTCCTCTGATTTTTTGTTGGCCTTCCTCTCCTCCTTTTCTGCCTTTTTCCGCTCCAACCTTCTCTGCTCCAATTTCTTCACCGCTTCTTTTTGAAACTCCGAAATCTCGCGAATCTGTGCCTCTAAATTAGTCCCCAACTCTGAATTGTCTTTGGAAATCAGGTCCTCAAGCGAGATAATCGGTGGCATCGACAATTTAGCTCAGAAGAGGGTAGGGATAAGAGATCAGGGACCTGATAAGTCGAGCCCCATCCATCACTCTTATATATCACATTAGGGGTTTCACTTAATAACCAAACCAAACCTCCCACGCTGATCTTGGGCCTTGAGGGCTTGGCCTTAAAGAGGAGATACTGTTAGAACCCAGATTCATTCCCAGCCTTTCTGCTTTTCTCCGATATATTCTGATTCGTATTTCCGACTTCCTCCACCTGTTGTTACTTATCTCCATCCCATCTATATTTAGTCATTTTCATCAAAGATCTACATCTTTGGTCTTATGTCCATATTTACTTCTACCCTGATCCTGTATTCGCTCCGTTTCGGATTTCTGTGTTCGTATCTTTCTGATTCAGATTATATCAATTCGTTATATACGACTCCTCCATGTACTTGTTAGTCCGTTTGAATATTGACCCACCTTGACTCGATAACTTCTCACTTCCACCTCTAAGTCTTATCTGACCCTCTGATCTTGTCTGACTCCTCCAACATCTGACCTTCTGAAATACCAGGACATGAAGGATCCAAGAGGGCGCAACCTATAAGTTGAAGCCAATGTCTGTATGTTCCGATTCTCGACTCCAAAATCTGAACTCCGACATTCCAACAAAATCCTGACATCCGACGAGAAGAAATCAAGTTTTTAACAAAAAGGCAGAAAAGGGCTTATCGGGATGCAGAAAATGTTGGAATAACAGAAGCCAGATCTGGGATCTAACAGTGAGAGGCAAACTGAGAGAGGCTCCTACAGAGTTTTTCAGCTAGGTCAAGTTCTTCAGGCTTGAACTGATCTGATAGAAGACTCAGGCTTCAGGCAGAAGTGGGGTGTGAAATGTGTGTGTGATTGCTTTTTGCAAGGCTACCTAGAGCTATACTTATAGCTTTACATCTGAGACACTCTAGATGCTTTTGGAAGGTCTAATTATAGAATGGAAGCTGCTGGAAGGTTCTGGCAGCTGCCATATATGGTTAGTGTCTTCCAAAAGCTTCTAATCATTTCTACACTATTAATATGAAGCTAACTATTGGCTAGAAATGACTATGAAGTCATAAAATTACTGACTCATGAATATCTATGATGCTGAAATGATATCATAGCATTTAAGCTCAGAAATGGGGTTGTAACGATGTCATAATGTCCCTAGCTAATTAATATTGGATGATAAATAAGGAGTTACATGCTGTGGAGAGAGAGATTCAGTTTATATACCGCTTTTAGACTACAATAGAGAGTCAAGGACGGTCCAGCGAGAAGCTGGGCCAACTACTTAAGGAAGTTATTGGCAATGCAATGTGGGTGGCTGTTGTAGTCAGTGGGGTAATGTGAGAGGGGGAGGTGACCGGGGGTAATAAGGACACTACGATGGATGTTGTGATGGGGTGTATCATAGAGTGAGGAAAGAAAGCATAAGAAAGAAAAGAAGAAAGGGGTCAGATTATCAACAGCACATCCAATGGTGCTCCTTCTATCCAGCCAACCTCACATCAACCAGCCACACCTGCCTCAGTTCGTTCCCCATTGATATCCTCATCTCACTGACCTCATTTTCCAATACTCTTACTGCGCTAAACACCTTGGCGCATCTAGGACTCTGGTGGACAGGCCGGATTCCA
Organism: Ramaria rubella; assembly: GCA_015039355.1. Lineage (NCBI taxonomy): Eukaryota > Fungi > Basidiomycota > Agaricomycetes > Gomphales > Gomphaceae > Ramaria > Ramaria rubella. The sequence goes on along the minus strand of MU134440.1, from coordinate 46,983 downwards.
ATTGCCACCAGGGTGCCACTCCCAACAGTCCAGCCCTACCAAGGTACTGAAGTCTCCATTTTGACAACCATCTCAGACTGTGGGTCCTTGGGGGTAAGTTTAACAATGCCAATGGTAATTGGTTAGAATGGTTGTGAATTGCAGCCAGGTGAGTGGCGCTGATGTAGGCTTGCGGCTTCCAGAGCACAATGTCATCTACATTGTGTGATAGTTAGATCCCAAGGTGTGCCCTCAGGGCACTGTCAAAGAGGTTGATTGCAAAGGTTTTGTGCTACGGGGTTATGCATTGATGGATGCAATAGGGGGATGACAGATGACAAATGTGAGGTGTGACAGTGTTGAGCCAAATTTGGTTCATTACATTGGTGTGTAGTCGTGTGGTGTTTTCTACAGTGTGCTAGATGTTGCTGGGGAGGGGGTGTGGTCAACAAGAACTCTCGTTCTCATGTCCACCCAGCAGTGACATGGTGGAGTTTAGTCACATGCTGTGGAGCCAATTAATGATTTTGCTGACCAATGAGTTAGCTTACCTCAGCTGCTGAGTTACAATAATGGTAATTATTGGTCAGTAGCTGAGTTGAAGCTGAGTTGATTTGGTAAGTATTAGGTCAGCAACCCAAGTTGTGGACTCTTGTGGATCATTAATATTGAACTCAGCAGTGGTGACAAGAAATAGAAGAATAAAGAGAACCACTGATTAGAAACACTTGGAACCCCATAAACAAGACCAGGAGACAATAATTACATTATAGGGATCCCTAACAAGCTTGGCAATCTCCCGCTGATGATCTGCAGGTGTTTTGCCACTGCTATTGATAGGCTCGGATGAGTCGGACATGTCAAAGTTAAAGGCCTGCCTCCAGACATGGTTATCACTAATCATATTGATAAGAGTAGAAGTCAGGTAGTGCAAATCCAGGTTTTCCCATCTGCAGGGCCATGTAAGTTAAAACCTAAAAACATGCAAAGGAGAGTCACAGTGCCTACTTAACAATGACAGCGCTGCTACTGTTTGTCCTCTCCCCATCTTCCCCCTCTGACCCTGCATCTCCTCACCATCTCTTTTGTTGGCTTTTTTCTTTCGTTTCTTGGGTTTCAAGGTGGAGATGCTTAAAAAAGCCTCCCCAGGAGAACACTTCTCGCCGGCCCTCCTTACATCAGCCTTCTTCCATGCCCTCGCCTGTTTTGCCTCAGCCACTGCAAGGTCGGCTTCCAGGGAAGTGAGAGAAGGAACTGTTAGGGATCCCTATAATGTAATTATAGTCTCCTGGTCTCGTTTATAGGGTTCCGAGTGTTTCTAATCAGTGGTTCTCTTTATTTTTCTATTTCTTGTCACTGCTGCTGAGTTCACTATTAATGATCCACAAGAGTCTACAACTTGGGTTGCTGACCTAAAACTTGCCAAATCAGTAACTCAGCTTCAACTCAGC
>MU134440.1:20250-42773 GCA_015039355.1 Ramaria rubella | reverse complement strand
AAAAAGCATTTTTATCACATTTTTTACACTAAAAATCTGCTCATGCCCCCAGTGACATGTACACACACCGACACATCCACAATACCAGGCAACCCCCCACCATGATGACACACCGCCATGACGACACAGCCACTGCAGTGCTTACTTGATGATATGCCACACCGCTCTGGCCCTCTCTATTGCCATGTCAACGATGACACCATGTGCACCAGTTCCCATGTACACTGCCGCTGTTCCTCCCAGATCCAGGGCAGCAACACAAAGCCTCTGTGTAGCACAAGTCTGAGCATGCTGAACTGTACATATGTGGTTTTGAAACAAATGTATAATTGTTTTAGTTACTGAAAATGTTAGAACCCAGATTCATTCCCAGCTTTTCCACTTTCTCCAAGATATTCCGATCCGTATTTCCGATTTACTCCACCTGTGCTACTTATCCCCATCTGATCTATATTTAGTCATTCTTATCAAGATCTACATCTTTGGTCTTATGTCCATATTTACTTTTACCCCGATCCCATATTTGCTCCATTTCGGATTTCTGCATTTCATATCTTTCTGATCCAGACTGTATTGATTCGTTATATACAACTCCTCCATGTACTTTGTTCTTCAGTTTGAATATTGATCTACCTTGACTTGATACCTTCTCACTCTCCATCTCTAAGTCTTATCCAACTTTCCATTCTCCGACTCCAACTTCTCCAATATCCCAACCCTCCGAAATAACAGGACATGAAGGATCCAAGAGAGCACAACCTATAAGTTGAAGCCGACATTCGTACACTCTGATCCCAACTCCGAATCCCAAGCTCCAGCATTCCGATAACTCTGACATCCAATGAGAAGAAATCTAGTTCATAACAGTATATTTTAACTGAAACTCTTGATCCATTCATTATGCCTTCGACCAGATCCCATACTATCACCAGAAACACAAACCCTGGATCCAACCTTCTGAATGACAAACCGGAAGACGATCCCAGTGATGACAACAACATTGACAACAACAAGGACGAGAATGACGATGAAGAAGATGAGGGGAAGGCTACGCTAAAAGCTTTGAAACAGATAGCCAAGCACATGGGAACTCCGAACAAAAGTCAAGCCGGAAAAACCACACTCCATGAACCTAAGGCATGACATGAGTGAATCCGCGGATTATCTGCAGGTATACCTGTGGGTATTCAATCTCCAGAGGCTCTACCTGCATCCGGGGTACCATCCGGGGCATGGGTATCTGAATTCACGGTTGCAGATCACAGGTACCCGCAGGTATACCTGTGACAAATGCATCACATATGATTAAAGTGTACAGATATTTCTAACTAATCTCTTTCAAATAATATTACTAGTCTTCGACCCCTTATTTCCATGTTTCTCTCATTTCTTTTTATTTTCGAACATTTGTATGATCTCTGCTTGCGGAATCATACCTTTGACTGAAGCCCAAGAGGCCAAAACACTTGCGGCACAAGTTGATTGATCAGAAAGAGAATGTTGCATTCGGGAGATGGTGAGTCCCCCCCCTGAAAATTCCCATTCAGTGTCTGTAGATGTGGCTTCACATTCATTCAGTACAAATGTGTCACAAAAATAATCAAACCACTCACCTGGGATTGACAAATAATCAATGGCCATCCTGGCCAGGTGTGAGCCAGCTAATTTTTGTGCCTCCCAGTGTGCTAAAGGATCTGAAACAGACGGGTGAGCAGGAAGAGCGAGGTACTCATCCAGTTCATCACTGCCTTTCAGTGCACTGAAAACATCCAGGTCTGTGAAATAGCTTGTCTTGGGAACCTGGATTTGATCAGGGCATGAAATTTGCAATGATCACGAAGCATTCACCTCAGATATGACAGGGCGCTCCCCCTGGGCAGGTTTGTAATGTCTGTCCCACTGTTCACGCAGTAGCTTGGTAGCTGTATCTATCCACGAGTCCGGCTATTTTTGGCGTTGGAAATAAAGTGTTTTATAGCGAGGGTGAATAACTGCAAAGTCAAAGCTGCATGAGGATGTTCAGTAATAAAGGAGTGTACTCATTGCGATCCTGTACACGATTGAATCATCAGTTAAAGAATAATACTTGTTTAGAATCTCCCGGCCTTTTGCAGCTGCAGAGCGCATGGCTGGGAACATACTCTTGTCACTTGCGTATTTATCTAAGCTCGCTGTGAGCACGTCAATGATAGGAATCACCTCGAAAATTCGGGGGATTTTCGAGGTCGACATTCTCTTCGTAGCCTGGAGGAAGTGCTATAATTGAATAATAGTTAGACACATGTAATTGAGAGCTAGGAATGTACATACGTCAAGCAATGGCCATAGCTGACAAAGAAGTTCCCACTCTTTGTCTGAGAGTGAGAACCTCTTGAGCCTAGCCATGCGTGGTCGGTTGTGCTCCGGCAGGAGTGTGAGGCGATCAATGGCTGGCTGGAGCAAGAGGGCTTGTTCAATCACCTCAGCCACTGTGTTCCATTGTGTTGGGACACTTCGGATCATTGTTTGTGCAGGGATAATTGGGGGTTTTACTTGACCACAGCACTCCTGAAGGTCCAAATGTATGGCATCGTTATGCCAGACTTTTTTGGCGAGCTGAGTGAGCTTGAGGTTACAAAGCAAGTCAAGGCCGGTGTATATATAGAGTTCGACACACTCACTTTCATAACAGCAAATGCCCCCAAACGAGTGTCAGCTGCAGAGAGGGTGTACTTTACTCCCACCGTGTGCTCCATTTCCCTGATAATCCACGTGATGAAGGGATCTCGATGATCCCTTGGTAAATGTGAAGACACGAAGAGATACAGTGCATGCGTTCCGACAGACAGAGCCATCAGCATGTTTACCGCTACACTAAAGTTTCATCCGTTGCAATATGCTGACGAGCTTGTAAGCAGTGGCAGAGTTGCATAGAAGTGGGATATACTATACCTCTAAAATCTGGAATTATGCTGAACTGGGGTTTCCAACATTATGACCTGTGGTGTGCTGACTGTCCTAGGTGCCGTTGAACACCAGTGGTGGAGGTCTAGAAGCAAAAAAATAAAAAAATGGAAAAATTAGATAGTCGTACTTACCAGTAACCAGGTATGCCAGGGATAAGCACTGGGCGTCGTCGTCAATTTTGACGTGAAGAACGCAGTCACGTGACATACGTTCAGCAGCATTATGTCACGCTACATTCGGCGACAAGACACTACGTTCAGCATGCACATTACATGTTCAAAAAAATAGGATTATTTCACGGATATCTGCAGGTATACCTGTGAGCCCCACAGGTCATACCCGCATCTGGGGCTTATCCATGGGAAACAGATATCTGAATCTGCGGATGGGATACCCATGGGTTTCCCATGGATTAATCTGCAAAAAACCTGTGGGTAATCCGCACTCGTGTCATGCCCTACATGATGAACCTGACACCTTTGACAGATCGGATTCCTGAAAGCTCTATCCCTTCCTCCTTCAGTGCAAACTCCACTTCTGTGACCATCCTCAGAATTTTTCCAGCGACGAAGCAAAAGTTACTTATGCTATCTCTTTCCTAAAAGGGACAGCTTTAGATTTTTTCAAGCCCAAACTCTTAGATGACAACACCTTCCAAGACCCGCCCTGCCTCACAAGCTATCAGGACTTCACAACAGTACTCTGAGAAAATTTCAGAGCTTACAACCCTGTCGGCGATGTGGAAATCGAACTGGACAATCTCCAAATGTGTGACAACCAATGCATTACAAAGTTCATCGTAGAGTTCAACCGCCTTGCCGCTAGAGTCAATTGGGGTGACACCGCCCTTTGTAGGAGTTTCTATACTAAACTTCCCAATCATATTAAAGATATTTTTGGAATGGGAAAAAGCCGACACGCTTCCAGAACTCTGACAACTCACACAAACCATCAACAGCCATTATTGGGAACGACGAGGCGAGGTCAATCGTGCCACCACTTCCAACAATAACTACTCCGGTAACAGCAGCAAATCGGACAAGCAAGAATCCTGATCAAACCAGTCTCAGAAGAGGATGAACAACTACAATAACAGTTTGGCTTCCGCCTCCTCCACCAAACCTCAGTCCTCCATGTCAAATTTCCACAAAACTCCAGACACTTCCAACATACTTGGAAAAGACAGCAAACTAACCCAGCAGGAGAGGCAGCAACACAGGGACCAAAACCTTTGTATGTTCTGTGGGAAACACGGGCACATAGTGAAGGATTGTCCATGGTCAACCTCCCTTAACACTCAATCAAAGGCCCAAGTGGCCTCCGCAATTCCGAGCAAACCTGAGTCCAAGGTCGAACCTGCAGCCGTTATAGATTCAAAAATAATAATAAGTAGCTCTGAGACCTCCACACAGACCCAGAGCTGCGTTGATTCCATCTGTGCATTTTCTGAGGTTTGACTCAACGCTTCCACTCTTTCAAAATCTGATTCTCTTACTATACCGTTAACTTCCGAACATTATTCTGAATACTAATATCCAAGCTCTTGTGGACTGCAGTTCCACCCATTGTTTTGTAGACTCATCGTTTTCTTCCAATCTTCTGGTGGAATTTCGCAATATCCTGCAGGTTCTGCTAAAGCTTTTCGAGGGCACTTCTAATGTCTCAATCATGCAGACTATCAATATGCCAATCCGCTTTCTGTCTGGTGAAAATCAGGTTGTTGCTATGTATGTAACACCACTTGATTCTAGCTGCTCCATCGTGCTAGGACACAACTGGCTCACCCACTACAATCCGTTGATTGACTGGGTATTGGGTAGTATATTGTTCCGCATTCCTCAGCAGCAAGATTCAATTCTGACGTCACTCTCCACGAAATCCACCTCAGTGGCCTCTGTAAATCCGAAATTTGATCGCACAGATGCCCCTCTGACATCCGAACAAGACTCACCTATCGACCTAGTCCCTGCATCTGCGTTTGCTCGCCTTTGCAAACTAGATAACAAGGAGATCTTTCAGTTATGCGTAATCACGAAAGGAAGATCTGTTTCCATCATCGACACTTCCCCAAATCCCGATCCGACAGCCAATCTCGACAGCGTTCCATTGAAATATAACGAGTGTTCCAACGTCTTGAGTAAGAAGAAAGCAGAAATCCTTGCCAATCATCTACTGTACGATCTCAAGATTGACCTGATAGAGGGAAAGAGTCCCCCCTTGGGAACTATTTATTCCCTATCTCCAGTTGAGCTAGAAACACTCCGAAAACTCCGAAAATTCATTGACGAGGCACTAGCCATAGGATTCATCCACCCTTCACTTTCCCTGCATGGTGCTCCGGTACTATTCTCAAAGAAGAAATTAGGCGGACTCCAACTTTGTCTTGATTTCCGCAGTCTCAACAAGATCATGAACAAAGACCGATATCCGCTTCCCTGACTTTCCGACCTCCTGGAAAGCCCCATAAAGGCGTGGATTTACAGCAAAATCAATCTCCGACAAGTCCACATTAGAGAGGGCGACGAGTGGAAAACCACCTTAAGGACCCGATATGGTTCCTTTGAATGGCATGTTATGCCCTTTGGTCTCACTAATGCACCAGCTGCTTTTCAGCGATTCGTGAACGACATATTCGGTGACATGCTCGACATTTTGGTCCTCATCTACCTGGACAACATCTTAGTCTATTCCAGCAACCTAGAAGAACACGGGGAACATGTCCACAAAGTTCTCCAATGTCTCCAAAAGAACCAACTTTATGCAAGATCTGACAAATGTGATTTCCACAAGACTACGGTAGAATACCTCAGATACATGCTCTCCCCGGAAGGACTTTCAATGGCAGACAACAAGATCAAAGTAATTCAAGAATGGCCTGAACCCCGAAAAGTAAAAGACATCCAATCCTTCCTAGGTTTTGCGAACTTTTACCGACGCTTCATTCATAATTACTCCGACATCGCAATCCTGCTTACCCGACTCACTCAGAAATCTGTAAAATGGAACTTCTCTAATGAGTGTCGGAAATCCTTGGAGATGCTTAAGAAAGCCTTTACTACTGCTCCAATCCTTACGCACTGGATTCCTGATTGCCAACTCATCATGGAAACCGACACTTTGGACTATGCCCTTGCAGCAATCCTCTCCATCATATCTCCAGAAGATGGTGAAATTCACCCTGTAGCTTTTCATTCTAGGACTTTCACTGCCCCAGAATTAAACTACAAAATTCATGACAAGGAATTACTTGCAATTTTTGAAGCTTTCAAGATTTGCAGCATTACCTCGAAGGTTCCGGTTCCACCATCGATGTCATAACTGACCACAAAAACCTCAAATATTTTGCCACCACTAAGCTTTTAACCCAACGACAAGTCTGATGGTTGGAATACCTATGCCAATTCAACCTCATTATCCAATTCTGACCCGGAAAACTTGGAACAAAACCTGACTCTTTAACTAGACGATGGGACGTCTATCCTAAAGAGGGGAGTAGCGACTATGCCAGCGTTAATCCACACAATTTCCACCCAGTGACAAGCATGATACTCAACAGCGCCTACTACACTACAAAAGACACTCACTGCACATGCGCCTATCTTCATCAGCTTTCGCCGGACCATCATCTGCTGTGCTACCTCCATTCCGCCAGACACATCATCTCCACACTCATTCTATTTTTCATCAATTCTATTTTCAATATGCCATCCAGCATTGCCGCCACCACATCCCATGATTCGTTTCAGATGACCGCCAAGCCAGACATACATGTTGGACCACGCATTGAACTTCCTAGTCGATGTTCTCCCCTTGATGTTCATTTGTCCAGTCCTCCTCCACAAGTCGCACATCATCGGTACTATCCTCTATATGTTGAATCTCCTGAAGGCCCATACTGAACATTCCCCTCCTATCCTCCTTATCACGTTCACGATTGCATTGGGTATTTGACCCTGTCTTCCATGCTCCCTTCTACGTCATCAGTTTTGACCCAAACTTCGAACCAGTGAATGGTTGGCATCGTATCGTCCTCAGGAATAACTGGTACATCAAAGAGCACGGACCAGGAACAGAGATTTGCTATGGTTATGTGCCTAAGGACTTCGTCAAGGAGGGCTTGTCTTCGTTCCCTCTCTGGAGGAAATTCGTATCCAAGTGTCGTGATTGGTTCACATGTTTCTGAGTCGTCATCAAGTCACATGACTCACTTACTCATCTTCGGAGATATTTAACAAGCAACTGGAATCCTATTGGACGGCTATGACTCATTTTCATCACCTGACTCACTCGCTTCTTGGCTGTACTTCTATTTCCAATTGTTCCACATGGTCTATTGTCTATGACTCACTTCTATTCTATTTCTGGCTTCTATTTCCAATTCGCTGCCACATTTCTATTCATTTCTTCGACCACCTGACTCATTTTTCCATTTCCTTACAAACCACCTTCCTATTTTGGTTTTCTGCCTCTCGCCATCAGTCATTTCTCCTGTCTGCTGTCGACGACATCGTTGTATGGCATACTCGCATCGTTTGTTGTTCTGCTCATGTATATAAGGCCTGTTTCGCCTTAGTGTACCCCAATTCACCTCTTTCAGTTGGATTCACTCATCTAAGTCTAAGTCTAAGTCTTCTAAGTCTACTACTACTTCTACGTCTACATCAAGGCCAGCTTTGTCAATCACGTGACACTTGCTGTTGTATCTCATCTTCGCTTACGTCATTGTATTACGTCATCATCATTGTCACTGCTACGTCCTTATCTTCGTCCTTGTTCTACCTTTGTTGCTGCTGATAGCAAAGCGCACTGAGCCAAACACCAGTGTAAGTAGCTGTGCAATGATGACACCGCTACCCACTGTCTTTTGGATCCATTTCCAAAAGTAAATCGACACTGGTTTTTACTAATGAGCAGCTGTCATCGTCCCTCCGAGCCACATCTCTTAACATCACAATTCTCCATGCAGTTACCATCATGGATTTCGAGCAACTTCATGAGGAAATCTGACAATCCATCCCCTCTGATCCTGCAATTTCCAACTATCCCACCAACCCTCTGACTCCCCGATGGTCAGTCGATCCTCAAGGACTTCTCCAACTCGACAACTGAATCTACATTCCTGACACTAACAACCTCTGACTCCGTGTTCTACAATATCTGCATGATCACCAAATCTCCGGACATTTCAGACAAAACAAGACACTCATCAACATCCACCGTGAATATACATGGCTGAAACTCCACAACTTCATGATTTCCTATGTCAAATCCTGTACAACATACATGCGATCAAAATCCCAATGACACCAGCCTTACGGATTCCTGAAGCACTTACTGATCCCACCAAGACCATGGAACTCCATATCCTTGGACTTTATTGAACCACTTCTGCCTTCATCAGGTTTTGACAGCATCCTTGTTATCATTGACAGACTCACGAAACAAGCTATATTCATTCCGACAGTCACGATGATCACTTCTCTGATGCTTGCTCAGCTTTTCGTCCTCCATGTCTTCTCCAAGCACAGTGTTCCAACTCACATCACCTCCGATTGAGGTTTGGAATTTGTGTCTTCCTTTTTCCGCACACTCGGAAAGGCGCTAGACATGAATCTCCACTTCACTTCCGATTATCACCCAAAGGCAACAGACAAACTGAACGAACAAACCAGACTCTTGAGCAATATCTCCGCATTTATTGTAACTATCAACAAGACAATTGGGCTGAACTTCTTCTGATTGCAGAATTTGCCTATAACAATGCTCTGAACGTGACAATGAGAGTTTCCCCATTCTTCACCAACAGAGGTTACAATCCCAACATTTCAATAAATCCCGAATGTGATCTCGTCTCATCCCGTGCAAAAGATTTTGCAGTCAACTTAGATGAACTCCACCAGGAACTCCAAAAGAGAATCTCCGACATGCAATCCCAATACGAGGAACCCGCAAACAAGAAATGTTCTCCAGCCCCGGACTTCAAAGTAGGTGACAAAGTCTCTGTCAAAGCCAAATTTTTCTGCACAACCTGACCTTCGAAGAAGCTCACCGAAAAATACCTCAGACCTTTTGAAATTATTGCACCTGCAGGTACCAGTAATCAAGCCTTCATTCTTTGTTTACCCGACAGTATGCGTGCTGTTCACCCATCCTTCCATGTCTCTATGCTAGAACCCACGACTCCGAATGAAATTCCGAAATGAATACAGCCTCCACCTCTGCCAGTTATTATCGAAGGTGAACCCAAATACGAAATCGACAAAATTCTGGATTCCAAGATAGACAATCACCAATGTTGCAAGATACAATACTTGGTATGCTGGACAGGCTATCAAGGAACCAATGAAGAAACTTCATGGATCCCTGCTACGGAATTAGGCAACACCTTGGAAAACCTTGAAGACTTTCATAACAAATATCCTGATAAACCCGGTCCAATTCTGCCTTAACTTTTCCTTTTTCCGATTTTTTCCTATATTTTCCGTGCTCATTTCTCTAAGTTACATCTCCATCCGTTCCAAGAAATCCTGCTTCGCTTTTCCGCTCAATCCCGATTCAATTTTCCAATTCCATTTCCCCTATTTCATCCCTTTCCATTTCCTCCATCCTCACTTCCAATTCCCACTCCTGGTGCTGAACCATTCTTTGCACCCATCCAGTCGGGATCTGCGTCTCCTTGGAATGTACCCACATGGAACTTGCGTGATGATCAAAGGACTTCCGCAACTCTTGGATTTCCTTCAAAAGCAATTCCGCCATTCCTCCCTCATCCAAATCCACACCTTTTGTGACTTCTTCCACAAATCCTGACACTCCTGGACGATGGCATGTCCTCCCACCCTTTGTGCACTCATTGCATGTCCTGTTTGTTCCCTCCGCTATTGGTGAACAAAACATGTCCTAAACCCAACATCCCATGCAACAATAATGTTCATGCCCAATCCGATTTATGGCAGATTCTTGCACCCTCTGACAAACAATGGTTTTATCCACCACATCGCTCTTCCTTTTCCGAAATTTTCTCTCCGATTTCTTTTCAGCCTTTCCCTTGTCCTTTTTGGCCTTTTCCTGCTCTGACTTTCTCCACTCCAATTTCTTTGCTGCTTCCTTTTGCAACTCTGAAATCTGGTGAATCTGCGCCTCCAGTCGTTTTCCGACCCCAAATCATCTTTGGAAATGAGGTCTTCAAGCGAGATAATCAGCAGCATCGACATTAAGCTTAGAGGGGAGTAGGGATAAGAAGATCAGAAGACTGAAAAGTTGAACCCCATCCATCACTCTTATATATCACATTGGGGGTCTCACTTAATCAACAAACCAAACTTCCCATGCTGATCTTAGGCCTCAAGGGCTCAGCCTTAAAGAGGAGATACTGTTAGAACCCAGATTCATTCCAGCTTTTCTGCTTTCTCTGAGATATTCTGATCTGTATTTCCGATTTACTCCACCCATTCTACTTATCCCTGTCCCATCTATATTTAGTCATTCTTATCAAGATCTACATCTTCAGTCTTATGTCCATATTTACTTTTACCTTGATCCCATATTCGCTCTGTTTCGGATTTCTGCATTTTGTATCTTTCCAATTCAGACTGTATCAATTCATTATATACAACTCCTCCATGTACTTTGTTCTTCAGTTTGAATATTGATCTACCTTGACTCGATATCTTCTCACTCTCCATCTCTAAGTCTTATCTGACTTTCCATTCTCCGAGTCCGACTTCTCTGATATTCTGACCCTCCGAAATCCCAGGACACAAAGGACCCAAGAGGGGGCAACCTATAAGTTGAAGCTGAGGTCCGTACACTCCGATCCCAACTCCGAATCCCAAGCTCTGGCATTCCGATAACTCCAACATCTGATGAGAAGAAATCTAGTTCATAACAGACAAACAGCATATCAAGCTGTGAGAATACATTCGGTGAGGCAATGGCATGCTGGCTCTCAAGCATTTGGTCTGTAATGCTTTGTATTTTGCATTTGAACGGTGTATGTCCCCGTGTTCTATTGTGATCAACAGATTAGCATTCAAATTTTGAGACAAAATGAAAGCAAAACACACCAGAACAACCCAACAGCCTGCTCCCTCACCAACAGTCCTATTGCCCTGGTCTCTCCCCACAGTCTTGGTGTTGAGCTTTGATAATGTAAGATTCAATGCTCAGAACCAACTTACAGGTGTACAACAGCATATAAGAGTTGTTATGTGGCAGCAAGTAACATAACCAGAGAAACGAAGGTGCATGGTTTGTAATAAAACCGCTCACCTAAGGGCCAGTCAGCCCCAGTGCCCTGCCCACATTCTTGCTTTACAGTAACACACCCATTTCTGAACTTTTACCCTCCCACACTCAGCAAACCACCTGCAGCTCCACCTCTGACATCTCCAGGAAGAATGGATCCAGGACGCAGGTATGATGTGGGGAGATGACGTATCACTGTATACAATACACTGGGTCATGCAGATGTAGCAGAAGCAGGAGCGGTCTGCCGGCAAGGTTCATGCAGATGGAGACTGGATGTGGTGATCTGGTTGGAAAGGGGGAAGGGAGGATGTAATGAGATATCTTGAAAACCGCAGCAATTTGGGTTGCAGTCTGAGTTGGTCAAATGACAATGAACAGAAGAGCAAGAGGGATGGAGTTCATGTCTATAATATAAGGATTAGGGAGTATTTGAAGTCAACTTAAGTTGAAAACCCAACTTCTTGATGCTCCACCTCAGGAGGAAGTGGAGCAAGACGTAGTGAAAAGTGGAGCTCAGCGCACAAGGTCAGCATGAGATGCCAGCTGGCATCCACTTGTGAGCTGTGTATCCTCCTGGGGCTTCAGCCTAGTGCAGAAGCTCTCAGACCTCCTTTTGTGCTTTTCTCAAGCTTATGACAAAAGATGATGCATTCCTTACTCATCCTCCTCGCTTACATGCACTGGAGACCAAAAATGAAATAATGTTTTTGTTGCGGATTCTGCGGAGCTCAAACATGGCATAACAGCAAGGAAGTGATGTTTTAGTGGAGTGCTCCACCTCAGCCTGCAGGGTTGCAATCGTAGCTAGCGAAAGTCAGCTTAAGTTGACTTCAAATACTCCCTATTGTCATGGGTGGTGTGAATGAAGAGTGATGGAGGGTCAAAGTAAAGACGATTACTTAGACGTGGCACTCATGTGACACGTCTACTACCACCCACACTTAGGACCAAGTGATTGTGTCATGTGGGTGCTTCTGTGGGCATGGTCTAGACCATATGTCCATGGCTATCTGTCCATGGACAGATAGCCATGGACATATCCCCTAATGTAGCTTAGTCTCCGTGTCATTGGGGTTTTCGTACCCCAGCTACTATTCGTATTCTCATGCACTGTCATGTATTTGACGTGCAAATACTAACCCCTAAAATGCGGTGACTTAGCAGCCAAGCTAAGTGTCACCTGAGGTACCCACCTTACACTATCAAAATAACTGGAACAACCGGGGTGGTAGGACCAGGTAGTTAGATAGGTTTCGCAACTAAAATCCTATACTATGGTTAATACTACATTTATTCCCTCTGGGGAAAAGAAATTTTCAGTTGTTCCGGTTATTTTGATAGTGTAAGGTGGGTACCTCAGGTGCACCTATCTGTTACTACTTGATGTGACATAGGTATATGTCAGATAATGTCACCGGTGCTCGCATCGTGCAACCACCCATCACCATCACCACTGACAGCAAGCACAGCACACCCTCCAAAATCTTTGTTCTTTCTCCATTCTTGTTCTATACTCCACGTCTCCACTGAGTCTGCTCTCTTCCATGCCCAAAGCTTCTAAGAAAATGTCGCGAAGGGTCACAGGAAGTGTGACAACATATCACATGGATGGAATGACCACAACATCTCATCAAAGCAGCAGTGGCCTCAGGTTAGCCCAAAGGCATGAGAACACTGCAGTTCGATGTCATGCCATATATCAAAGTGAGTCTATGAGCTATTCAGGTGGGAGTAGTATGTACAGACCTGCTCACTATCCCTATAGACTCGTCCATTTCCGAATGGTGGATCCTTCAGGATCTTCATCCTGCTGATGCAAGCATGGGTTGGGACGTTATAAATGACATGTCAGATGCTCAAAGTGAAGATCATAATGACAATATTGATGCCTGGGTGGATGAGAGCCGTGACACAGAGGCAGTGGGCAGGCTTGCTGAGGAGATCTACCAGTTGAATAGTCATAGAACGTGAGTATTATCTATTCTATTGTTGTTAGTGTCTGATATAGCTCTACAGACACATCGACTTGCAAAATCAGCGTGACTGTGTGCTCCAACGCAACCTTGCATCGCAGCAGCACCTCCCAGCTCTTGTTCAGAGGTTTCTTCAATGGGATTGCTATGGGACACCTCAGGAGGAAGAACAGGAATCAGAACAGCATCTGCCACTCCCAGTGCACAACTTGCTAGGTAAGACACCACAACATTTGCCACATTTCTTGTGACTTACCCCATCTTCCAAGTTAGTCTACCTCACCAGCCAGGTGAGGAGTTTACCATGACTACTGTCATGAACCATACACGCCCACAATAACGAGTGCTCCATGAACTGTCCCAAAAGGGCACAATGTCAAAGATACTTTGACACAGTCGTGGGTGCTATATATACTGATGGTATCACTTATACCTATTCGTGACAGATGCTGGCATGCCATGGTTATCTTGGATCCTCACCCATCCACCCTGAAACTGCATTCTCCTTCCAACTCATGCGTTACTTCAAAACTTTAAGCACTTGTTGTCTGCAGCTAAGTGCACAGTCTTTTGTTAAATCTATATGTGAAATACAATTGGTATGTCCTGAATTTTGCATTTCCCGCTTACCACTGGTGAACTTATGTCACGTGATAGGTTCTTTACCGGCCGTCTCTTTGCAACAAGTTCAGCAATTCCTATGACGTCTATGTCACCATTTGTGCTGAGGTGCAATGTCAAGTGTCTACCATGCTTGGACAGGATGCCCCAGACTGGCACCTGAAGAATGCATGCCCTGCATGCACCTATAAACTTGACGGTGAACCCTCACTCAAAATCTCAATGCAGGTTACAATGGATGGTAATAACACTCAAAAGTGTGTTGAGAGAAACCTATGTGATACTAGTGAGGCAGGCCAGATCATTTCATCCACAAATATTGAACGAACTGACCATTGGGAGGTACACGGTGGTTACTATCTATCCCCACAAGAGGTCGATAGATTTGTGCATGAAGTCAAGAGGTGATTGCCTCCTACAGATGCCTCTGTGAGTACTAGTCATGCATGGCTTGTCTGATACTAACCATGCTTTCAACTTGTATAGCATAACGAGATTCCTCAATTAGCAACTACAGGGATGGAAGGCCGCCTGGTTGACAGTGCTGATGAGCCAACACCTTGTATCGAAAAATGGACTAACTTGTCACAAGAGACTATAAAGAGAATATGGGGGATATATCTAGAGACTGGTATTTTTTTTAGCTCTGTGCTGACATGGCACAGTACTAATCATGTGTGACATGCTTTGCAGTGGTGAATTGCAAGTTTTCTCATTTACTCTCATCATTTAGTCTGATGATACCTGGCACACAAGGCTAAATATCCACTTGCAAGTATGAACAAACTTGTCAACATATTTGGCCATGACTTAATGTGTGGCTATGACATCAGATGTGGTTTTTCAATCACGGCTAACAACAGCCCCCTCCTAGGAGGCAAATTGCAAGAGAGACGGACTCGTTTCTGCTGTGGGTCATTTCATGGACATGCCCACTGCCACCTGTGTCAATCGGATTGGCATTCACTTTACATTGAAGGTAGCGGCCTAGAGGAGTATGAGGGCTGTGAACGTGCTTTCTCAGATTCCAATGGAACAGGCAGACGGACCCAATATGCAATGCGCTTCCATAGGAAGCAAATTCTGGTTCTGCACTTTGAATGCTGGGACAAAGACAGGTACCAGGAACTCAGTAAGTTCCCATGGCTTTCTTTTATCCCTATGTTAAGGCTTGTAGGTCGCTTCTTATTGAATAACTACTGCCAGGCCATGAAGAATCTGGCTCTTCTGGCAGATCAATTAGAGGCTGCAAATTGCAGCCTAAATATTGATTCAGATGTGCGGTTTGACGAATGGCAGGAAGCTGAAAAGGCTTACCTTCGAGGCCTGAAGACTGAACCTGAGTTAGATGTGTTGAAGATAGAATACCTGAGTACATTAATCAAGCTTCATCAAACCGAGTGAGTGTTTCATTCTCTGCTAATGCGTTGTTTGACCTTCTTCATAGGACTGACTTCTCACGTGTCAGCCAGCAGTGGGAGCTGGTACCGGTGGAAGAATTACGTCTGGACAACTATTACCGTTGTGCTGAAAAGCATATGCATCATCTGGAGACAGGCCATAGTCAAGCTCTTGAACTGTTGCTGACCCTCCGAAAGGCTCTTTTTGACTTAGCTTACAAAACTCAATCAATCAGGTATTGGTGAGTGTTCATTCTAGGTTTTTGGCACCTTGCTCATTGTTTATACAGGATATAAATTACATGCACACATTGTGAAGGCCATGAAGGCTTGCTCTCAGGCCATTCGCACTGCTATCAAGCATTACAATGATGCTGCAATGGCTCTTTGACCTGCTCAAGCAACCCTTGATCCTAAGGATGTACTTGATTATGTGTTTCTGGCTGAATTTGACTTGCTACGTGATGCTTGCGATGACATTTGAAATCAGCCATTTAGCATCAGTAACTTACTTCAAGATATGCCATTCTCATGAGGAGAAGGCCTGTGTGGAGGTTGAAGTGCGCAGGCTACAGACCTCCATTCATGATGAGAGTCAACATTTCATGAATGTGTTAGATACTCTATGTGTCACTGATCCCCTACTAGCTCACCAGCTCACCAAAGTTGTCCTTCAGCGACAGTTGGTCAACCATGAACACTTGCATGTACTCACTCATTTGGAAAGTTCTTGAGGTTACACTGGCCTCTGAGGAGTTGGGGTGCAGCAAGGAACAATATGCACTGACTATGACAGACTTTTTGAGCCAAATGTGTCTGACGAGGCTGGGGTGGACAGTAGTGATGATGAATGGGAAGATCATGATCAGGGTAGTGAGACGGACAAGGCATTAGAAAGTACAATAGATGCCTTTAATGCATTCAATGAATGAGTTTATTTTTCACATCTACTGCTAAGGATCTGAAACCCTATTTTCATGAGCAGTAGGAGTAAAGTAAGCTGTTGAAAGTGTCAATGGCAGTACTTGTCACATGTATACTACTTACTGTTGAAGTACTCCTGAAAAGCCACAAATAGTGCATGTATGTTTCACACATGCACATATCTCTCCCAACTTTCAAATATGACCCCTTAACCCATAAAACTCGATTATTCAATCACTATATGAAGATAAAACATGTATACACTCTCAAAGACCTGACTCTGAGTCATGCATACATATTCTTGACCTACCTACTGGCTTGCAAAAACAAAATTTAGTGACCTCAGTGATATAAAATATTGTCTGATTCTATTGTCTCTAATACTTGTAATAAACCAATAATTCATGTCATCAAGCCTTAAATACTAACTATAGACCAATAAAACTTGAAGTTGAGCATACATGCCACCGGACTGCTGAAATGTAACCCCATCATTTTGTGAAATTTCTGCACCACAGCTTCAATATATTTTACATATAATGCAAAGTGTTTAAGAAGAACAACTTACAGCATGATATTACCTAAGTAGTGAGCCCAAGAGGGTGCAACAGTATGTGTAGTGGAATGGATGGCTCTACACATGGTGTCTGTTTTTCAAACTAGTTTTTCTTAAAAAAATTCTCAGAATTATAATAAAATTTATAGTAACACTAAAGCTGCCTATATCTGACCATGGTGCCACTTGCAAAATGATTCTTCATACTACCAATTAGAAGTGGGGCACTTGCCGGCAGGTGCAAGCTAATGTCTTCTCCTTGTTCCATCCACTCCATGACATCTCAAAAGCTTGCCATTCCTGGATTGCATATTCATTGATTACATACCTCAAGTTGGATCCCTTCTCACTGTTATGAACTAGATTTCCTCTCGTTGGATGTCAGAAAACCAGAGTAATGAAGTTCAGGATTTGGAATTGGAAATGTATGGACGTTGGCTTCAACTTATAGGTTGCACCCTCTTGGATCCTTCATGTCCTGGTATTTCGGAAGAATTGGAATGGTGGAGAGGTTGGAGAATGGAAGGACAGATAAGACTTAGAGATGGAGTGAGAAGATATTGAGTCAAGGTGAATCAATATTCGAACTAAGGAACAAAAGTACATGCAGGGGTCATATATAACAAGGAGGTGTGGTCCGAGTTGGAAAGATATAAAATGCGGAAATCTGAAACGGAACGAATACGGGATTGGAGGTAAGGTTGAATATGGATATAAGACTGAAAGATATAGATCATTATAGGAAATGACTAAAAATATATGAATGGAGGATAAGTAGAACAAACAAAATGAATCAGAAAACATATCAGAAATATGTGTCGGAATATGTTGGAGAAAGGCAGAAAAGTTGGGAATGAATCTGGGTGCTAACACTCACATATCATGGGTAAGAGTTGTCTCCTATGACAAACTGGTCTGTCTGAGCAACAACACACAAAGATGTACATTCAATAATTTTGTATCTTCTTTTTTGGTATGTCTTTTGACAAACTAAACCAAATTCTCAGGTATCCAGGTTGCATATAAGTATGAAGATGCTGTCTACCAGACACTGGTGCCACCTGTGCTGTCTGTTATGAACTAGATTTCTTCTCGTCAGATGTCGGAGTTATCGGAATGCCAGAGTTTGGGATTCAGAGTTGGGATTGCAGTGTATGGACCTCGGCTTCAACTTATAGGTTGCGCCCTCTTGGATCCTTCATGTCCTGGTATTTCGGAGGGTTGGGATATCGGAGAAGTCGGAGTCAGAGAATGGAAAGTCAGATAAGACTTAGAGACGGAGAGTGAGAAGATATCGAGTCAAGGTAGATCAATATTCAAACTGAAGAACAAAGTACATGGAGGAGTTGTATATAATGAATTGATATGGTCCGAATGTCAAAAACCACCCTTAACCTGTTATCTTTGGTGGAACAAAGTTAGTAACAACAAATGTGGTTAAAGAACCCTTCCGACGAAGCTGAAAGTGTTAGTGATGATGTATGCAAAGTATACAGACTAAGACAGTTAAGTGAATGGTGCCGTGATGGTGCCTACTTGTCGTGACGGGAATAGAGAGGTAATTTGAGAGAAGAAAGTAGAATTCACTTAGCAAATAAAGTTCTAGCGATGTTATTGACATTGATCATTAAGACAGAATCGAGATAGAGATAAGAAGATGATGAGTTCAGAATAGTCGTTAGACTTGTCGTTCAACTTAGATGTGTAGACAACACCAAGTGAAGAGAGGGGGAAGACTTATGATAATAGAACTAAAGAAATACATGCGTTCTATCCTACTGTTTTATACTAGGTGTATTCACCGATGTTGGATAGATACCATGTGAGCTATATACTAAATGGAGTTATAACTGTCGTGGTGATTGATGTTCCTATCTACTGTTATTGGAGCCGCATATATCGATGATTGGTTGTTAGGTTGAGTGATCCGATCTTGGACACCGAATATTGCTAGTATTGCTAGTGTCAGTAAGACGTGGAGGGGATAGCGACAGTGATAAGTGTCATGAGGTGTTGAATCATGACAGTAGCCCCCTTTCAGCCCCAGTGACCCATATGGAGAATTGCTGTGATTTGTCAGATAGTTTTGTGGTCCATGCACGACCTGATAGGCGTTGAGAGGCATACCACTGATAATGTGACCTGGTCCGTGTGCAGCATGTGTCGTTAACATAAAAGCGGGCGCAACCTTGAATGAGTCTTCATTCGGTTTCCAATGGCACCTTCATTCAACACTTTATTAAGACAGTTCCAGACCAAGGCATTGACTGAACCTGAGCAACGCGAAAATCTCCTCGAAGAAATCGAGATGTGGGTGAAGGAAATGGAGGGAATAGATGTGAGTAGGACCACTTCTGGTTGATTTCTGTCGCTAATGGATATCGATAACAGGACAAGCTATCAGATGCAATGGAGGCTTGTCTATCCATACAGCCGAAGTTTACGATTCCAGCCGAAGTGACTAAGATTCGAAGTGATATTGAGGCAGCGAAGTCTTGGGTATCAGTAATGAAGGTAAGTAATCAAGTCTCTTCTTATCGATTGTTCCTAACTGTTGTCGATAGGGGGGCTGCACAGTGGCTTTGCCCAACCCTTTGGGGATAGCTGCTGTAGGCCTAGCGAGTCCACGAGTCGATACCCCACTGCTGAAGGCAATTCCGTCCATCCCAGTAGTCCCGCTCTTCAGTAAAGGGGCGCTGACAGAGGATCTGACGGTCGAAGCGGTCGATCAATTGGCCCATGATGATATCACCATCATTCCACAACGCGAAGCTAAGCTTCTTGGTGGTGTTGGGATTGCCGATACGCATCGGATAGGTATGCCAGCAGAGTATGGTGATCGACTGGCGTATCATATTGCTGGCATCGTATATGTCGATGTAAGTAATTTCCTTATTGACTGTTTATTTCCTTGTTGATGTCCAATAGGGTGTCGTGGTCGAGAACGAAAAGAAATGCAAGATGTGTGATCGCCGTGGTTATCGGTGTTATGGGTTGCCAGGGTGTGCATGTGGACAATGCTGTCGCGATGGAAAGCAGTTCAGCCTAAATTGTAAGTAAATGGTTTGCTTGTGGTTGCCATCGCTAATATCTTCTTGTATAGCCAAATGCGCCAAAGGGAAGGGCAAGGTTGTCGTTACTTCGTCCAAGAGCATAGGACACCTCAAATCCACATCACCTGCCATCGTTGGGCCTTCCTCTCTACCCCCTATCCCTTCGACTCGTTCGCAACCTTCTCGCGATGCTAAGCGCCCCCTCGACCTCGTGCCAAACTCATCCCCAGGGGAATTGCCTATTTGCCCTTCTAAGCGACTTCGTCTCAATGTCATCGGAAGCAGCGCTTTGCAAAGCTTGCAGGATTCGATGGTGGAAGGGACTGATCAGATGGATTGGTTAGTGCAACAGTGGATTATCGCTAATAATGCAGTAATGGAGGTTCAAAAGGAAATGTTGGAGGTTCAGGCATGGATGAGAAACACACACTGGAGGCAAAGAGATATTTTTTGTCTGAAAAATGTCTAGAAAATGCTTTTTCCCTACAGAATCTTCCAGAAGTTTCTCTATCCCAAAATCTGACAAAAATGTATCATTTGTTCTAATTTTATACTCCAAATATGCAAGTAAAATTCACTATATTCACCACCTTTTTGAGCAATAAAAGTATTGATATTTGACATAAAAAATCATTCTTTTCAAAAGTAAATAGTGCCTTTTTTTCAACATATTTTAATCTTTTTTCAAAGAATAAAATATAGTTTTTTGCCCAATTTTTGGGACTTATTTATTCTTAAAAGTTATGCCTTTCAATTATATATGGGCCAGCGAAAATGCCAGTAAAAGGCTATATATACTCTCACTTTTTTATCCAGAAAAGGTATTCAAAATCCGAGTTGTTCATTCAATTTTCCAGATTAAAAAGGTTGTCCCAAAAGGCAACATTTTTGGTCCCTTTTTCCTGCAACCCATGAAGCAAGACATGCAGAGAGCCACACAGCAAGCCACGGACGGTGTACCATAAACGTCTCACGGCAGTATTTGAGCATAGCTGGTATATAACGCGACCGGAGCTCTGATTAGCAACATCATCGCACTCTCCCCTCTGCAAGCTTGGGCAACTCCAGCTACACCCCCCATCCGCCTGGCGTGCTCAGCCTGTAGAGTCCACATGCCGATGCAGACGTCATCCCATTGCAGCGCAGTCCATAAGTCTTCACGAAGCCCGGCGTGTACCAGTTTTCTTATGCACGCCGGTGAGCGTGATGCTGCACACATCACTGCTTCTGCAGCACCCTTCCACCCCCAGTCACCTCTATATCGAAAAATGTCAAGCTGGCACCATGCCCAGGCTCTCCATGACTATGTCAGACGTAAATGCTTTTATCAATCAGACTGCTGAGTTGGCATCACAACCTGTGAAAGGCATGTTTTGAGACAAACAGATGGAGTTGGGTTGATGGTAGAAAATGCTGGAAATAGGTCAGCATTGGTCTGAATTGAGAGAAGGAGACTTACCTTAAAATGTAGGATCTCGACTTGTGTTTTGTGTGTGTACCAGAGAACGACTACACGTGAAGCAGAGGTGTACACGCACTGTGATCAAAAACGTGAAAGTAGGTTGAAATTCGAATGACCAACAAAGACATAAGACTAACCAAATCCACCAGCAATGTCCAGTCTTCATTCGAGACCTGAAGCCCCTTAGTGCAAGACGGGTGCAATGTGCTAGCCACATATCAACCACAATCAGTGCGCACAGAAACACCACAAGAGAGAACTGGTCGAACCTTGTATGCATTGCTATGGACTCTTGTGCACTGCACGCGGCTGCTGACTATGCGAACAGTGCAAAGACTAGAAGCACTTTGTGAGCCACGCAAACAAAATCAATCAAGGGACGAGCTTACATTGTTGGATCAGAACCATGTGTGCACACCAAGTCTGTGTACAGCGCATTTCAACTCCACGATAGACAGCAACAAGATTGCCCTGAGTGGCGCAGTGGGAGTGTCATACTTGGAGTGGTGTGGTTGGGGGCAATAGCAGGAAATGACAAGTAAGGCTGAAATGGTACCGTTCGATGCAGAAACATCATGCATGGCTTGGAGGTGTTGAGGAGGGAACGGGTGGTGCTAAAAGATGAAATAAACAAGGTCAGTTCCAGATCCTCTGAACTGAGAGAACGAGCAGACTTACCACTAAACATAGGATCTCAACTGGAGTTCTATACACTCACGCAGGGCACAGCAACGCTAATGTACTTGGAAACTGCAACCACAATCGCAAATGTCAGTTGAAGCTCAAAAAGCAACAACAATACAAGACTTACCAAGAACCCCAGCGTTTCACCTCTGGTGTTGAATCATTCATCCTGAGATCATATTGGTATCATCCATGATCATTAGGTTGGGTTGTTCAGCTGCAGTAACTGTGTGATTCAGATGATGTGCTCTTCATGTTGTCATCTCCATTGGCCAAGGATCTCAGTATATAATGAACTAGTAAGTACAGTAGTATAGTAATTAGTATGTTGAATTGCTGGTGGCATCTGTCAACATGACCATCTGGAATTCTCAAGTGCTTTTTGGCAGAAACTGGCCACACCCACTGGAACACACTTTCCTGTTTCTTATCCAGCAGGCATGGGAAACACATGCCGGTGTTACATGTCTCCCACTGTTGTTCAAAAATTGATGACACCATCTGAACGCCATTTTTCTCACGACTGAGCAGCAAACAGGTGTCACCATCTGGAATTCTCAAGTGCCGTTTGGCAGGAACGGGCCACACCTGCTAGAACACACTTGCCCGTTTCTTGTCCAGCAGGCGTGGGAAACACATCCCGGTGTCACATGT
>MU134439.1:71740-221110 GCA_015039355.1 Ramaria rubella | reverse complement strand
CATTTCCGAAAGTAAACCGACATTTGTGGCTGCCCCAGAGAGGCCCAGTCCATTGTCTATCATCTCAACAATCCCTATTCCCATTTCGACACACATCCTTCCATCAAGTCCTTCCAGAACTCAGTTCGGTCTAGGCCATTGACTGTTCATCACACACGTTCCTCATCCATCATCTTCTCAATAAGGCCTTATCCCTCCCTGTTTCATCTATCCGGCACTCTCTCTGACAGTTATTGACATTCATATCTGTCATACCTAGCTATTCCGACGACACCTGTCTATTTCGTACATAACAGGAAGTCGAATTGCAAGTTTACTACACTTCACAACAGCCAATACAGTCGACAGCCATCTCAATTGGTACCCCACACTGGATCAAAGCTTTTCCTGCAGATCCTATTCCACATCCGGACTTACCATTGCCATCTTAGCACCTCTTTGCCTCGCCTCATTCATACCTCCAAGGCGCTTGGCACTCATACCTTCTGTTTTGGGCTTCATTAAGTGCTTGCTTATCTTTTGATGCTCATCCGGCCTCCATTCGTATGCCCATTCATTCCCAATCCGACTCCTACCACCTCCGACTACTTCCGACCACATCTGGTCTCCGCTGACATCTGACAGTACCCTTCATCAAGTGCCAATTTCCAGGATCTCATTAGCCCGGTTTGTACCAGATCCTTTTGACGTCATCCATCGGCAATCGTTCCTAGTGCCTGTCAATCAATCTTCATTTGTTGCTGCCTGTGCAGTACTCTAATCAAAGTACAATCCGCCAGCATTCAGCACTCACCTCCATCAGATCCAGCTCCTTCCTTCTTTGGCCCGATCCTTGACTCCCTCTTTGGTCCAAAGACTCGTTTCGCTCATCCCGGTCAGCTAGTCAATACACCCCCACCAGGCCACATTTGGCTGTTATCCTCATCTAAACTTCATATCAATGATCCAAGCTGGTTTCCCAATCAAGCACGTCTCTGGACTTCAATTCCTGTCAACAATCCGCTGCTAATTGACTCCCTTATTGACCATCCCATCCTATATCCCCTTGAAGATGACTTCTTGACTCCAACAGAGCTCAATACACCTGTCAGATCCTGGTCATCTAGCTCATCTATCGTCATGGCTCAACCAGTTCGCTCCAAATTTGACTTCCCCCTCGCTCTCGGAATGCACCCAAGAGATTTTCAGGGCAATATGATGAAGTTGCCACCTTCCTCAAAACTTTTGCCGAGCTTTCCAATGCATATGGTTTAACAAATGAAGACCGCTTCGAACGACTTCCTCTCTATGTCAAACAATCGGTTCGACAAGTAATTGAAGGCTTAACCAAATTCCATCAGAAGAACTGGACCGCATTTGATGCCAAGGTTAGAGTCCTATATGATCATGACCGGACATCAAAACACTTCAAAGAGAAATATCTAGAGAACTTTACTACCAAGTATCGTCACAGGGTCCTTCGAAATCTCTATGACTTCCATCGCTATCAAAGGAAATTCACTCGCATTGCAGGCTGGCCACTCAATCGCTCCAAGATCAGTGACAGTGCCTATGAAAGATACTTCTGGCATGGTATTCCAAAATCTATTCGGGAGAAACTTGAAGACAGAATGCTCCAGGAAAATGCTGCACTCGACAGATCAGTTCCCTTCAAAATCGACATTGTAGTCAAAGCTGCAGAACACATCTTCGACCTTGGTAAATTCTATGATGATGAATCTGACTCAGATGGTCTTGTTTCAGAAGCAGATGATTCAGATGAAGAAGAAAGTGGTTCATCAGACAATGACGACAGTGATTCTGATGACAACAAGAAGAAAAAGAAGAAGAAGGCAACCTCCAAGTCCAAGAAAGCTTCCCCAGCTCCTTCCCCTCCTACTTCGACTTCTACTCCATCATCTTCGACTTCTAAACCCAATGGCTCATCCCAGAATGAAACTGATGAAGTTGCAGATCTCATCGACAAGCTTGCTCACATGAACATCAGCGACCCCAACTACTACTCTCTCTATTTTGTCACAAAGGCGCCCATTATGGTCAATACTCTTCCGAAACCCTCCCAACGCTCAAGTGAATCTCGCCCTCGCACCAATACATCCTCCTCGAGTCAATCCCAACAGGCTAATTCTAGCTCGTTTGAATGCTATTTCTGTGGAGAAAAAGGACATGGAACTCGATGATGCCATCAAGCTGACACTATGATTGCTGCTAACACAATAGCTCGAAATGATTTAGGTCATATCACATGGCCAGATGGTTCAGACATCCTTCGTAATGGCTCAGAAACTATTTTATCTGCCATCAATCGAGAATTAGCTCTCCAACTCAGGAAAAATTCGGATCGTCCTGCAACCACCAATCTAATCATGGCTCCTCCAGAAATATATGCAGCTGACTCAGACTATTCAGAGAGCGACAGTGGCAAGGTCTATGCACAGTATACCAATCCTGTCTCACGACCACGTGACGAGAGAAAAAGTGATAGGAAGAAGACAAGATTCGATGGAGTTTATCATCCTCCTCACCCTAAGCTTGCTCCCAAAACTCAAGACACGTTATCTAATCCAGCAGTCCCCTCTCAGGCAACGATATCCCCTCTTCCTGATGCATCCCAGTCTCCTACTCCATCAGCATCAGCAGACAAGGAGAGCTAACTATTGGCTAAAGACAGCTATGGAGTCATACATTCACTGAATATCTATGATGCTGAAATGATATCATAGCATTCAAGCTCAGAAATGGGGTTGTAATGACATCATAATGACTCTAGCTAATTAATATTGGATGATAAATAAGTAGTCACCTGCTGTGGAGCTAATTAATGATTTTGCTGACCAATGAGTTGGCTTACCTCAGCTTCTGAGATACAATAATGGTAATTATTGGTCAGCAGCTGAGTTGAAGCTGAGTTACTGATTTGGCAAGTTTTAGGTCAGCAACCCAAGTTGTGGACTCTTGTGGATCATTAATAGGGAACTCAGCAGTAGTGACAAGAAAGAGAACCACTGATTAGAAACACTTGGAATCCTATAAACAAGACCAGGAGACTATAATTACATTATAGGGATCCCTAACAGAACATCACAAAAACATCCTTGATTCACCGTTTCCCATCTTTCCGAGTTTTCCGTTTGTCCAATCCTTTCTGTTTTTGTCTGATCTTAAAAAACAAAAAAAAGAAACAACTTCATTGTCTGATAAACATTCTATATTACACCACTGAAAACTCTTCCGATTTATTTACTTTTCTCCTTCTGACTCCTATTTACTCCATCGTTCCTCTTCTGGCCCATTGACCTCTGGTCCAAGCCCCGCCATTCTCCCCGATTCCTTGTCAACTTGTTTTTCCGAATCCACATCATCCAGATTCACCGCCTCCTGGCCGATTTCTGCCTCCAATTTCTGGCCAACTTCCGCCTCCAGTTCCTTGGCAATTTCCGCCTCCTCCAGAACCTCCTTCTCCAGAACCCCTGGAATGACATCAACGACCACTCTGACGTCATCTGCTTCCCTCGCCTTTCCTTTTCCCTTCTCTGACACTTTCTCTGGTTGAGGTTGTGGCCCAATGTTTTCCACCTCATTCTCTGACCTGGCTTCCGACCCAAACTCCGGTTGCAGTGCTGAGTCCCGATGCTCTGTGGTATGTCTCCCACTGCTTCTTCTGGAACTTGAACTTGACCTCCACAATCCTGTGCGACCTCTTCAATGTATTGTTGAAGGCCGCCATCCCCTCCACATTGTAGCGGAGCCACTTCGTGAGGGAATGAATTGTCTTGCGGAGCCTGTGGATTTCCACCGCGAGCCCCACATCCTCCGCTTCGTCCTCCACGTTGTCCTCCGCGGCCTGCTCCTTTCCTTTACCCTTTCCCAATGATGCCAACCCTTCCTGATCCACGACCGCTTCCGCCTGACATTTTTTGGTCGCCAGTCCTGGTCCAGCCTCTGCGTTCTCTGCCTGAACCCGCCTGGACACCGGCAGCGATGATTTCCCCGCCATCTCCGCCGCGAAATCTGCATCACCTGGCCTCATGCACTTCTTCTGATTGTTTTGACACTGAATGCACGCCTGCTTCTGCGATTTTACGGTTTTCCATTCCTCGTCAATGCACTCCAGCCCCCGTGTCCAACAGAGCATGCATCAATTGTCATATTTGTCAGCCTCTGACGAATTCTGAACCACCTTTCTAATTCTGGTTGACCTTCCGTTCTCGATCAGCCTTCTCTGGCTAGTCCGATTCTTCTGTCAATCTATCAATTAACAGACACAAAATTCTGCCTTACCGAAACATTTTTGAGTCAAGGCTTCCTCCCACCTCAACTCCTCCTGCACTGCTTGTGTCGATTTGGCTTTCTACCTATCCACCTCCTCCTTCCACTTCCTCCAGTCAGCATCCTCCTTCTCCTTTGCCTTCCAATCTCGTTCTTCTTACTCCTTCCGCTCCCGTTCCTCCTTCTCCTTCCGATCCCGCTCCCGCTGTTCCGCTGCCTCTCTCTCCCGCTTCTCCCGCTTTGCGTTTGCCCTTTTCCACATCTTAGTCTCCAGTTCTGCCCTTTTCCGCTTGGATTCTCTCACTTCAGTGGTGAGCTCTTCGCCGGAGCTGATTTCAATAATGAAATGTGTAGGCGACAATGACCTGGAGCGCGATGGCATTTTTTTTCTTAGGTGGTGGTGGCAGGGGATCAAAAGGTGATTTGCACTTCCACAAAGCATTTCCCCTATATATATGTCCGATCCAAGATCTCAGCCTTTATGGATAACCAACACCCAAAACTTCCCACGATATTCAATAGCGTAATCGGCCTCGAGGGCTCGGCTGCAAAAGGGAGATACTGTTAGATCTCAGATCCGACTCGCATTACTCCAACGTCTTGCATATTCCGAATAAGCCCTTTTGTGCTTATCTCCAACATATCCCCATTTATTATTCTTAGCCACAATTCTATTTCGATATTATCCCTGTACGTCTTATCTTGATCCCCATATTCGCTCTGACTTTGGAACTCTGTATCACGCACCCTTATCTTCCATTTCTGATTTCGGAATCCCGTATGTTCTTAAATATGTTTTCTCTTGATCAAGCTTCTTTAGCTTATATATCTCTTATATCATATATCTTATACCTCTTTCTCATATCTCACATATCCTTCACATATCTTGTTATCTCACCTTGTCATTCCAACATAACTTGCAACACCCTGTACACCTGATATATCCTGCCCATCCTATATCATTAAACCTTTATTACACTTCATCGCTCCAAACTTCTACCTGCAATAAGGCCTTCAAACCTTGTTCTGTATTCTGTTTGTTCTGATTATCCAATTATCCAATTATTCCAATTATTCCAATTATTCCAATTATCCAACTATCCAATTATTCCAATCATTCCAATTATCTCGATTATTTCTGACCCTACCTCATCCGAAATTCCAAAACCCTCCTTGATTACACTCACTTTCCAGTAAAGCTAACCCTTACTCGATATTGATTTATCGTTACCCCTATCCCATCCCGCATTGACTATTCCATTCCCAAATACCCGAAACCCCTGCTCATCTCTGATAAGTCTCAACGTATCATTGGCACTAACCTTCCAAATAGACCCGGCCAATCGGAACCCCGATAACACCTTCCAGTCTTCAAATCTGAAATACCAGGGCACTAGAAATCCAAGAGGGCGCAACCCATAAGTTGAAGCCAACGCCTGTATAGATCAGTCTTCAGGTCTCCGACTTCCGAGTCATCCAATATTCCACGCATTTCTGAATATTGCGACTACCGATCTCGGTCAAGGAGAGTTCCAACCAAATCCGACCCCTACGTCGAATCTGGCCTATAACAGTACTGTGAAAGGCAGTAAATTCTTGCAGTAAAGTACTTGTTTTCAACTGGGCTAAAAGGCCACTATGCCAAGTTATCTGGCACAGTCTGCAAGCACTATTTAAGCAGCAACATATTGCAGAGTCACCAACCAATGAAACGGTCTGTAACAAACAGCAGTGTTGTATTTAGGGGACACATACTGTAAAGCACACGCAAGCCCATACATTTTTGTTGTCTCTGATCCACAGTCTATGGTTGACTGAATTGGCATACCTGGATAATATTACATCATTGGGTCAAGATCAGGATGTGAAATACATACCGCCGACTTCCTCCACCACCGAGAGGTAGAGATATGCAACCACCTCTCCCAGATGATTATTAGGAACTACCCATAAGCCTGACCATTTTCCTGACCACACGTCCTGAATCCCCCACACCGGGAAGCCGATCACGTTGAGTTTGTCATGGCCATCTCTGCTCCACTTGTAATGAGGTCCTAGGGTTACCAAAGGAACCCAATGTGGTTTCTTAGCCGCTGGGTCACAGATTTTGAAGCCCTCAGGATCTTGTAGGCACATTTCCAGCTCTACATACTCCCTAGACCAACCCTTAGCATCAGACAGTCTGTATTTCTTGCTCAATGTCCCCCTCACCTTGTCAGATGTATCCCATGATCTCTTGAGATACTCTCCCTAACTACACATGGGCTGCATCACCTTGTTGGATCTTTTGCCATCTCATCCAGGACCAGCTGGTGCTTGACAACATCGGGCATATCCTGCATCGTTTGCTTGCTGGCTTTTAGGCCCATATGAGACCTGCATCTAACAATAGACCTAGGACTAAATGGACGTGCAGTCAAAAACTTATTTAAAATTTTATCACAAGTACACACCTTATCATGATATTTACCTCAGATTGGAGGAGCTCACTGAGTTCTTGCTTGTTCGTGATACCACGACGGTTGTACTCTCGAAGAAGGAATTGAAGGGTCAGGTCATTGTGTGAAGCTTCAATTGGACCCATGTGAGAATAGCATGAGATAAGACAAAAAAAAAAAAAACTCACGACAATGCTTGTATTGGTTGATCTCTGTCAGATTGGGTGCACGTGTGTGACTAGGACATTTGCTTTCGCATTCTGCAGCATCCGATACTTCCACGGAATTTTCATTTGGCATTTTGGTGTCCCAAAAGGCTACATTTGCTATCAGTTGATGTTTGCTCACAGAAGAAAAAAGTACAACCAAAGTAACATACCAACAAAATGTCACGTGACACGTACCCATTGCATTCTAAGTGGTGTGCAACTGGTGGTGGGTTCCTAAGAATGCCGGTATGTAGTGCTGGACAGGCAAAAATGAAGGGCGGGCTAAGTATTTTTCTACTCTTGCCCTCACACCTAAACCGACCAGAAAATTGGGGGTCTCGGATGATCAATTTAGAAAGAACTAGGCTCAGTTGATACCAAACCTAGCGCAGCACTGCTAGCACTGCCAGAGGTTGGTTTATGTGCCCTGTAGTCAAATCTGGAGGTAGGTTATCCAGTAGGTATGTAGTCTGTAGATGAAGCAGGTAGGTAACAGAGCTATTTGTTGAGTCATTACATAACTCACATCAGATCAAAAGCCTCCCTGACTGTGTATGTACCCCGGGATTGTAATTTTCAACCTGGCCCCCAACTGGGCATGGCATTCATTTCAAAACTTGCTATAGTGTTTTAAAGAACATATGAGACCTGGTCTCAGTGCGGAGTGATGGCGAGCCTGTGAGTCTTGAATGGCACACATGGGCTGGCTATCTGGATCACAGTTTATGTAATCTGTGTCCGTAGATATAGCATTCGAACGAATATGCCTTTTGTTCTCCTTCGTCCTGACCTTCACCTTCCAAGAGTCACAAAGTCTTTCTGGTTATTCAACATGACTGGAAGTGCACCTCCAGCAGCCAGCTCAGGAAACACCTCACAGCACATCAATCCAAGTAGCATGGCCAATGCTCAAAATCTGGCGCCATCTACTTTCACTCTAGCTCTGATGACAACCAACAGCTCCACAACAAATCTAGATCAACTCAGGGATGATATCAATGCCATGAGGACTCGCCACTGTCGGAAAATTGGCAAGGAGCAAATAGACAGACACTATATGATGCTCATCTGGATTACGAATTGTAATCCGGATCTGGCATCCATAATATTGGCACTCACATACGATAATCCAAATGAACATGCCGTAGAACATGGAGATGCTTGACTGCGACCATGGACGACGAGTTTGCTTGCCGTTGGATCATAAACATCGCAAATTCCTTACCTGTCTTACCATATATGGTTTGAACAATTCTCCCCTCTCAATGGTGCCAACATTTCCTATGCACCGACACCTTCCACTTGCTGATGACCTTGCACTCAGGGTTCCTCCGGTGTCTATGGCTCCTCTGTTGATGTGCGCTCTGTTAAACAAACCTTCTAGTGCATCGCCTCATCCTGAAACTGGTGGCGAACACATTTCACCATGTTATCTAGCAACTCTGGGGCATGAAGAGTGCAAATGGGCCTTCAGGTAAGATTCATGGATGTGTAATCTATTATAAACTGATGTTCATTCCATATTTACATCCCAGGAACTTCAGGACATTGCTGACGTCCTGGAGCTCCCAAATCCATTGATCACGAAACGTGGATACCGTGTGAGCGCGCTGGAATCGTTCCCACTGGGATGTGCTCATTTACGCAGCCCAGACACACAATGGGCTCTCGTGAGCAAGTATGATTGCCCACAGTCAGAAGTCTTGGAGATCATTAATGAGACCACCTGCTTTATCAACAACCACTGGGGCCATCTCTTGGATTGGGACGGCTCCAGGTTACTCCACCCCAATCACCTGTGTGAGTACGCGGATGCCCTCCATGCCTTTGGAGTGCCATGCAAGACAATCTTTGGGTTTATCAACTGCACGATACACCTGACGTGTCGTCCAGGTGAGTTTCAAGAACTTGTCTATATGGGGTACAAGAAATGTCATGGGATAAAGTACCAAGGCATAGTCATTCCAAATGGTTTGATTGGCCATCTCTCAGGCCATTTCCATGCTCCTCAAAACAACATGGGCATCCTGGCAGAGAGCAATCTCCTAGATTACCTTGAATCCCATGCCATACAGCCCAGATAGATGCATGCGGATCCCCTGGCTCACCGCTACTTTCAGGTTTATGGGGACTCTGTATATGGTGTAAGTCCAGTGATGGTCAGTCCATATGCTGGCATCATTCCTCCCACCCCTGAGAAATGAGTATGGAACACAGCAATGGGAGGAATACGAATTTCTGTGGAGCATGGCTTTGGGCTCGTGCTCCAGGACTCACCACAGTTAAACTGCTTCTGGTGCCAACGTATTTGGGAGACTCATTGCGGGGTTATGTACCAAGTTGGGATGCTCTTGACAAATTCACGAGCATGTCTCATCCCAAACCAGACTGCATGTCGCTACAGCTGTGACCCACCCACGCTCGAAGAATACTTTCATGCTGGTTAGGCTGTTTTGGGCAGTGGAGCGGTTAGCAGTTTCCTGTGTGCTTGTTTGTTCACTAGTTATCTCATTGTTGGGTACTTCTGCGCAATGACAATTTTGATGTTCTAATGAGTGATCACAAAACAAATTGGATTGACAACACAATTACATTTAGGAGAAAGAACAACAGGGTAGGAGGTCAATAGGTTCTGCTATTGTGTCTGCTCAGAGATCATCCCAGGGCATACAAGTGGAAAGAGATAATGCTGGGCCTGCTCAAAAGAGCCCTGGGTGAGCTGGTCTGGAGGTGGAATGGAAAAAAGAAGAAGGCCTCTACAGGGTGGCTTCTCACTCTTGGAAAGAGAACGAGGAAGTGTCGGAGTCCTCCTCCTCACTGATCAGCGAAATATCTGCTGGGACAGCAGGCAGGAAATTCTTGGAAAGCTCCTTGATATTCGTCACCATCACCATCAGCCTGCAAAAACCAGATCACTTGAGGACCTGGTTGCACCATAAAACCATGGGGGTGATTTCTGTGAGCTCTGGGTCAGGGTTATTGTTGAGCACAGGAGTGATGATGCCTGTGTGTGTTTTCATGGTCATGATCAGGAATCGTTCACCAATAACTGAGACTCCATACATCATTGGGATGGGATGGTCGTCAATCACCAGGACCTTCAGGCGTTCTTCAACCTGGTGATATGCGGACACCTGTGCTTGCAGCCTTTTCAGGTCATGGTACGGCTTGATCTCGATGATGCAAACTGGTATCGTGCCAGCATGGATAAGGTAGAAGACACTCCACTCAGGTTCGCCACAGTTCCCAGCTCTGAGGTGCTGCAGGGCAATCTGAAAACCCTCACCGTCCTTGAATAGGTGATGGATCACCGTGTCCCATGGCCCGTACCACAGGCCCTCATCCGTTGCATGTGCAGGCACCTCTTCAAACTCGATCCTCAGTTTCTTGTCCCAAGGTTTGAGGTGAAGACAAGAGGGGGCCAACAGTGGGGGCATTTTTGGATGGCTGTCAGAGAACAATGGACTTTTGAACTCCACTGACCCAGCTCACTCACCTCCCCATCAATGGTGCCCTGGACCCACGCACCCATCCCACCTGTGCTCTTCTACGGCAACATGACCCAGCTCAGTCAGTCTGACATCCCCCCTGGGATCACAAACCAGCCTGATCCACCACACCTCGATGCAATGGCATCATCAATTCTGCCATGTGACACCACAATCCATCCATGGCGTGATTTCCCTCCACCTTCTCCCAATCCACCCACCCACTCTTCATCTGTGACCCACACCGCTGCCTCTGGTCCTCCCAATTCTTACCCCCCAAGTGCTCCTCTTACTGCTCCTATTGTCTCTGCCAACCTCCCCCCTCAACCTCTATTTCCTGATGCACCACTCTCTCAGCACCATTCCCTTTATATCCCTCATGCACCCCCACCACAGCCGACAGACCAGAAAGCTGGGGCGTGTAAGACATGCACCGAGTTCACTTACGCTGACATCAACAAACTCCTCAATGCAGTCCTCCATGTCAATCTGTTCATGTGTAAGCACGCCCAGAATAAGGAGAATTGGCAAGAAGTCCTCAGGGTCGTGCAAGAGAATGGTGGATGCTTGGGCCATGACTGGGAAACCGTTTGCAACAAGTTGAAAATGGTGCTCAAATATGTGGGGGTACGTATTTCCCTTCCCCCACTCTAGCATTCCACTGATATGCCTGTATTCGTCTCCACAGAAGCCCAATGCCAAATCAGCATTCCCTAGATCAACACTCAGCCAGGAATTGGAGGGTGACCCACAAAGGTTCGCTATCCTCTCGGGCCACATAGATGCAATTGCAGCTATGAAAAAGCATGCCAAACAAGTGCTTGATGATGAGTGCGACCAGGTCAAAGAAGTGAGCCCCTCCCCTTTACTACTGCCCAATCCCTCTAACTTACCTCCCCTCCCAGGCTCAGGACGCGAAGGCAGCACATGGCCACACCATCTGTAATGCCATGCTCATTGGTCATGCACACCTGTCCAAATGCACATTGGAGGACTTGTTCGAGTCTGATGAGTCGGACAAGGAGAATACGCCACATACGTCCACGCCGTCATCATCTGCTAACACCCTTGCTGACAGCAAACCCCAAATCTCAGCGAAATGTTGCAGAGAGGAGGGCTTTGACTTGTTAGCATCCCTGTTCAAGTCATCCATCAACAAACAGGATGAAATCCAAATGCACCAGAGCATTGTTAGTGATGCGCTCATAGAGGAGCATCGTCGGGCCAATAAAGAGGCATGTTTGGGGCGTGAGGAGCTGAGGGCCATGAGAGATGAATTACATCTTTCCAGGGAGGCGCAAGAATGAAACAATCTCGCACTTATAGATATCTTGAGGCAAGGCCTTCTCTAACTCTATACCATCATGTCTTCAGAATATACATTTATGCCAACTTAGAAACAATGTGTGAAAGGTCTCCCTTTTTTTAAAGACAAATTTGGTCCTGCAGTTATAATCTGCCCAAGTAACTCCATAATCTATGGTTATGATATCAGAATTGGCCAGAGCTAATTCGGATGAGCATCATATATTGTCTAATATTTGTTGCACATTACGGTGCACAAGCATTGTCAGGTCTAAAATTAAAAAGGCACTAGTGCTAGTTGATTATTGTTATGTACCTATATATGTGATGATCAGGATTTGGTGTCAGTGAGATTTCTGATAAAGATGGGGATGTCGGGTTCAGGATATCTTTTGTTCGCCGATAGTGGAGGGAGCAAATGAAACATGCAATGAATGCACAAAGGATGGGAGGATGTGCCGTCAACCAGGAACATCGGGATTTGCAGAAGAAGTCGCAAAAGGCATGGATATGGCTGAGGGAGGAACAGCGGAGTTACTGGTGAAGGAAATCCGAGAGTTGCGGAAATCCGTTGATCGACATGCAAGTTCCATCCGGACACATTCCGAGGAGATGCAGATTCTCACCTCATGGGTACAAAGGATGGTTCAGCACCAGGAGCAGGAATTGGAAGTAAGGATGGAGGAAATGGAAAGGGATGAAATATGGGAAATGGAGTCGGAAAATTGAATTGGGATTTGAGCGGAAGCACGAAGCGGAATTTCTTGGAACAGATGGAAATGTAATTAGGGACTTTAACATAAAAATGTAGGAAAAATCAGAAAAATCAGAAAAGGAAAGAAAAAGTTAAAGAAGAGTCAGACCAGGTTTGTCAGGATATTTGTGATGAAAGTCTTCAATGATCTCTGAAGCGTTGCCTAATTCCGTAGTGGGGAATCCATGAGGTTTCTTCATTGGTACCGTGATAACCCGTCCAGTGTACCAAGTATTGTATCTTGCAATGTCGGCAATTGTCTATCTTGGAGTCCAGAATTTCGTCAATTTCATATTCAGGTTCACCTTCAGTAATAACTGGCGGAGGTGGAGGCTGTATTCGGTTTGGGATTTCATTCGGAGTCGTGGGTTCTAGCATGGAAACGTGGAAGGATGGGTGAACAGCATGCATACTGTCAGGTAGTTGGAGAATAAAGGCTCTATTACTGGTACCTGTGGGTGCGATGATATCAAAAGGTCCGAGGTATTTTTCAGCAAGCTTCTTTGAAGGTCGGGTTGTGCGGAAAAATTCGGCTTTGATGAAGACGTTGTCGCCTACTTTGAAGTCCGGAGCTGGAGAACATTTCTTGTTCGCAGGTTCCTCGTATCAGGATTGCGCATCGGAAATTCTGTTTTGGAGTTCCTGGTGGAGTTCATCTAAGTCGATTGCGAAATCTTTCGCACAGGATGAAACGAGACCGTGTTTGGGATGGACGGAGATGTCGGATTGTAACCTTTGTTAGCGAAGAACGGAGAGACTCCTGTTGTTGCGTTTGGAGTGTTGTTATAGGCGAATTCTGAGATTGGAAGAAGTTCAGCCCAATTGTCTTGTTGATAGTTACAATAAATGCGAAGGTATTGCTCAAGAGTCTGATTTGTTCATTTGGTTTGTCCATTGCCTTCGGGGTGATATCCAGAGGTGAAATGGAGATTCATGTCTACCACCTTTCCGAGTGTGCAGAAAAAGGAAGACACAACTTTGGAACCTCGGTCGGAGGTAACATGCGTCAGAACACTGTGTTTGGAGAAGACGAGGAGAACGAAAAGCTGAGCAAGCATCGGAGAAGTTATTGTCGTGACTGTTGGAATGAATATTGCTTGTTTTGTGAGTCTGTCAATGATAATGAGGATGCTGTCAACACCCGATGAAAGCGGAAGCGGCTCGATGAAATCCAAGGATATGGTCTTGGTGGAATTGGTAAATGCTTAAGGAATCCATAAGGCCAGTGTCGTTGGGATTTTGATCGCATACATGTTCTACAGGATTTGACATAAGAGATAATGAAGTCTTGGAGTTTCGGCCATGTATATTCACGTTGGATGTTGCTGAGTGTCTTGTTTTGTCCGAAATGTCCAGAGATTTGGTGGTCGTGCAGATATTGTAGAACGCAGAGTCAGAGGTCGTTAACATCGGGAACATAGATTCGGTTGTCAAGTTGGAGGAGTCCTTGAGGATCGACTGACCATGGGGGTGTCAGAGGATTTGCAGGATCGGAGGAAATTGCAGGATCGGAGGAAATGGATTGTCGGATTTCTTCATGGAGTCGAAGTCCATGATGGTAACTGCGTGGAGAATTGTGACATTAAGGGATGTGGCTCAGAGGGACAATGACAGCTGTTCGTTAGTGAAAACCAGGTGGAAATTGTGCGGGTTAACACTGGCATAGTCGCTACTCCCCTCTTTAGGATAGACGTCCCATCATTTAGTTAAAGAGTTGGGTTTTGTTCCAAGTTTCCCAGGTTGGAATCGGATAACAAGGTTGAACTGACATAGGTATTCCAACCATCGTACTTGTCGTCAGGTTAAAAGCTTGGTGGTGGCAAAATATTTGAGGTTCTTGTGGTCGGTTACAACGTCAATGGTGGAACCGGAACCTTCGAGGTGGTGTTGCCAAATCTTGAAAGCTTCGAAAATAGACAGTAATTCCTTGTCATGAACATTGTAGTTTAATTCCAGGGTGGTGAAAGTTCTGGAATGAAAAGTTACAGGGTGGATTTTGCCATCTTCCGGAGAAATGATAGAGAGGATTGCCACGAGGGCATAGTCTGAAGTGTCGGTTTCCACGATGAGTTGACAATTGGGAATCCAGTGCGTAAGGATCGGAGCTGTGGTGAAGGCTTTCTTAAGTGTTTCAAACAATTTTCAACACTCATCAGAGAAGTTCCACTTTACGGATTTCCGAGTAAGTCGGGTAAGTGGAATTGCAATGTCAGAGTAGTTACGAATGAAGCGTCGGTAAAAGTTCGCAAACCCTAGGAAGGATTGGATATCTTTTACTTTTCAGGGTTCGGGCCATTCTTGGATTACTTTGATTTTATCATCTGCCATTGAAAGTCCTTCCAGAGAGAGTATGTATCCGAGATATTCCACCGTTGTCTTGTGGAAGTCGCATTTGTCAGATCTTGCATAAAGTCTATTTTTTCAGAGACGTTGGAGGACTTCACGGCCATGTTCTCCGTGTTCTTCCAGGTTGTTGGAGTAAACTAAGATGTCGTCCAAATAGATGAGGACTGAAATGTGACTGGAAACAAATCAAGGTGTCCTGAGCCAGGAAATGCTTGGGGCATCCTCTGGAAAGCTATCATGTTAACATCATGTATGGACTTGTAACATGCTTGTTCTATTTAATATGGCCCAGATATGTTTCAAACTCAGAAATACATGGAAAAATTAAAATGTTCATAGTATGTATTTCATATTATCACAGAATATTTTGTGCATGCACTGGAAGAGGCCATATTTTGAACATTTTGATTTTTCCATGTATGTCTGGCTTTGAAACATATCTGGGCCATATTAAATAGAACAAGCATGTTACAAGTCCATACATGATGTTAACACGATAGCTTTCCAGAGGATGACCCAAGCATTTCCTGGCTCAGGACACCTTGATTTGTTTCCAGTGTGTCGAGCATGTCGGTGAATATGTCATTCACGAATCACTGAAAAGCAGCTGGTGCATTAGTGAGACCGAAGGGCATAACACGCCATTCAAAGGAACTGTATCAGGTCCTGAATGTGGTCTTCCACTCATCGTCCTCTCTAATGCGGACTAAATGGTAAGCATGTCGGAGATCGATTTTGCTGGAAATCCACGCTTTTCCGGGGCTCTCCAAAAGGTCAGAAAGTCGGGGAGGTGGATATCGGTCCTTTTTCGTGATTTTGTTGAGACCACGGAAATCAATACAGAGTCGGAGTCCACCTAATTTCTTCTTCGAGAATAATACTGGAGCACCATGCAGAGAAAGTGAAGGGCGGATGAATCCTATGGCTAGTGCCTCATCAATGAACTTTCAGAGTGTTTCTAGCTCAACTGGGGATGGGGAATAAATGGTTCCCAAGGGGGGACTCTCTCCCTCTATCAGGTCAATCTTGAGATCGTATGGTCGATGATCGGCAAGGATTTCTGCTTTCTTCTTGCTGAAGACGTCGGAAAACTTGTGATATTCCGATGGAACACCATCGAGATTGGCTGTCAGATCAGGATTCGGGGAAGCGTTGATGATGGAAGTGGATCTTCCTTTTGGAAATACACATAACTGAAAGATCTCCTCATTATCTAGTTTGCACAGGTGAGCGAACACAGAAGCAGGGACTAGGTTGATAGGTGAGTCTTGTTTGGATGTTGGAGGGGCGTCCGCGTGATTGGATTACGGGACTCCAGAGACCGCAGAGGCGGATTTCGTGGAGAGTGACGTTGGAATTGAATCTTGTTGCTGAGGAGTGCGGAACGATATACTGCTCAATACCCAGTCAATCAACGGATTGTAGCGGGTGAGCCAGTTGTGTCCTAGCACAACAAAGCAGCTAGAATCAAGTAGTAAGTGGTGTTACATACATAGCAACAACCTGATTTTTGCCAGACGGAAAGCAGATTGGCATATCGATAGCCTGCATGATTGAGTTAGAAGTGCCATCGAAAAGTTTTAGAGGGATTTGCAGAATGTTGTGGAACTCCAGCAGAAGCTTGGAAGCGAATGATGAGTCTACAAAACAGTGAGTGGAACCGGAGTCCACGAGAGCTTGAATGTTAGTATTCGGAATAATGTCGGAAGTCAGTCGTATAGTAAGAGAATTGGATTTTGAAAGAGCGGAAGTGTTGAGTCGAACCTCGGAAAATGCACAGATGGAATCAACACAGCTCTGGGTCTGTGCAGAGAGGTCTCAGAGCTGCTTATTATTATTTTGAATCCGTAATGGCTGCAGGTTCGGCCTTGGATTCAGGTTTGCTCGGAATTGCAGAGGCTGCTCGAGCCTTCAATTGAGCATTAAGGGAGGTTGATCGTGGACAGTCCTTTGCGATATGCCCAGGTTTCCCACAGAACATGCAAAGGTTTTGGTCCATGTGTCGCTGTCTTTCCTGTTGGGTTAGTTTTCCGTCTTTTCTGAGTATGTTGGAAATATCCAGAGTTTTTCGGAAATTCGATGTGGAGGACTGAGGTTTGGTGGAAGAGGCAGAAGCCAAACCATTGTTGTTGTTCATCCTCTTCTGCGATTGGTTCGATCGGGATTCTTGCTTGTGAAATTTGCTACTGTTGCTGGAGTAGTTATTGTTGGAAGTGGTGGCGCGGTTGACCTCACCTCGTCGTTCCCAATAACAGCTGTTGATGGTTTGCGCAAGTTGTCGGAGTTCTGGAAGCATGTCGGCTTTGTCCCAGGTTGCAAGAATATCTTTAATACGATCGGGAAGTTTAGTATAAAAACGCCTACGAAGGGCGGTGTCGCCCCAATTGACTCTAGTGGCTAGGCAATTGAATTCTATGATAAACTTTGTGATGCATTGGTTGTCGTGCATTTGGAGATTGTCGAGTTCGGTTTCTGCATCGCCGATGGGATCGTAAGCTCTGAAATTCTCTCAGAGTACCGTTGTGAAGTCCCGATAGTTTGTAAGCCAGGGCAGGTCTTGGAAGGTGTCGTCATCTAAGAGTTCAGGCTCAAAAAAATCTAAAGCCATCCCTTTTAAAAAAGAGATAGCATAAGTAACTTTCGCTTCATCACTGGAAAAGGTCTGAGGACAGTCGTGGAAGTGGAGTTTGCATTGAAGGAGGAAAGGATGGAGCTTTCAGGAATCTGATTTGTCGAAGGTGTTGGGTTTGCGGAGTTTGGTTTTTCTCTTTATTTGGAGTTCCCATGTGCTTGGCTATCTGTTTCAAAGCTTTTAACATAGCCTTCCCCTCATCTTCTTCATCGTCCTCATCGTCCTCATTGTTGTTGATGTTGTCATCGTCACTGGGGTCATCTTTTGGTTCGTGATTTGAGAGGCTAGATCCGGGGTCTGTGATTCCGGTGACAGTACGGGATCTGGTAGAAGGCATAGTGAATGGATCAAGAGTTTCAGTTTGAATATACTGTTATCAACTAAATTTCTTCTCGTCAGATGTCGGAATTTGTTGGAATGTCGGAG
Organism: Ramaria rubella; assembly: GCA_015039355.1. Classification (NCBI taxonomy): domain Eukaryota; kingdom Fungi; phylum Basidiomycota; class Agaricomycetes; order Gomphales; family Gomphaceae; genus Ramaria; species Ramaria rubella. The sequence goes on along the minus strand of MU134439.1, from coordinate 203,243 downwards.
TTCAGGGTTTGGAGTTGGAAATCAGAACATACAGACGTTGGCTTCAACTTATAGGTTACGCCCTCTTGGATCCTTCATGTCCTGGTATTTCGGAAGGTCGGGATGTTGGAGGAGTTGGACAAGATCAGAGAGTCGGATAAGACTTAGAGGCAGAAGTGAGAAGTTATCGAGTCAAGGTGGGTCAATATTCAAACTGACTAAAGAGTACATGGAGGAGTTGTATATAACGAATTGATACAATCCAAATCAGAAAGATACGAACATGGAAATACAAAACGGAGCGAATATGGGATCAGGGTAGAAGTAAATATGGACATAAGACCAAAGATATAGATCTTTGATGAAAATGACTAATTATAGATGGGATGGAGATAAGTAAAAACGGGTGGAGGAAGTCGGAAATATGAATCGGAATATATCGGAGAAAAGCAGAAAAGCTGGGAATGAATCTGGGTTCTAACACCAGCTGATGTCTATGGCAGCACCCATTTCTGGGCCAGCATTTTCCCAAACTCCTAATCATAGACCAAACACATCGACTGGTCTTAACTGAACTCTCACTTTCTTCATTTCATGAGTTCAAAACACTTCTTGGTTTTTTTTTCACTTGTGTCTCCCATTTTTCACAACTTTTGAACTACAATACTGTTTTCTATTTTTAAGCAGTGCATTATGCTGACATTAAAGGTAAGAAGTCTCCAAACACCGCCCAAACATTGTGAAGTGTTAACTTCTTGATTCCCAAACTTTTGTGAACCTCCTGAGCCTGTGAAGCATATTCAGGGCTGACAAATTCAATATTCTTCTTACCGCCAATAGCTTCCATTAATTGTCCTACCGCAGTTTTATCTACAGCTTGAAGATGGTTCTCAGCACCATATTGTGCATGCAGTGCAAATGCTATGTTTGGGGAAACTCCAGATGGCAATACTTTCTTGCAGTCCTTGCGCACATGGTGGTTATTGAACTGATTACGAAGCACATCTAGCTCTTGTTGTATTAGGGTTGGCCATAGCCATTGGACTAGTGCACTTACAAATGTGATGTCAGCACACTGAAATACGAAGCTGTTAGAACCCATATCCATTCTCTGATTTTCCAACAATCTCTGAAACTCCTTTTCTGACAATCTCTGACAATCTCTGAAACTCCTTTTCCGACAATCTCTGACAATCTCCTTTTCCGATAAGCCTTTCCAACGTTCTCAGAAATCTCCATTTAAACATCCTTAGTCATCCTTCAGAGATCTACCTCCCAATCTTATATCCATATGTCCTATCTCCAACTTCGTATTTGTTTCCGTATTCACCCCATCTCGGAATTCCATATCTCATATCATTACCTGTTATGTCTCTGATTCGGCATCCTCAGTTATTCCTTAAATATGCTTGGTGTACATCTCTTTCTCTAGTTTTGAATATTGATTGTTCATTATAATTGGTCATATTGCCTATCATGTATATTGACTTATACGATGAGTCTCGCATATTGATTATATTCCAGTCATCCTCATTCTGACATCCCGAAATCCTTATCTCCGGTCTAAACTCCAATTTTTCCGAAAACGCCTAATCCTTACCTTTAAATCCTGTTCAAACACTATTCCACTCTTCTCTGATTTTCTCTGACGTTTTCCGAAATACTAGTTAAGTCTTGACTAGCAATCTTGTCATTGATCCTTCCATAGATCTCTGACTATTCCAACATTCTCTGAATTCTGACTTGTCAAGAAATCCGAAATATTAGGGCACAAGAATCCAAGAGGGCGCAACCCATAAGTTGAAACCAAGCCCATCCAATCCCGATTTTCCGATATTCTGATATTTCCAACATTTTCCACAACTCTGGTGAAAAGCAATATGGTCTTTAACAGTATATTCAAACTACCACTCTTGATTCTTACAATAACTTCTGATATCCAATTCCAATCACCTACATCTGATGCCATCTATGTCCTTTCCAGCAACCCTTCTGACCAACTAGGAGAGCTTTTCAACAATACCAGTTTTTTCTGATGACAATGATGTCAACCCTCAATGTCATTCTGACAATGGTGACAAGCTCAAACATGACAATGAAGATATCAAGATCAATCAAGTTTCCAAGGAGGGTACCTACCCTTCATTCTTGCCTTCCACACCCTTTTTTCCCAACAATTCCCAGTTCCTTGCGTACATTCCAACCAAACTCCGATATCTCCAAAACCAAGACTTTCCAACATCCTTTACCTGGTCACTGTACAAAGAATTGTCCCAAATCATCTTCCGATAGGAGAGCTACAATCCGAGCTGCAATCAGCACATCACACAGGCTCCAACTTGCAAGTCTAAACAGCTGCAAAGACCTCAGTACAGACAAATTGGCATCAACACTCTGTCCATTTTTCCAAGGCTCTTTCCACACTTTCCTATAATCCCGATTTTGATTTCTTATCATTTTCTGAAAACCTCCAACACCACTCTTTATGATTTCCGACACCATCCTCCATGTCAAATCTGAATTCTAGTGGACAACATTTCCACTTCTTATTGTTTTCCAACTTTTCTGATATTTCCGACTTTTTCCTCAAGTCTCAAACACTGCTTTTGGAATCCTGCGTTTTTCCGCAGGGCTAATCTTCAACCATGACCTAGTCATAAGTCCAGTAGGCTCCAATATGTCCATCTGTCCAGCAATGAATCCAGGTTGTTACTACCATATGGTGTAGCACCACTTGATTTTGACTGTTCTGACATGCTGGGACACAACTGACCCCCCAACTACAATCCATTGATTGACAGGGTATAGGGGAGTACCTATTTTCGCATTCCTCAACATCAATTCAAGACTCTGACTCTGACATATGTCCCTGTGGCAACTTGCAATTCACAATTCCACAAATCTGAAAATCTGATTGTGGACAACCCTCCGACCTGCTCAAATCTGTGTCATCCTAGACTATGCCTTGACAATTTTTTGTCTTAGCAATTTGACACATACAAGATTTTTGACAACTCATTTCTGAAAGGAAAATCCATCACAACCATTGATTCTTCCACTTTTCTGATGACCTTCAATTTGCCTTGAGGGAGGGAGAGAATCACCCCTTAGGAAAACTTTTATTCCTTATCTCTAGTTAAGCTGGAATAACCCCAACAGTTCATTAATGAGGCTCTAGCTATAGGACCCACCCAACATTTTTCTCTGCACAGTACTCTGATACTTCCTCACAGAAGAAATAAGGTGGCCTTTCTGGTTCTGCATCAATTATCAGCAGATTTCTCCAACACCAATTTCTCCAACATCCATTCTCTGACACTGATTTTTCTGACATTTTCCGACCCTCTAGATTTCAACAATCACTATCTATGGTCCTTTTCAACACCCATCTGTTCTGCATCCAAAAGGACGACAAGAGCAACATCCCAAGTCTGAAATTTCTTTCAACCAAGGGCACCACCTCATTTTCCAAACATTTCCGATACAATCTCCATTTTCCACAGTTCTGTTGAAAACCAGTATCACAGTAACATCTTTAATGAGAGCCTTCACTTTTGCAATTTCCTTTATTGGATTTTGCAATTTCTGACTTCAAATCTCTGATTACGATTTCCAACTTCAAGTTTCCTGATATTTTCCAACTTAACTCCATTTTTTCCGAAATTTTCCGACTTCATGACCCATTTTCCGATTCCCTCAACATCAAATCTCCAATTCTGATTTCCAACTTCAATTTCCAACTTCAATTCCTGATTCCAAGATTCCAACTTCAAGATGTCTGACTTCAATTTCCACCTCCAAGTTTTCCAACTTCACAATTTTCTGATTTTCGACATTTTCTGACATTTCTCCACATTAGAGAAATCTGACACTATTTTTCATCTAGGAATTACAATGCCATGATACTTCAATGACAATTCAACATGGAATTTTGCAATCTTTGAATTTTCAAGACTTCAAGCATCATCTTGAACACTTTTTATGCATCCAAATTTTCCGACACAAAAATTGCACAAGAATACTTGCATACCATTTCATCCATCCACTCTTATTCCGAATGTCCCAACACAAATCTGACTCTTGAAATAGACGATGGGACGTCTACCTAAGAGGGGAGTAGCGACTATGCCAGCCTTATTCTGTCACACAATTTCCATCCATCATGACCATCCTTCAGCTGTCATCATCCCTTTTCCGACCCACATCCATTAACTCCACAGTCCGTGTAGTGTCACATGGATCACGAAAACCTCAGGACCACCCAACAAGAACATTCCCTGACCCAGTATTCTGACACCCTTTATTTCCTTTCCGACATCCTTCTACTCTTTCCAAAACCCTTCTACACTTTCCGACACCCTTCTGTTCTTTCCAAAACCCTCTGATTTATTCTGACAAATTTCGATTTAACTCCATTGCACCCTGTTTTTCAAGACAACAGTCTTTCCGACTCTATCTCTACAATATCCACAAAGATAATTCCATTTCCAAATTCCTGTCAAGCAAGATTCTCAGTCATTCCAGCACATTCTGTAACCCATCCCAACTCTGAACAAGACCTTACGTCTTTGTGCAATATTTCAAGACAAAGCAAGCCTTCTCCGACAATTCCGTCGTTTTCCAACAATCCCGATATTTTCCACAATCCAACCCTTTGAACATCCTTGTTTCCACAATGTTCACCTATCTTGTCAATCTGGAATTCTTTACCTTGTTCTTTCCATGTCTATTTCCTTTTCCGATTTCCATCACACAGGTTTCCCAATGAAAACCCTCTTACTATATTACTTTTCCATCATTCTGATTCCTATCTACACCTTTGTAGTGTCCTCATCTTGAGGCCCTACTCCTCCTCCTTCCCCAACTCTGCTTCTCCACTTTTTCCCGCTTTTTCCACTTTTTCCACTTTTTCCACCTGTGAATTACCATCATTCTCCACTTTTCCATTCATCATGTGTCCACCCCTATTGTTTTTTCCGCTTTTTTTTCCGATTTTTCCGATTTTTTCTAAAAACACCATCCAGTTCCATTCTACTTCATCTTCACAGTCCAACCCTACTCTGACATCTCCATCTCCACTCCAATATCTGACATCTTTTGTAGAAGATCCAGCCATTATACCTGGCACATGAAGGTCCTCCAATATGTGGATTTTCCTCCAATGTCTTTTCCAACATTCCTCCGATTTTCTTTTCCAACATTCCTCTGATTTCCTTTTCCAAAAATCTCCAACATTTCTTCGACAATATTCCTGATATCCCTTTTTCCACATCCTTGTTCACAACCTTCTCCATGTCCTGTTCAAATCCTTATCCACCAACTTCTACATTTCTGCCTATCACACACACACTTGTGGCAGGCCCTTCCATTTTTCCAATCCATGTTTGTGCAGGATAGCCTGTGGACTTGACAATGCACAGTACACCTCCGGGTTTCTCCATTCGCTGATTTTCCGACAATTTCTCTGACATGGCCTTTTGTTAGATCCCAGATCTGACTGCCATTGTTCCGACATTTTCTGCATCCTGATAAGCCCTTTCTGCTTATTTCCGTTATGCCCCATTTATCATTCTCAGTCACGATCCTACTTTTACTTCTCCCCGTATGTCTTATCTTGATCTCCGTATTTGCCCTGATTTCAGAACTCCATATTGCACCCTTATCTTTCCATTCCGATTTTGGAATTCCACATGTTTCTTTAAATATGCTTTCCTTGCTCAAGCCTTCCTTAGCTTATATATTTCATCACATCCTCATTACAACTTCATCTCATTACACCCTCGTTACATTTTTTATTACATCTTCATTGCACTTCGTTGTATCTCATTAAAACTCATCATCTCACTACAAACCGCGATATCCTCCTCATCAGTAGCAAGCCTCAGAGTCTTTCAAATCTTTATTCCAATTATTCCAATTACTCCAATTCCAAAATTCTTGACATTTCAAAACCCATTCATTGATTACACTCGCTTTCCGTAAAGACAAAACCCTTACTTGATATTCATTTATCGTTAACCCTATCCCCTCCCATATTGGTTATTCCAATTCTGAATATCCAAAATCTCTCGCTCGTCTCCGATAAGTCTTAACGCACCATTTGTCACTGACCCTTTCTGAATAGACCCGATCATTGGAGCTCCAACACCTCCATCCGGTCTCAATCCGAAATACCAGGGCACTAGAAATCCAAGAGGGCACAACCCATAAGTTGAAGCCAATGCCCATATAGATCAGTCTTTGGATCTCCGATCTCCAACTCAGCCGATATTCTGTGCATTTCCAAATATTGCAACCCCAATTTCAATCAAGGAGAGTTCTGACCAAATCCGACCATTTTACCACCATTTCCACACCCAAGCATTTTGTAAACAAAGTTCTAATTTTCCCAGGGAGCAAATCTAGAACAAAAGGGAAATTGCTTACAATTTTCTTGGCAATTTCCTCTTTGTTCTCAATTTTCTCCCTGGGAAAATTAGAACTTTGCTTACAAAATGCTTGGGTGTGAAAATCGTGATAAAATTCACAAAAATTCCCAATTCCCACCCCAATCAAATCCTAACTTTGTTCAACATCTGCACCCCAAACAAATGTTAACCAAAAAAACACTATGTTTCCAATTTTCCCACCATACAAATAGTGTCAAAATTTGATCTTTTTGCACAATTTTCCCATGCTTTTCTCTAGGTACATTTTGTGTCATGTCTTCAGTGTATCCATATGTCCTATCTCCAACTTCATATTCGTTTCCGTATTCATCCCATCTTGGAATTCCATATCTTGTATCATTACCTGTTATGTCTCTGATTCGGCATCCTCAGTTATTCTTTAAATGTGCTTGTTGTACATCTCTTTCTCTAGTTTTGAATATTGATTGTTCATTATCATTGGTCATATTGCCTATCATGTATATTGACTTATATGATGAGTCTCACATATTGATTATATTCCAATCATCCTCATTCTGACATCCCGAAATCCTTATCTCCAGTCTAAACTCCGATTTTTCCGAAAATGCCTAATCCTTACCTTTAAATCCTGTTCAAACACTATTCCACTCTTCTCCGATTTTCTCCAACATTTTCTGAAAATACTAGTTAAGTCTTGACTAGCTGTCTTGTCATTGATCCTTCCATAGATCTCCGACTATTCTGACATTCTCCAAATTCCGACTTGTCAAGAAATCCGAAATACTAGGGCATGAGAATCCAAGAGGGTGCAACCCATAAGTTGAAGCCAAGCCTGTCCAATCCCGATTTTTTGATATTCCGATATTTCCGATATTTTCCACAACTCCAGTGAAAAGCAATATGGTCTTTAACAGAAGCAACAGAAGCATACTCATGATTTGGATTTGACAGGTTATATATTCCTTTCCCACCCTCCCAAAACCCTTCACATTATCCCCCCATTGCAGACAAAGCTGCAACCAACCCCGTTCAATTGTCATATTGTGGACCAATTTCATGAACTTGTGTGCTGGCAGCTCATCAAGAGACAAGTCCAGTGCAAAGTATTCCCTAAACCCATCAGTTAATACAGGCAGTATGATCAATGGTAATCAGCTCAAACTGTAATGCATGAGCAATACCAAAAACCGTAATTGTTTCACTACTGCAGTCTGTTGTAGTTTGGATTGGCATCCCTCAAGACCAAATAAGACAAATACGGAACAGTGAATGAACAGTACTTACTGCCAAGGCTCTCAATCAATGAAAGATACAAGTACGCTATGGCCTTCTTCAGTCGATTGTTCAGAACCACCCATATTCCTAACCACTTTCCAGACCATAAGTCACAAAGACCCCACACCAGAAACCCAATCTTGTCATGTCCATCACTGCTCCATTCATGGTGTGGGCCAAGTACCACCAAATATTGTAGAAAAATCTTCTTCCCCAGTTGGTTCTCGCAGCTCAAATCCCCCAGGATCTTGAATACACATCTCGGAAGTTACATAATCCCTGCAAAAGTTTGGTTCAGTTACCTTGGTCGGCTCACCAATTCAAATGGATTCTGGTCTCTTCAGCAATGGATTCTGTGATAAGTTTTGGACCATGCCTGCAGGTAGGATCTTGAGCCATTGATCCAACATGAGTTGCTGTTTGACAGTATCAGGGAGGCTTTGAGTACTTGCCCCACTTGCCTTGAGTCCCAAGGCTCTGTGTCGTTGATCCATGGTTGTGTCGCTATCACATATTCTAATTAGTACAACTTGTGACAGTTGCTAAGCTTGTGTACAAACCTCATTTTGACTTGGTGTTCTGTCAGGAATAAGTTACAGATTATTTTTCTGCTTGTAAAGCCATTGCCGTGGTACTTGATCAAATAACGGTTGACTTCTTCATCATTAGGTGCCACTACATTTCCAATTCCAAGGTTAACAAATAACACTGTCTAAGTTTAGAGATTACACATGGCATTCTGTGTACTTATTTTTGCCGTTGGGATTATGGTTGTAACTGCTTGAGTGTGACTGCACATTGGATGAAGAGTTATACATAGGAGGAGATACCGCAACAGCAATCAACCCCACAGCACTGGAGAGCGGGTATGGTATTACACTGGGTTTGCTGACTGTGCTATGGGACTGGGCAGGATACATGTGGTTGAAACCGCACAAATCCTGAGGTAAAGGACACTGTAAAGGAGTGTTGAGTGGAGGGAACCACCTGGAAGTCGCCAAAACCTGCCCTGGCCATTGGTCATGAAAACTCTGATCAGGTACATATATACATTAACAATATCAGCTAATGCATTTTTGCATTTTGAATTTTAGACCTGACGATGCTCATGCATCGTAACATCTGGATTACCAATTGTAATCTGGATCTGGCCCCACATATTTAATGCTTGTCAGTGATAATTTGACATGTATGACCAAGATACCATATGCCTGACAATGACCACCTCGCTGTATGACAGCTGCGCTCGCGATTAAACTCAAAGCAACGCAAACTGGTGCTCACATGCATTTCTATACTCTCAAGTCATCACCTATCCCTATCCTTCCGACCTTTTCTATACTCCAACCACCTCGGCATTTGGATCCCATCCCAAATAGTGATTCGTCACTCTCTGTCGCTCCGCTCATGACCTGCATGCTATTAAACACCCCTTCCAATGCCTCCCCCCATCCTGAACAAGGAGGAGAACACATCACACAGCACTACCTGGCTACCCTAGGCCACAAAGATTACAAGTGGGCATTTAGGTAAGTTTGTGCTAACTTTGGGACTATAACTCATGAGCTAAAAACACCAAGGTTTACTGCAGGGGAATTACAGTTACTCCCTGATGTTCTTGAACTCCCAGACCCCCTGATTACAAGAGGTGGCTAGCATGCAAGTGCCATTGAAGCATTCACACTACTGTGTGCCCACCTCTGGAGCCCTTATGGATTGTGCCCTCTTGGATTTCTAGTGCCCTGGTATTTCGGATTGAGACCGGAGTTCTGATGAAGATGTAATAAAATATAATGAGGTATAACGAAAAAGAGATATAACAACAAAAGAAGATATATATGCTAAGGAAGGCTTGAACAAAGAAAGTGTATTTAAAGGAACATGCAGAATTCCAAAATCGGAAACAGAAAGATAAGGATGCGATACAGAGTTACAAAATTGGGGTGAGTACAGAGATCGAGATAAGATGTATGGGGATAAATAAAAATAGGATTGTGACTGGGAATGATAAATGGGGGATATTGGAAATAAGTGGAAAGGGTTTATCGGAATGCAGAAAACATCAGAACAGCGGAAGTCAGATCTGGGATCTAACACATTACCATTGAATGTGAATTCAATCACTGGGATAGGATCAAAAATAGGTGGCATGACGGAAACACTGTGCACTAGAACTCCATGCTAAACACGTGGATAATCTAGTCGAGGAGGCATACATTGCCAGAGTTGAAGGCAATGCCTTCAACAAGCTGATCGAGTCGGCGAGAGTGGCTTGATCTGCCCTCAGCAGCAGTTATAGACTGAGGGATTCATTCTTAATGGCCAATAAATGTTGACCGTTGTATCAGATCGATGAAGACATTGTTGATCCACCAGTGCAGCAGGATGTAAATAATCATGCCCCTTGTCTGCACAGGCAGATACAAGGAATACCGTGTGTGGTATCACTAGCAGTTATGGATCCTGAACAGAGGGGTCAGGAGGCAGGAGGAAATCTGTCTACTTATGTGGATGGAGTCACAAGGATGGTGCGTGCTGCCCTTGAGAGACACAAGGACAGCGAGCCAGACAAGTCTGTGCTTGCTAAAACCAGAGTAAAATTACCTCACCCAGCAGAATATGCTGGGAAAGCATATCCTCTTTTTTCTCAGGAATCCTGAGAGGGCTAGGCATGAATAGTCTACTGAGGCTGTCCAGTATGGAACTCCAGCTGAACTATTTGGGCACTCGCCTCAAAGGTGAGGCATTGGAGTGGTATGCTCAAAATATTGAGTGTCATGATCGAGTCATAGTTGACTGGACCCTCGAGAGTGCAATCGCTGGTTTGCAACAGCAATTCCTACACACACTCACGCATAGACATGTGTCAAACAATTCCTACACACACTCACGCATAGACATGTGTCAAACAATTCCTACACACACTCACGCATAGACATGTGTCAAACAAGTTCGACACAATCGTGCAAGGGACTAGAACTGTTCAGGAGTTACTGAACGATATTACGAAGTACAGATGATACATCCGCCCGATGAATATACGATTTGCAAGTGGTTCGTAGCAGCGATTCAAGAAGCACTGTGTCATGAAGTCCTAAAACTGGGCTACACAACAGAATTCAGTTCAATAACTGAATTGTATGAGGCCGCAAAGGCTGTAGAGGATGCGTCCTGATATGATATCGGGTCACGCAAGATGGAGTCTAGCAGTGCTCACGCACCGCAAGCAAAGCCTATTTTGACAAATAGTCAAAGTCAGTCTGTTGCAAACTTGTCTCAAGCTCCCAATACAGGGAGCCATCCTACAGCGAAGCAGATGACATAGTGTCTGCCTAATGCTCGACCTCAAGCAGAGACGAGGCCGAGTGTACCCCAACCAGGGGTACAAGCTACACAGAGAGCCGGAGCAGGAGCTCCCGCTGCTTCTTTTCCTCCACAAAAACCTCCTGGAGGTGCAGGAGCTCAAGGATGTAGCACAGAGCTAACATGCTACAAGTGTGGACAAGTTGGGCATATCAAGCCCAATTGCCCACAGTGGAAGAACAAACCGTGCATAGCAGGTGCATGGTTAGAGGAAGTGGTTGAGCACTCAGGGAGTGCTCAAGAAGGGGAGGAGGAGCCACAAAGTGGCAAATTAGACGAGCGAATGGATGTCCAGGACGACCATGAGAGTGAAATTGGCGAACTAGTTGCTGATTACCAGTCGGAAATCAGGCCCTATCAATGGGATGATGACGACGATACGGGAATGCAAAGCTTGTATCGAGCGGATGGAGTATGTCTGCTAGGAGGATTGTATGAGGAAAGGCAGCACATATATGCAGCGCAAAAACTAACTACCACAATTAGTGGTGGTTCAAATCAAAACAATGATTTCCATATCCACACGGGAGTCATAGATAGGACCATCGAGCCTATCTACAACCATCGGTTCAGACCACGTGATAAGACATGCCCCAAACGGATGCATATAGACAATCAGACAATCTCCAGATATTGGGAGATTGGTGGAGTCAGAGCCACTGTCTATTAGACAGCGGGTGTGAGGGAGTAATGCTCTCTCCAGACTTCATACGTGCTGTAGGCATCAAGACATTCGAACTCGAACGTCTTATTGGTCTACAGCTAGCATGTGTTGGCAGTAAGTTGACCATCAACTATGGAGCGCACACCAACATGCACTTTGGTGAGCATAATATCGCGGAATACTTCGATATAGCGAATGTAGACTACTACAACGCAGTACTGGGAACACCGTTCCTACGTAAACTGGGGATATCCCTCAACTTTAGAGGTGAGGGATGCATCCGTATGGGAAAGGAAGTAATTCCAAAGCATGCAAATGCCTGGGAAGTGCAGCCGGACTACCAGGATCTGGCTGAATGCAGGACTCAAATTGCAAGTCTTAAACCCAAACCAGTGAGCCACACTCTGTGACTCGCAAATGGCTCCTCATTGCAAGTGGAGCCATTGACAAGCTTGCCAGACAGGGGGAAAGACAAGGGAAAACAAAAGGAAAAGCAACCAAACATTGACGTTGGTCTACCCGACCAATGTACCAATGGAAATACTGATGGGATTACTGGCACCAATCAACTGTTATTAACGGCTGATGACTTTCCCAAACTTTGGGAAAGATGGGAGCTAGAGCTCGCTGACCTCTTCGGAGGTGTGCCTTTAGAACTTCCTCCTTAGAGGGAGATCAACCACAAAATTAAGTTCGTGGATGAAACTAAACAGTTTCATTATTGATTACCAAAGTGCCCAGAAGCATTTTGAAATGAACTGATCGACAAAGTCGACTGGTATACAATGCTTGATACGACTGCCTTTGTGACAATATTCGGCATGTTCAAGAGCTGGGTTACGCAGATTGGCGGCTGTAATGTGCCATCTATGTTTCAACGTCTCATGAAATTGATTTTTCATAACCAAATTGGTCGATCAGTCCACGTATACTTGGACGATATATTTATCTATTTGAGCTCTATAGAAGAGCATGAAAAACACCTTTGAAACATGTTTGAAATATTACGTGAGGCACATTTGTTCCTCAGTGGAAATTGATCCAAGATCGATTTATATTCGCTTCGTATGGAGTGCCTGGGTTATATTATAGATGATAAGGGCATCCATGCAGACATGGATAAGATGGAGAAGGTTCAAGGTTGGAGAAGACCTCAAACATTTAACGATGTCCAAAGATTTCTAGGACTCGTTCAGTATCTGGCACCATATATGCCAGATTTGATGGCATATACAACTCCCTTATCAGGAAGTGCACGCAACAACAGGACATTTCAATGGACACCTTTGATGGATAAGTGCTTTGAATCCATCAAAGCACTAGCATGTAAGGCTCCAATCTTGAAGCCTATAAACCATGCTAGTTCAAAACCCATTTGGGTTGTGACAGACGGGTCCAAATCTGGAGTCGGAGCAGTTTATGGACAAGGTCCGGACTGGACAACTTGTCATCCAGCAGGGTTTCTTTCGAAGAAATTCAGTCCCGTGCAACAGTGTTACAAAACACATGAGCACAAGACAATTGCTATCCTAGAAGCACTCATGAAGTGGGAGGACAAGCCTCTAGGTTGCCAGTTCACACTGGTGACGGATAACAAAGGTCTTGAATACTTAGAGACACAACAGCATCTGTCCAACAGACAGGTGTGCTGGTGGGAGTTTCTCCCCAGATTCAATTATACCACAGTACATGTACTGGGGGTGAAGAACAAGGTAGCCGACTGTCTGTCCTGCTACTACGAGAATAATAAGCAGGGTGAACATCACCCAGCAGAAGAATATGTCAGCGCAGATGCACGGCTAGACCCAGAAGGAGAGTTTCTCACAATGGATCAATTCATAGAAATATGAATGGCCGCAGTGATTACAAGATGCAAAAGAGCAGTGTGTCACGGACATGCAGCAGATGAAGCAAGCAGGGGAAGTACCTCCCACACATGTGGAAGGTAATGAGGAGGATGATGTACTAGCTACAGCGTCAGGTGCAGATTCAGAGAGTCTATGCTCACGTGTAGAACGTGAGTTTGACCTAAAAAAGGCTGTAGCCAATGGCTATGGTACTGATCCAATACTCAAGAAAGTATTGGCAAATCCTGAGGCTCACCCCAGATTCGGGGTGAGAAATGGACTGGTTTGGACAAAGAACCAGTTCAATGAAGACATTGTGTGTCTTCACCGGGAAGTTTTTTCCAAGGGGAGGAGAATGGTTGAGATAATTATCAATCATGCACATAGAGTAGCTAGCCATTTTGGGCAATTCAAACCCGACAAGTACATCAGACGATTGTACTGGTGGTCGGGAATAGCAGCTGACATAGAGTCATTCTGTGGATCCTGTGGAGCCTGTTAGGCTGCCAAGAAGGACAATACACAACCAGCAGGGTTGTTGCATACCCTGCCGATACCTGATAGACCATGGCAGTCTATCGGAATAGACTTTGTTGGTCCATTGCCAGAATACAAGGGTCACGACTATTTATTAGTCATGATTGATAGACTTACGTCTATGGTGCATTTAGTACCAACTATGACAAGAGTTACTGTGTGACAAGTTGCATGGTTATACCTCAAAGAGGTAGTACGCTTGCATGGAGTACCTGAGTCGATCATTTCGGATCGCAACTCCAAATTCACCTCCATATTTTGGAGGGAATTGCAGCATATAATGGGCACGAAACTGCTCATGTCCACAGCATTCCACCTGCAGATGGATGGAGCAACAGAATGAGCAAATCGTTCTGTAGGTCAAATACTCTGCACTGTAGTGCAGAGTGATCAGAAGGATTGGGCCAAGAAATGCCCAATGGTAGAATTCGCACTGAACAGTTCAGTCAGTGCAACCACAGGATACGCACCATTCAAACTGAATGGTGGATACTTGCCCCGTATCAGGCAAGTACTATCAGTGGATACTACCTTTATAGGAGTATGGCAGTTCGCACAACAAGCGTTGTGGAACCTGATTGATGCTCACAATGCAATCATCGCAAGTTGAGTAGAGCAGACAGATACTGTGAATATCAGATGCTGTCAGGGAATGACATATGAGGTTGGACAGCTAGTATATCTGTCTATGACGAACCTGTCCTTACCTAAAGGATGGGCAAAGAAACTAATGCCTAATTATATTGGGCCATATCACATTGTCAAGGTGGATAACTCCATGTAAGAATGTAGATTCTTACAGTAGCATATATGCTAATAATTAGGATATCTAAGTCACCAGAGTGGCTTATGGGTTGTATTATATAAGCTGCCCACTAGGGGTGCCTGTAGATAGTGGACAACTATACAGTTGTCCACAAGTAATTAGATAAGCAAGCATAACTTACTTGTAACCACACCAGTCGCAGACACCAATACAGTATTGGCATAGTCTGTTTAGTGTGAACTTGAAGTTTCTTACACATTTTTGACTGCCAAAAGTATTGGCAGCACTGCGATAACAAAAGATCAAACTGATCTTTTTACCCAAATCGACAAGTTTAACACTCGCCGGAATTCTTGGAAACAATAAACAGATGTTATTCTTCTAAATCAATAGAAGAACGTCACTGTTAGGGATCCCTATAATGTACTTATAGTCTGAAGATCTCGTTTATAGGGTTCCAAGTGTTTCTCTTCAGTGGTTCTCCTTATTTTTCTATTTTCTGTCACTGCTGCTGGGTTCACTATTAATGATCCACAAGAGTCCACAACTCGGGTCACTGACCTAATACTTGCCAAATCAGTAACTCAGCTTCAACTCAGCTACTGACCAATAATTACCATTATTGTAACTCAGCAGCTGAGGTAAGCCAACTCATTGGTCAGCAGGATCATTAATTAGCTCCACAGCAGGTGACTTCTTATTTATCATCCAATATTAATTAGCTAGAGACATTATGATGTCACTACAACCCCAAATCTGAGCCTGAATGCTATGATATCATTTCAGCATCATAGTTATTCATGAGTCAGTAATTTGGTGACCTCATAGTCGTCTCTAGCCAATAGTTAGCTTCATATTTTTAGTGTAGAAGCTTCTGGAAGGCTCTAACCATACAAGGCAGCTTCCAGAACCTTCCAGCAGCTTCCATTCTATTGTTAGACCTTCCTAAAGCATCTAGGGTGTCTCAGATGTAAAGCTATAAGTATAGCTCTAGGTAGCCTTGCAAAAAGCAATCACACACACATTTCACACCCCACTTCTGCCTAAAGCCTGAGTCTTCTATCAGATCAGTTCAAGCCTGAAGAACTTGACCTAGCTGAAAAACTCTGCAAGAGCCTCTTTCAGTCTGCCTATCACCTTGCAGGGGTGAGGCACAATCTCTTCAGCTTTTTCACTGCTTTAGTTGGAGCTCTGTAGTTTGTGGGACCAGAGCTAAAGACTACTAGTTTGTGTAAGCAAACCACCACTTTCCATCTAGTTGACACTTTGTTGCTTGTAGGGCCAAATATCAACTGCTGGCCTGTGTTGGGTATCATCACTTCTAATTAATTGAAGCTTTGTTGCTTGTAGGGCCAAAGTTAAATTAATAGCTTGTGTTGGTAACAACCACCACTACTATTCGATTAGCCTTTGTTGCTTGTAGGGCCAAAGTCTAATCAATAACTAGTGTTGGGGTGTAGTACACTTTCTATCTAATCAAGCTCTGTTGCTTGTAGGGCCTTAGCTTGATTACTAGCTTGTGTCAGCACAAAGCTACCACACTCTATCTCATCTGGGCACTGTCGCTTGTAGGGCTTTTGCCTGGCTAACTAGTTTGTGTTAGTGTTGACTTTATCAACTCTCAAGTTAGTTTTAACTTGCTGTTGTTGGTCTTGTCCTTTCACTCCTTGATCCTTGGCTATCCTTTTAGTCCTTCAATTGAACAGCCATTCAATTGTTGCAACCTTGAGCCTAGTCATCCAAGTCTGCTTTCCCCCTATTGCATATAAAAACAAAGCATTGGAACCCTGTACGCTCTCCCTCATAGTTTCAAGTATTATCTTGACCAGACTAGTAGCCTTGCTACAAGTGCTTTGAATTGCATTGTTACTGCAAAGTAATAGTGTTATTTGAACACCAGAGTAGAATCTCTTAATTGGGTTCTCCGTTAAAATAGTCTTTGGTTGATATCCCGTTGAACACCATTAGTGGCTAGACTAAACTTTATTGTGTACCTTACACCAACGTTTAGTTCTGAGTTCACAGTTTCCAAAACAGCCACAGTGTGGCTGATAGATCATAGATCTATGACTTCAATAAGAACTTGAAGCCGAACGTCTAGATCTGGAGAGGATCAAGATATGTCTGGAGCCACAGCCAAGGGCCCAGACAGGAGAGTTGAGCCTGCCCACAATGTGGACAGGCGAATGGGAATGCCAATGGGGATAGCTAGTCCTCGTATCACTACGATGCCCGTAGCTTCCGACTCTAGGAGTCAAAAGTGAGTATCAGCGGATCTAAGAAGATCCGCACCAGAGGAATCAGAAATGGATGATATATCGTCCGTTAAGAGAACTAAAAGAACTTCAACTAGGTCAAAGTTACAATCATCTCTCGATGAGTCGAGAGGGCTGCCAACTAGCGACATGGACAATTCGCTGGGGGTGTGAATGTCACAGCTCCCACATGTCCAAGAACATTGCAGATCGCAAGGTTTACCATCCCAAACAGGGATGACACAGCGTGCCAAAATGAAGAAACCCGGTGATCCAAACATACAACCAGACACATTGCCCAGATGATTACAGCTCTCAAAGAGAGCCATAAACATGTAGATACTATGCGTGAAGTGAGCCAGCAAGCGGCTGAGGCAGCTTGTGCAGTGGATGATGCCATGAACCAACTCCAAACACTAGGAGATGGGATGGAACTGTTAATACAGTCCCTGAAGGAGGAAATACAAGGACCTTTGCGAGGAAAGGCCCCCAAGCATGGCAACAATCCCAATAGGGATCGTGAAGTTGACTGCAAAGCAGAGAAGACTTGCAGGAAGTGAGACAGACAGAGGATGCCACCTCCGTCTGGTCCAAGCACTAGAAGTGGTCCTTGAGAACCTAGTGCCACAATAGAACAAGACAGCGTCAGTACGCGCCGGCATACTGAGGAGGAGATGGATCGCGAGCGAGAGGCTCGTGATAGAGAAAATATCCACAAAGGAATTCGCAGATCAAAAAAAAATTATGATGAGCAAGAAGTGCTCAAAGCAGTGACCCAACAGTCACTACGGGAGATGATGAAGTCTGACACCAATAGCATCAGTACCACAACTAGCACTCACGTTAGTCTTTAAAGTGAGTTTGATCACTGGGATAGGATCAAACATAAGGCAGCACGACGGAAGCACTATGTGCTAGAACTCCATGCTAAACACATGGATAAACTAGTCAAAGAGGCATATACTGCCGGGATCAAAGGCGAGGCCTTCAATAAACTGATCGAGTCAGCAAGAGTGGCTCGATCCATCCTCAGTAGCAGTCATAGACTGAGGGATGTGTTTTTAATGGCTGACAAACGTCGACCGTTGTATCAGATTGACGAAGACATCGTCGATCCACCAGTGCAGCAGGACATGAATACTCACGTCCCCCAGCTGCACAGGCAGATACAAGCAATACCACGTGCAGTATCACTAGCAGTCACGGATCCTGAACAGAGGATCCAGGAGGTAGGAGGAAATCCGCCTACGTATGTAGATGGAGTTGCAAAGATGGTGCAAGCTGCCCTTGAGACACACAAGGGCAGTGAGCCAGACAAATCCGTGCTTGCCAAAGTTGGAGTAAAACTACCTCACCCAGCAGAATATGCTGGGAAAGCAGATCTCAAAGAATGCGAGAACTTTATCTCAGGGATCCTGAGATGGCTAGGCATGAATAGTCTGTTGGGAGCATCCAGCACAGAACTCCAATTAAACTATTTAGGCACTTGCCTCAAGGGTGAGGCATTGGAGTGGTATGCTCAAAATATCAAGCGTCATGATCGAGTCGTAATTGACTGGACCCTGGAAAGTGCAATTGCTGGGTTACAACAGTGGTTCCTTCATGCACTCATGCACAGGCATGCATCAAATAAGTTCAACACAATTGTGCAAGGGACCAAAACTGTTCAGGAATTCCTGAACGATATTAAAAAGTATGCAGCGTGGATGATACATCCGCCGGATGAGTATGTGATCTGCAAACGGTTCATAGCAGCGCTTTGAGAAGTGCTGTGTCATGAAGTCTTAAAATTAGCCTACACGACAGAATTCAGTTCAATAACTGAGTTATATGAAGCCGCAAAGGCTGTAGAGGATGCATCTCGATATGACATCAGGTCACGTAAGATGGAGCCTAGCAGCGCTCACACGCCACAGGCAAAGCCAATGTCGACAACTAGTTGAAATCAGGCTGTGCCGAGCTCACCTCAAGCTCCCAATACAGGAAGCTGTTCTACCGCAAAGCAGACGATATATTGTCCACTGAACACTCACCCTCAAGTGGAAATGAGGCCAAGTGTACCCCAAACAGGGGTACAGGCTACACAGAGAGCTGGAGCTGGAGCTCCTGTCGCTTCTCGTCCTTCACAAAAACCTTCTGGAGGTTCAGGGGGTCAAGGATGTAGCACAGAGATGATGTGCTATGAGTGTGGACAGGTCGGGCATATCAAGCCGAATTGCCCACAGTGGAAGACTAAACCGCACATAGCAGGTGCACGGCTGGAAGAAGTGGTTGAGCACTCAGGGAGTGCTCAAGAAGGGGAGGAGGAGCCACAAAGTGGTGAACTAGATGAGCGAATGGATGTCCAGGATGACCATGAGAACAAAATCAGCGAACTAGTCACTGATTACCAGTCAGAGCTCACACCTTATCAATGGGATGACGACAATGATATGAGAATGCAGAGCTTGTATCGAGCAGACGGAGTACATCTGCTAGGAGGATTGTATGAAGAAAGGCGGCGCATATATGTGGCGCAGACACCAACTACCACAATCAGTGGTGGTTTGAGGTCAAAATAAGGACTTCTGCATCCATGTGGGAGTTGTAGAGAGGACAATTGAGCCTGTCTATGATCATTGGTTCAGACCGCAGGATAAGACATGCCCCAAATGGGCGTGTATAGACGACCAAACAATCTCTGGGTATTGGGAGATTGGTGGAGTCAGAGCCCACTTTCTACTAGACAGCGGGTGTGAGGGAGTTATGCTCTCTCCAGATTTCATACATGCTGTGGGCATTGAGATGTTCAAACCCGAACATCCAATTGGTCTACAGCTAGCATGTGTCGGCGGTGGGTCAACCATCAACTACGGAATGCACACCAACATCCACTTTGGTGAGCATAACATCTAGGAATCCTTCGATATAGCGAACGTAGACTATTACGACGCAATACTAGGAACACCATTCCTACGAAAATTAGGGATATCCCTCAACTTTAGAGACAAGGGATGCATCCGTATGGGAAAGGAAGTCATTCAGAACCACGCAAATGCTTGGGAAGAGCAGCTGGACTATAAAAACCCAGCTGAAAGCAAGACTCAAATTGTGAGTCTCAATCCCAAACTGGTGAGCCACAAACCGTGACTTGTGAATGGCTCTTCATTGCATGTAGAGCCATTGATGAGCTTGCCAGATGGGAGGCGAGACAAGGGAAAATGGAAAGAAAACCAAAGAAACATTGACATTGGTCTACTCGACCAATGTACTGACGGGATTACCATAGGATGTACTGGCACCAAGCAACCATTATTGACAGCAGATGACTTTCCCAAACTAAGAGAAAGATGGGAGCTAGAGTACGCAGACCTCTTCAGAGGTGTGCCATTAGAACTTCCTCCTTGGAGGGAGATCAACCACAAAATTAAGTTCATAGATGAAACCAAACAGTTTCATTATCGGTTACCAAAGTGCCCGGAAGCACTTCGAAATGAACTGATCGACAAAGTTGACTGGTATACCACCGCTGGTTGGTGGGTATCAGTGTCTGTATGTTCTGCAGCGCCCGCACTATGCATTCCAAAGAAAAACAGAAAGCTCAGAACAGCAATAGACCTACATCTACGCAATGACAACACAGTGAAGGACATTACGCCCTTCCCAGACCAGGATACAATTCAGCATGACATAGCTCGTGCTGTGTATCAATCCAAGCTTGACATGTCTGATGCATACAAACAAATACATGTAGTTGAGGAGGACATCAACAAGACGGCTTTTGTGACCATATTTGGTACATTCAAAAGTCGGGTTATGCAGATTGACAACTGTAACACGCTGTCTACATTTCAACGTCTCATGACGTTGATTTTTCGTAACCAAATTGGTTGATCAGGCTACATATACTTGGATGATATATTCGTTTATTAAAGCTCTATAGAAGAGCATGAAAAACACCTTCGAAAGGTGTTTGATATTTTACACGAGGCACATTTGTTCCTCAGCGGAAATCGATCCAAGATCGATTTGTATTTGCCTTGCATGGAATGCCTTGGTCACATAATAGATGACAAGGGCATACATGCCGATGGAGATAAAATGGAGAAGGTTTGAGATTGGAGAAGACCTTGAACATTTAACAATGTCCAACAATTTCTGGGACTTGTGCAGTATCTGGCACCATATATGCCAGATTTGATGGCATATACAACTCCCTTATCAGGAAGTGCACGCAACAATAGGATGTTTCAATGGACGCCCTTGATGGATAAGTGTTTTGAATCCATCAAAGCACTAGCGTGTAAGGCTCCAATTTTGAAGCCTATAAATCATGCTAGTACAGAACCCATTTGGGTTGTGACTGATGGTTCCAAGTCTGAAGTCGGAGCAGTTTACGGACAAGGCCTGGACTGGATGACTTGTCATCTAGTAGGATTTCTCTTAAAGAAATTTAGTCCTATGCAACAGTGTTACAAAACACATGAGCACGAGACAATTGCTATCCTTGAAGCACTTATGAAGTGGGAGGATAAGCTGCTAGGTTGCCAGTTCACACTGGTGACAGATAACAAAGGTCTCAAATACTTTGAGACACAACAGCATCTGTCAGACAGACAGGTGTGCTGGTGGGAATCTCTCTCCAGATTCAACTATACCATGGTACATGGACTGGGGGTGGAGAACAAGGTAGCCAACTGTCTGTTGTGCTACTACGAGAATGACAAGCAGGGTGAAAGTCACCCAGCAGAAGAATACGTCGACACAGATGCGCAGCTAGACCCAGAAGGAGAATTTCTCCCAATGGATAGATTCATAGAAATACGAATGGCCGCAGCATGATGGTCACAACGATTACAAGATGCAACAGAGCAGTGTGTCATAGATGCACAGCAGATGAAACAAGCAGGGGAAGAACCTTCCACACAGGTGGAAGGTAATGAGGAGGACGATGTACTAGTTACAGCATTGGGTGCAGACTCAGAGAGTCTATGTTCACACATAGAACATGAGTTTGACCTAAAACGATCCGTAGCCAATGGCTATGGAACAGATCCAATACTCAAGAAAGTATTGGCAAATCCTGAGGCTCACCCTCAATTTGGGGTGAGAAACGGACTGGTTTGAACAAAGAACCAGTTCAATAAAGACATAGTGTGTCTCCCCTGGGAAGTTTTTTCCAAGGGGAAGAGAATGGTTGAGATAATTATTGATCATGCACATAGAGTAGTTGGCCACTTTGGGCAATTCAAAACCGACAAGTACATCAGGTGATTGTACTGGTGGTCAGGAATGGCAGCCAACATAGAGTCAATCTGTGGATCCTGTGCAGCCTGTCAGGCTGCAAAGAAGGACAATAGACAGCCAGCAGGGTTATTGCATACCCTGCCTATACCTGATAGACCATGGCAGTCTATCAGAATGGACTTTGTTGGTCCATTGCCAGAATCAAAGGGTCACAACTATTTACTAGTCATGATTGAAAGACTCACATCTATGGTGCATTTAGTGCCAACTACAACAAGAGTGACTGCGCGACAAGTCGCATGGTTATACCTCAAAGAGATAGTATGTTTGCATGGAGTACCTGAGTCAATCATACCGGATCATGACTCCAAATTCACCTCCATATTCTGGAAGAAATTGCAGCATATAATGGGCATGAAGCTGCTCATGTCCACAGCATTCCACCTGCAGACGGATAGAGTGACAGAATGAGCAAATCGTTCTGTAGGGCAAATACTCCGCACAGTAGTGCAGAGTGATCAGAAGGATTAGGCCGAGAAATGCCCAATGGTAGAGTTCGCACTGAACAGCTCAGTCAGTGTGACCACAGGATATGCACTGTTTGAATTGAACAGTGGATACTACATTCAGAGGAGTATGGCAGTTTGCACAACAAGCATTGTGGAACCTGATTGATGCTCATGATGCAATCATTGCGAGCTGAGTACAGCAGACAGATACTGCTAATATCAGATGCCATCAAGGAACGACCTACAAAGTTGGACAGCTTGTATATCTGTCTACAAAGAACCTGTCCTTACCTAAAGGACGGGCAAAGAAGTTAGTGCCCAATTATATTGGGCCATATCCAGTTATAGAAGTGGACAATTCCATTTCTACTGTGAAACTTGAGTTACCTCCAGAGCTCACGGCTAGGAGGATACTACCAAAGTTTCATGCGAGTCTAATCAGACCGCATATACCCAATAACAATGAACGATTTCCTTGTCGTGACATAAATTATATGTATGACTTTGGGAAAGAGGACGAACCAGAATGGTTCGTAGATGAGATTCTGGCTCATTGCTGGACTAGTAACTCCAATCTGGAGTTACAAGTAAGGTGGACATTAGGAGACGTCACCTGGGAACCACTCTCTGCATGCAGAGAGTTAGAAGCGCTAGATGCTTATATAGAGTTAAGGGGAGTTAGGAAGCCGCAAGAGCTTCCTAATTGTGCCTCATAGGCACGAGAATGATGAAGGTTGAGTCCTTATTAAAAGGACTCAACATGAACACAGTTTGTGTCGGAGATTTGTGCAACGTGACATTGTCACGTGAAGTTATCACGTGACATTACGGGTGCGCGTGCCTTGAATTTAAGCAACGATTTTATGGCCGCTTAAAGGCTCTTTTCCATCCACTCCCACACTCGCACCAGTGCGAGTGTATCAGCGAGACTACCCGTGAATGCTGAAGCGTCCCATATACCTCACTTAGCAGACCCTAGTGCCTCTGAGCAATTCACTATGCTCCAAAAGGAGCAAAGCTGGACAGTGAATGGTGTCAAGGATGCCATCGCAATCATCCATTGCGACTCCTGCCAGGAGTGCAACGCATACACGCAGCACTTGCTGCAAGCTGCAAAACTGCAGCTTATTGACCCTCGAATGTGCAACATTGAATGCACATTAAAAGTGGCCTGGCCACCATTACTTGCCGAAATGGCGTGTCCTTTTATTAAGGACACAGTAGCCTCCTACAAGGAGGACATACGCGAGCTCAATTCAGAGCTTGACATGCTTCACGCTGCCCTCGATAAGGAGAGGCAGATTAATCGCGAAATGGCAGATAAAATATCTGCCCTGAAGTCGACGCCATCAGTGCTGACTATAATTGATCTGACATCGCTGCCAGATTCGATGACGGACTCGGTGAGTCTGTCTACGCCAACTCCCAGTGCTTCACCAGTAGGACCCACTCAATCCAGTTGCAAGACCACATCTAAACAGAGAACACTGGTGGTGCCCTACCTGGCATTGCTGCCTGCTCGTATTGCTCCCACCATCGGTGACCCGCCTGCAATGGAGACGGGATTCTTACCCCACCTTTTGGGCAAAGCACCGCATCCCACAGCGGTGCAAACAAGTCATTGACCCACAGAGTGGTTCAACACCTGCCAGCTCAACAATCCAAAAGTCATTGAGCAGCTTACGCTTGCACGCATGACATTTGCCATGTTGCGCTGCACCCCGCAGCACGCCATCATCAAGTGTGCTGACCGCAAGCAGTGATTAGTGACTCAAATGCCAGCGTTCGAGATTGCGCATGACACGCCTCCCAATCTTAGGGATGCATTGCGCACGATAGAGTACTCCCCAGAGGGAGTATCACCTGCTATCCACAGGAATGGAAACAACACCCTCCATCTAGAGGATGTTGATGTATGGGTATGGCTTAAGTCAATTAAGCCAAAGAAAGACAGTCTGGTCTTTCTACAAAAGTTAATGGACCTGTTTACAGTGCGTGGCCAGTGGGCCGATCTTGCCAGTTCAATCTGGCAGCAAGATCTCCCGACGCTGTGGTCCACCAGCGTCAAGAAGGGATACAAATGGAAACGCCCTCACGAGAGTACATCTCTCGATGAGCTAGCCCAATGGCTAGGCACATACGTGGGTGTAGATCCTGGTAGGGCTCTCATCAATATTGAGCCCTACTTCATGTGTAAGCAGAGCAAAGTCTGCTATAACGAGACTGCACAGAGGGTCCTCGACGCTCGCAAAGGCCAGACATTTACCAGCCTTCACATACCCATGCCCCCTCATCCCCCAGGTGGTTGGGGACAACCGTCAACATTGGACAATGATTTGTCACTCAACAGACATGGTGGAGGGCCTCCCCGCTCAAAGGCACGTACAGACATGCTGACGACGGAACCTTCCGCCTTGTCTGCTCCCCCACCTGCACCCGCTCTTACAGCAGATGACACCAACATGGAACTCGATCCATCCGACTCCATTTACTATGACAACACTGTCGAAGTAGCCACGCAGTCGTCATCGACTGCACCTGCACCCATATATGCTGATCCCCCATCAGCATAAAATCTCCCAAACCTTCCTGAGGTTTGGTCTGTGGGGAGGATGTAAGAAGGTAGATTCTTACAGTAGCATATATGCTACTAATTAGGGTATATAAGTCACCAGAGTGGCTTATGGGTTGTATTATATATGCCACCCACTAGGGGCGCCTGTAGGTAGTGGACAACTATACAGTTGTCCACAAGTAATTAGATAAGCAATCAGACTTACTTGTAACCACACCACTCGCAGACACCAATAAAATATTGGCACAGTCTGTCTAGTGTGAACACTAGGTTTCTTACACTGGGCCAGGGGGCGGGAAAAGCTCATTTATTGCAGGCTAACCAAAGCGCATCCTGGTACCTATTTGGCCAAGCAGCTGGCTGCTTGCCTGAGGGCATATGGCATTGAAAACAAGGTGCACATTCTCGCACAGCTATGAGAAATGTATACTCACCTCATCTGACAGGTTCTCGGACTCGTGGCTGACAATGCATCCAACAACAACACAATGCTCAATGGTCTTGAGTTTGAGCTCCCTGGTTTCCAAGGCTCACTCACACATGTTCGCTGCATCAGACACATTCTGAATTTGTGTGTCAAGGTGTGTGGGTTTGCCTGCAATTGCATGATTTCTAACTGGTGGGCTAGGCAATCCTGTCCCAATTTTCTCACAAAAAGTCAAAGGTCTCTTCCCTGAGAGAAGAGATAGGGAGTGAAGACAACCTGGACCTAGATTCAGATATGGCAGCCCTTGATAATCTCATGCAACCTTTGGATGAGGAGGATATCAATGCCCTTGGGGATGTTGATGAGGACAGAGAAGTGGCCAATGACAGCGAGATCGCTGATATCCAGGGTCATGTCGGTGACTCACATCCTCTCATGCCCGCAGACATACGTTTGGGGGCTTTTGCAGTCATGAAGGTGAGTTCCTCAGTCATTTTGAGCTCTTGGTATGTATTGCTCATTTTCTCCTGTCAGCTCACCCAGCTTGCAAACAAAGTCTTCCACAATGACATGATTCATGTTGATCTGGAGGCTTGTTGCGAGCAAGTCAGGCAGCCGATCATCCCTGTCTGGACCATGATCTGCAGTGTGCCTACGCGATGGAACACCGTTGCCGAGGTGATCGAGCGTGCCCTATCTTTGGAGCCTGTGATTGATCGCCTGACCCTGCTCCCCAAATACGACCACCCCCAGACCGCACCCCTCAAATGTTTTGCTCTCTCAGAGCAGGAGTGGCTCCTCCTGCACCAACTGTGGCCCCTGCTCAATGTAAGTTTGATCCTTGCACACATCAAGCACACTAACTAACTTGCCCTGGTTGCAACCAAATGCATGTCAACCTCAAAGATTCCTCAGATCTTTGAGGTCATTCCTATCATTGATGTACTCACGGCAACATTGGATCAATATTCAAGCAACAAAGCACTTTTCCCTGCTGTATGTGCAGCAGCTGCAAAAGGTCATGAAATCCTGAACAAGTATTATTCCCTGACCAATGATTTGATCATTTACCAGGTTGCCATGAGTATGTGTACCTTAGTAGCCTCATTTACCTCTAGCCATTGACCTTTTCATGCATGCCATCTAGTTCTCCACTCCTGGTACAAGACCCTCTACTTCCAGCGCCAAAAGTGGCCCGACTCAAGGATTGACACCACCATCACCCTGGTTCATGAGCAATGGGAGTGCAACTACAAGCCTCAGCATGGCTCCCACCCTACAGTCACCAAGGTAAGTATATTTTCTGACCTGGACATCTGGCCCCTAGCCTACTGAGCCTGGCTATTTTGCTGAGCTAGACACATTTAGCGTTCTGGAGGGCATCGATGAGCTCAATGAATACCTCAGGCTCCCAACGCAGCCATCAGTTGCAGATCCCCTGCAGCATTGGGAAACACAATGCCAGGGTGGCTCACGGCTGGCATGTATCGCACTAGACTACCTGTTGGTACCAGGTAAGTTACATACCCTTGAGGTGGTGCTGTTAGACTAAGCTATATGTAGCAACTTCTATAGACACAGAATGAGCCTTCTCAGGTGGTGGCCTCACTGTCTCTAGGATGAGACACTCCCTCTCTGACAAGTCCACGCATGCTGCCATGGTCCTGGCATCCTGGGCCTCTGTTGATGGAATGATCCCTCACACAGAAATTATTCAGAAATTCACTGACAAGAAGAAGCAGGAGCATCTGGGAAAGAAGGTGCATAAGGAGCAGGTGATTGATATTGATGAGTCCTAATGTACATTGGGTAGTGTTATAAAAAATTTCTCTTTCTGCTACTTTTCGAACATGTGAACCCATGGATATCCACCAGGGGAATAGGTACCTGTGGCACGGGTCCAGATATCTGGGCATACTATACCCGTGCGGATGCAGGTACGGCCTTGTAACACATGAATACCCTTGGCCATGGATGCGGGTTATCCGCGGATTTATTCGTGGCATGCCTTACGAGTCCATATTTGGATCCCAAATCAGGGACTGAGAACCATTCTACATACACAAGGTGTTCCAACACAGCAGTCTCTCTTGGTATGGGAGGCAAGCTGGAGGCTGGAAGTGTGTCCATGAAGAACGAGGGTGCCAGCTTGAAGATGACCCGGACACAAATGCTGGGAATCTGATGGCAAAATCTGCAAAGTCCAGGATGGCCACTCAATGTGGGGTTTGTGTTGAAGTGCAACATTGTGACAGTGTGGAGTGTTGATAACTATTCGATAGAGCTGATGTCAGATGTCAGTGCTGCAATGATGACTTATCTCCAGTGTGATTGTAAGACAGATCCGGGTAAAAGATGGCCACAGACGACACATCAAAGTGGAATGGAATGATAAAGGAACAGGCTTGCAATGTTTCTGAGATCATGTGACACACCGAACCAAGGCTGAGTTTCAAAGTCCTTGGGATTTTTTAACACTTCATCTACCTGTGGTTTCATTCCAAGTCCTTCTCCTCCCACTGTCTGTGCGCTCAATTTTCTTTTTTTTCTCAGTATGTCTTCTTCGGTCTCCCATCTCATTCATGTTGCATACTACCCCTACCCATACTCCTCCATCGCAATAGAGCACCTGCTCTGTCTGACACCACACTCAATGACAAGAATTTTCTGTTGGCATCCTTCTCTAGTAAGTACACCTCTACTATCTTTTGCATCTACTAACAAGTTGTTTTGCATTGTGCATGCAAAGCCCTACAGAATACATCATGGGATGTATTGAGTTGTTAAGGGGTGTATAAGGGCAACCTCTGAGGCTAGTGGAATATCACACTATAGCCTGGCAGATGGGAATCCAAAGTATATAAGCTCAAGGAAGGCTACAGGCAAGGATACATACCTGGCAGATGGGAATCCAAAGAGAAAAGCCTAAGGACTCCCACTGCCGAGGCGGCTACTAATTAAGGAAAGACTCCGAACAGACTGAACGTTTTGGGCGCTTAAACGGAAGTCACGTGACCTGTGATGTAGCCCAGGTAGATTCCAACTTGCACACATAAGCGGGCGCTTAAATCACGAACAGAAGCGCCAGCTGTAGAAGTGAGTAGGAAGGAGGAGGGGAGGAAGGAAATGGGAATATTAGATAGAAACAACAGGGAGAAAGGAGAGATAAAAGGGAAATGGGGATAGAAGGGGTGAACATGAATAAGAGAGGAGAATAGGAGAAGGAGAATAAAAAGGAGGAATATGAGGGGTTCCCCTTACATCACCCCCCTTTTAGAGTGTGACATCCCGACACACTGACACCTACTGGGGGTACAAGTGCCTTTTGATGGAAGGTGTCAAAATCTGCTACACGAATACGATGAGGGGCACCTGGGTGGAGGCGATGGAAGTTGGCAATAAGGTCTGGGGATGCTAAATCTGCTTCGGGGATCCACTCGTCGTGCTCATACCCATAGCCCTTCCACCTAACCT
Organism: Ramaria rubella; assembly: GCA_015039355.1. Lineage (NCBI taxonomy): Eukaryota > Fungi > Basidiomycota > Agaricomycetes > Gomphales > Gomphaceae > Ramaria > Ramaria rubella. The sequence continues at coordinate 173,936 of MU134439.1, read as the reverse complement.
TATATTTGAGTTTTCCATGGCGAAGCTGACTGTCCAAGATCTGCTCAACCTCGTAGTGCTCATCTCCTCCTACAAGGACTGGGGGTGGAGGTGGTTGAGCCTTCCGACCAGGAATGGGATCCAGGGGTGCTGGAAGGAGCTTGACCACAGGGAAAACAGGGTGTAGGCGACTCATAGACTTGGGGAGTCAAAGACGGTAAGCATGGGAGCCAACCTTGTGTTCCACTAGGAAGGGGCCTAAGTTTCAGTGTGACAATTTCTTCGAAGGATGAGTGGTATTGATATCGCTTGCATCTAAGAAGACTTTGTCACCAGGAATGAAGGTAGGGGCTGGCTCTCGGCGACGATTATAGTACCGAGCCATGTCTTCCTTGGCCTTTACTAGGGCAGCTTGGGCTTCAGACAGGGAGTCAGCCATTCATTGCTTAAACTCGTTCACGGCCTCTTTCCTAGATGGTTGCTGATGAGGTTCGAAGCCCATCCGTGGGTGGCGACCAGAGTCAAGCATGAAGGGAGTCTCTTTTGTGGATGAATGGACGTGGTTGTTGTACTGGAACTCTGCAAGGGGCAAGAGGTCGTGCCAGTCGTCCTGTCGTTCATTCACAAATAGACGTAGATATTGCTCGAGCTCTTGGTTGACATGTTCTGTTTGTCCATCTGTTTGTGGGTGGTACGAAGTAGAGGCAGCTACCTCGATACCCAGAAGTCTGTATAGCTCATGAGTGAACTCACTGACAAACTGTGTACCTCGGTCTGAAACCACACAGAAGGGAAGGCCATGGTGTCTCCAAACATGATCCCTAAAGAGGCAAGAGGCTCCTAACGCCATAATTGTGGTCAGGGTGGGGATGAAGTGAGAACGTTTGGATAAGGAGTCCACAACAACCATGACAGCATCATACCCATGCAACTCAGGGAGTTCAACAATGAAGTTGACACTGACCACCTCCCAATGCTGTTCAGGAACCTCTAAGGGGTGTAATTCTCCAACAGGCAGCCGATGTTGAGCCTTGGTGCGTAGGCAGAGGTCGTATGTCCTCGTGTAGCTACCAATGCAGCGAGACATATGAGGCCACCAATAGTTCCAAGAGACAAGCTCCAGTGTCTTCCAGCATCCAGCATGGCCAGCAATACGGGTGTCATGATGTTGGGAGACAATTCAACATCGTAAGTCATGCTGATCAGGGACATATACCTTTCCACAGAACAGGAGTGTACCGTCTCTCTCGTCCCACTCTGATGACCTCACTGACTTCCCTGTGGTCTTGCAAAGCTCCTTGGCGGCGTGTGCAACTGACTCTTCAAGCTCTCCTTCCTTGGTGCCACTGCAAATGTCCCTCAAGATGTCATGCTCTTCACCTGTGAATTCCAGCCCTTCTAGTGCACAAATGACAAAGAGTTCTGGTTGGAGAAGCACCAAGTTATCATTGTCATTCGAGCCTGTACCATGATCAGATCGGAGAGAGAGTGCGTCTGACTTGCCCATCGTTTTGCCTGGGTGATGGTACAGGTTGTAGTCGAACCGAGATAGGTAGAGTGACCATCGAGCTTGGTGGCAGTTGAGCTTCTTAGATGTGCGAAAGTACTCAAGGTTTTTGTGGTCGGTCCAGATCTCGACATGGTGTCTTTCCCCCTCAAGGAAGTGTCACCACTCTTCAAGGGCACGGATGATGGTGAGCATTTCCTTGTCATGGATTTCATAGTTGCATTCTACCTGACTGGGACTCTTGGAGAGGAAGGCTATGGGTGCCATTTGTTATTGCTTTTGGATTGCTGAGAGAGAACAGCCCCGGTTGCGAAGTCTGAGCTGTCAGCCTCGACGCAATATGGGAGGTCATCATCTGGGAATGCGAGGATGGGTGCAGATGTTACCAATCTCTGTATTGTGTCAAAGGCAGCTTGTTGAGGTGGTTCCCATGTCCAAGGATTGTCTTTGCGAAGCAGGTCAAACATGGGGTGAGCGTGGTGTGAGAACTTCTCAATGAAACGGCAGTAGAAGTTTGCAAAGCCAAGGAATGACTGCACCTCCTTCTTGTTGTTAGGGATTGGCCACTCCGCAACACCAGCAACTTTGATCGGATCCATCTCGGCTTTCCCATGCGAAATAATAAGACCTAGGTATTCTATCTTGGTCTTGTCAAAGTCGCACTTATCAGGACGCAAATAAAGCTTGTGTTCCCTGAGACACTGGACCACCTTCCGTACAACTTTGTGGTGCTTCTGTAGATCCTCCAAAAAGATCAGGATGTCATCCAGATAAATGCACATGACACCTTCAGCAATGAGGTTGTGAAAGATGTCGTTCATCATGGTCTGAAAAGTGGCAGGGCTATTAGTGAGGCTGAAAAACATCACTAAAGGTTCAAATAGTCCCTGATTTGTCCTGAATGCCGCCTTCCACGCATCACCCTCTTTGATCCTGACATTGTTAAAACCCCAGCGAACATCGAGCTTGGTAAAGTAGTGGGCCCCTCACAGGCTGTTGACGAGGTCCGAGATCAAGGGAAGAGGGTAGCGATTCTTGATAGTCATTGCATTTAACACCTGATAGTCTTGGACAAACCATAGGGCGCCATCCTTCTTTTTGACAAAGAACACTGGTGAAGCCATTGGTGATTTTGATGGACGTATACATCCAGTGCATAGATTCTCCTCGAGGAACTTGTCCAATTCAGCCTGTTCTCCTGGTGACAAGGGGTACACCTTAGGTGATGATCATGGGTTAGCTCCTGGTTCTAGTTCTATAGCGTAGTCCCATAGTTTGTGTTCTAGAAGCTTATCAAATGACTCCTTTGCAAAGACATCTTCATATCCCGATAGGTAGTCTGGAAGAGCATCTAAAGGTTGGGAGTTATGCCAGGTGGCTTCTGCAAGTCATTGGGATGTTGTTGAAGAAGCACAAATGAATTCATCCTGGGGAGGGAGCATAGTGACCAGAATACGGTCACCCTATTCTATAGCTTCATCGGATGTGTCTTTAGCCTTTTCAGAATCACCCCCATACTGTTGACTCGGGAGTTCTTCTCCAGCTATCAATCCACCTGAATCATGCAAGAGAATAGGGTAGGGACCGATGCGGCAGGTACGTAGTCATAAGGCATTCTGGTGTTCTTCCTTCATGATATTGCAACATGTGTGGCAATGCGAAGGACAACGAGTCATCCGTACTTCTTGAGACTTCTAGTCAACTTCTGGGTTGTGGTCTCGAAGCCAGGTGTAGCCAAGGATCATACGTTGGCAGCCTAGGCGTGTAACAGCAAATACGGCTCTCTCGGAATGGTCTTTGTACCGCAGGATTAGATCAACGACTTCGGTGATAGATCCGGATTCATTGGGTGAGCCATCCACATTGTACACAGGAATAGGACATGAGAGTTGTCGTGCCGTGAGATGGTTTTCTTGTACGAATCCTGAGTCAATAAACAGACCAGTAGCTCCAGAGTCAAGTAGGGCACGAACCGACTTGATTTCTGCTGTATCAGTGGTTTGGACCTCAACTGGGAGAGAGAGGGAGTTTGGGCCTGGGGTGGAGGCAACAACATACTGTGCAGGAAGATTTTGTTCCCATTTTTTATGACGGAAGCGAGTAAGAGATCGGGAAGGAGTTAGGGGTTGTGTGTCTAGCATTTCAATGTCCGTCGCTGAAGAATCAGGTTCTGAATCTGTATATTCATCATTTACCTGATTATACAGCAATGGAGCGAAACAATTGGAAGTCAGCAGCAGGGACACACTATTCACCTGCTGCACGACACAAAATCCTCTTCTTCTTCTTCCTGAAGCTCTGGGCCATCTTACTTGATAGGGCTTGCAACTCTAGGACTAGTGGATGACAGTAAGTGGGCGATCCATTCGTCCTTCTCCTCTGTGGTCATGGTACGAACATCGAAGGCCTGAGGACATTCTCGAATGAAGTGGCCTGGTTTTCCACACCTATGACAGACAAGGGAACTGGGTTGGTGACGGCAAGCAGCATCTACCTCCATTTCCACTGGTTGGACACCCATAGTAACAATAGGTGGGGCTGCCTGAAGCTGTGGTGCCGATTCCAATTGGTGAGGTGGCTGTGGGTCTCTGTGGTTGACACCAACAGAGACAGCAGGGGGATGGGTAGAAGTATTTGGTGTAGTGTGTGAGGCACTTTGAAAGGCTTCATTAGCAGCATGTGCCTGTGAGATTGTCCTAGCCACTGAAAACCATTCAGAAAGGTCATCGTCCAATGGGCATCCTTCAACCATATTAGCAATCTGGCTCTGGATAGAAGTGTCAAGACTGTGGCAGAATTTCATGACGAGGGAGGCCTGTTCTCCATATCCAGACTTCTCGACCAGCTCTTCAAACCCATTGATATAGTCATCAACAGTACAGCGATTCTGATAATATTGATGCGACTCGAGTTTGGTCCGGGCAGTAGTTTCTTCATGGGGAAGGAAGAATGTCAACTTGAATGCCTTCTCGAAAGAGTCCCAGGTAGAATGGGTAGGGCAACTGGTTCTAGTTTCCATTTCGAAGATACATGTGGCGAAGGATGAAGCACAACCAGATTTCATGAATGACAGGGCCCACAGGACTTTTGCGTGATCATTGGTGGAGTGAGTTGGGCACAGGGAAAGGTAGACTTTGCAAGAGTTCAAGAAGGTTCATCCTTTTTCTCTATCGCCATTGAAGTCAGCAGGAGTGGCGCATTTTTGAGTAGTAGGGGGGGAGAGGGATGCAGTCATAAGGCTAGTGACATTATGGTTCAAGGTGTGCACCTGGACATCTGTCTGTTGAACCTGTTGTGCCAGTAACTCCTTCTCTTCTCTCTCAGCACGCAAAGCAACCTCTATAACTGTGACACGCTGATGCAGCTCATTAGGGCTGGGCGCAATAATCATTACATATTATTAAAAAATATTAAATATGATTAAATACATTATATTACAGTGTTTCATATAATCATATGGGACTAAATATATATAATTACATTACATTATAATACATTATAGGGTCTGTAATTAATCATAATCAAAGATTATGTCCTCAGTACTCTGGACTATACTTACAATTTGTTGTCTGGTTTCAAATGTGACTGATGATCATAACCTTCATATACATGTGAGGTGGAAAAGATAAAGCTTCTTTTGTGGATCTGTCATTGCAATTCAAAACATTCAAACTTGTGAAAAAGTATGTTTAACCTAGTTTTCAGCTGTTTAGTTTTGTTGATAGTGATTCTGGGTCACATTGAGCTTCCTGTCATCTCATAGATATTCCATGATATTTTGTGCATCTCTAGAGTTGGTGTATCATATCAGTGGGTCTTGCATTGTAGAAAAGGCAGGATTTGTGAAACTCACTCTTTGATGCTAGAGTATGGGCTTTTGAGAGTATATACTCATACTTTGACTTTCAAGTACAAGTATAGATACATACAGGATCTGGTCAATATCTTCCCCAAAGAAACCTGAGGGTACAAGTATCAATGAACAAATAACTGCAAGTACTGCAAATAAGGCAACCACAAGTGCAGAGAGGATCTGCACTGGAGGCATGCCAAAATTTTCTGACCCAGAAAACCCTATGGAAAATATTGGGAAATGGTTGAGTATGCCAATGATTGATCTGGATAGGAAAAATGTGTGAAAACAGAATGTTTGCCAATGATTTTCTGATCCCAGGAAACTTTGATAAGATCACTCAGAATAAATTGAGAAAATTGAGAGGAAAAAATAGGAAAACAGTGAAAAACATGGGAAAACATGGGAAAAGTCATCCCTCTATGATTGTCCTCTCAATTGCTTCAAGTTATTCTGAGTAATTTTATTAAAGTGTCCTGGGATCAGAAAATCATTGGAAAACATTCTGTTTTCAAACAGTTTTCCTATCTAGATAAATCATTGGCATCCTCAACCATTTTTGATGATTTTCCATAGGGTTTTCTGGGTCAGAAAATTTTGGCATGCCTCCAGTGCTGGTGAGATGTCCAATGCTTCATGAGAACTCACAAGCATTATGCTTACCCATTTAGCAAGGATCATGGATATGGATTTTACATGATAGCTATATGTAAATTGCCCAGGTATCCATGGATGTTCCACTGATATAGGCCACATGGAATATATGAATATGGTCTGTGAGATTCCAAAAGTCTCATTTGATGTCCTGCTCAGCTACAAATATTTCCATACTTTCAGTGGGAGAAGGCAGAAATTTCTGTAAAGGTGTATATATCTACTGATTCCACTGATTAAATGATTAAATACAATTAAATACAATTAAATTACAATTACATTACATTATAATTAATTAACTGTCTTAGAGAGGACATAATCATTATGATTACAATAAATTATGCCAAAAATTTTAATTTAATCGTAATGGCCCAGCCCTACAGCTCATTGTAAGCCACTTGGAAATCAAAGAAATTCAGGTCTTCTGGTATGGGTGTAGACATGGTAGAGGTAGATGGAGTATTAGGGAATGTACCAGAGGGATCTGGAGCTGCTATATGCCTGAAGATATCAATTCAGGGATGATGGCGACAGTGACCGGTCCAGTGAGTTGGCAGACTTTTCTACTATAAGGGCAACCTCTGAGGCTAGTGGAATATCACACTATAGCCTGGCAGGTGGGAATCCGAAGTTATATAAGTCTACAGGAAGCTACAAAGGAGGATCCATACCTGTCAGGTGGGAATCCGAAGAGAAAAGTCTAAGGACCCCACTGCCGACTACACTACTGAATATAGAATGAAGTCCAAAGATCAACTGTTGAGTGCTTGCAAGATCAATGTTGAGCGCCTAAATAAGCACCCAAGACATAGCTAGAATAAAGGAAGGATGAAATGGTGGGGAGGGAGAGAATGGGGTGATAGGGGAATGAAGATAAAAGGAGTCAAAATAATAGACAGAGAGAAGAGAGGGAATAGGGGTTCCCCTTACACAGACTCAATGGATCCATCCGCAGTGGATACTGGTGCATCACCAGTAGGACCCATGCAATCCAGTCGCAAAACCACCACAAAGAAGCAGGTCCCAGCAGCACCTTATCCGGCATTGCTGACTGCCTGGATTGCCCCAGCAGTAGGCGATCCACCTGCCTCCCAGATGGGATACTTACCCTGTCTGCTGGGCAAGGCACCGCACCCAAGTGTGGTGTAACCAAGTCATCAACCCACTGAGTGGTTCAACACCTGCCCACTCAATGAACCTGTCAAAAACCGCCTTTGGCCTGTTATCTTTGACAGAACAAAGTCAGTAACAACAAATGTGGTTAGGGAACCCTTCCGACGAAGTTGAAAGTGTTAGTGATGGTGTATGCAAAGTGTACAGACTGAGACAGCAAGGGGAATGGTGCCATGATGGTGCATACTTGTTGAAACTGGGATAGAGAAGGAATTTGAAAGAAGAAAACAGAGTTTACTTAGCAGACAAAGTTCGGGCGATGCTAGTGACATTTATCATTAAGAATGAAGAGGGAGAGATAAGAGGATGATGAGTTCAGAATAGTTGTTAGACTCATCATATGACTTAGATGTGTAGACGACACCAAGTAAAGAGAGGGGGAAGACATGATAATAGAACTAAGGAGATACATGTATTCTATCCTACTGTTTTATACTAGGTGTATTCACCGAAATCAGATAGAGACCATGTGGACTATATGCTAAATGGAGGTACTATCTAGAATGCATCTGTATAGCTCTTGTAGTTGTTGATGTGGATACTGATATTGGAGCCGCATGTATTGATGATTGGTTGTTAGGTTGGGTGATCTGACCTTGGCCACGAATATCGCTAGTGTCAGTAAGATGTAGAGAATGTGGCAACAGTGATCAGTGTTGTTAAGTGTTGAATCATGACAGTAGCCCCCCTTCTAGTTTGGAGCCCCAGTGACGCATATAGAGACATTCATTTGTCGGATTGTGCTGTGGTCCATGCACGACCTGATACGTGTTGAGAGGCACACCAGCAAGAATGTAGCCTGGTCCGTGCGCAGTACGCATTGTTAAGATAAAAGCGGGTGTATCCTTTGATGAGTCCTCATTCTGCTTCAAATGGCATCCTCCTTCAACATCCTCTTAAGACAGTTCCAGACCAAGGCGTTGACCGAACCCAAACAACACGAAAACCTCCTTGAGGAGATTGAGATGTGGGTGAAGGAAATGGAGAGTATAGATGTGAGTTGAATCCTTTCTGCTGATCCTTGTCACTAATAGATGTTGATGACAGAACGAGCTATCGGATGCCATGGAAGCCCATTTATCTATACAACCAAACTTCAAGATCCCAACTGAGGTTACAAAGATTTGAGGCGATATCGAGGCAGCAACGTCTTGGGTGTCGGTAATGAAGGCAAGTCACTGTTTTTTATCCTTATCGATGAGTGGTAACTGTTGTCGGTAGGGGGGATTTAAGGTGGCTTCACCCAATCCTCTAATGACAGCTGCTGTGGGCATAGTGAGTACTCGAATCGATACTCCTCCGCCGAAGGCAATTCCATCTGTCCCAGTAGTCCCTCTCTTCAGTAAGGGGGCACTTACGGAGGATCTGACAGATAAACCAGTCAATCAATTGGCCAACAATGTTGCCATTGTCCCACAACACGAGGCCAAATTTCTCGATGGCATTGGGATTGCTGATACGCATCAGATCGCTATGCCAGCGGAGTATGGTGATGGATCGGCATACCATATCACTGGGATCGTATATCACTGGGGGCATGAGCAGATTTTTAGTGTAAAAAATGTGATAAAAATGCTTTTTCCTTACAGATTATTCAATCACTGTTCTGGTTGAAAAATCTCCCAAAAATGCTGCTTTTTTATCAAGTTTTAGGACCTGGAAATCTGGTACATGCTTCACATTTCTAGGCATGGGAAATGGATGTAAAATGTGAGAAATAATGAATTTACTCATTGATTTCATGCCACAAAAATGCAAGGACAATCTTGGTTTTCATTGACATTTTCAACAGAAAAGAATTAAATTTTATCCAAGATTTCATAGTAGAAAAAAGGTGAGAAAAATAGTAAAATATATGAGATTTTCATGAGATTTTTCAAAACTATTAGCCAATGAATAATCCTACATTTTTCTTTAGTCTTTGCAAGGAAAAACCTGATGGATAAATGTTTATCCAATGGATAATCATTCACCCATAGGTCAGTATATAACAAGTTTTTCTGAACCGAAAAGGCAATGAAAAAGTCAATGGATAAGAGTTTATCCCTTGGATAATCATTCACCCATAGGCAATATATAACAAGTTTTTCTGAACCGAAAAGGCAATGAAAAAGTCAATGGATAAGAGTTTATCCCTTGGATAATCATTCTGCCATATGGGGTAAATGTTCTGCCCATGGCAGAATGATTATCCAAGGGATAAACTCTTATCCATTGACTTTTTCATTGCCTTTTCGGTTCAGAAAAACTTGTTATATATTGCCTATGGGTGAATGATTATCCAAGGGATAAACTCTTATCCATTGACTTTTTCATTGCCTTTTCAGTTCAGAAAACTTGTTATATACTGCCTATGGGTGAATGATTATCCATTGGATAAACATTTATCCATCAGGTTTTTCCTTGCAAAGACTAAAGAAAAATGTAGGATTATTCATTGGCTAATAGTTTTGAAAAATCTCATGAAAATCTCATATATTTTACTATTTTTCTCACCTTTTTTCTACTATGAAATCTTGGATAAAATTTAATTCTTTTCTGTTGAAAATGTCAATGAAAACCAAGATTGTCCTTGCATTTTTGTGGCATGAAATCAATGAGTAAATTCATTATTTCTCACATTTTACATCCATTTCCCATGCCTAGAAATGTGAAGTATGTACCAGATTTTCAGGTCCTAAAACTTGATAAAAAAGCAGCATTTTTGGGAGATTTTTCAACCAGAACAGTGAATGAATAATCTGTAAGGAAAAAGCATTTTTATTACATTTTTTACACTAAAAATCTGCTCATGCCCCCAGTGTATGTCAATGTAAGTAACCTCCTTATTGACTGCTCTTTTGGTTGTTAATGTCCGATAGGGTGTTGTGGTTGAGAACGCAAAGAAGTGTGAGATGTGTGATTGCTGAGGTTATCGATGCTATGGGTTGCTGGGGTGTGCTTGTGGACAGTGTTGTTGCGATGGAAAACAATGTAGCCTCAATTGTAAGTAGCTGGTTCATTTTGTGGTCACCATTGCTAATATCCTCTTGTATAGCCAAACACACCAAACGGCAAACTGCTGAAGCATTGGCTTTGACAGCGGCTGCCAAAGGTAAGGGCAAGGTTGTTGTTAACTCATTCAAGGGTATAGGACCTCCCAAATCTGCATCGCCCACCATCGCTGGCCCTTCCTCCCTACTCCCTATCACTTTGACCTGTTCCCAACCCACACGCAAGGCTAAGCGCCCCCTTGATCTTGTCATGGATTCATTGCCAGGGGTATCACCTGTTCATGCTTCTAAACAATTGCATCTGGACATCATCAGAAGCAGCGCATTGCAAAGTCTGCAGGATTCAATGGTGGAAGGAGCTGATCAGATGGATAAGTTAGCAAAGCAGTGGATTGTGGCAAATAATGCAGTGATGGAGGTTCAAAAGGAAATGTTGGAGGTTCAGGCATGGATGAGGAACACAAATAAGAAATTGGAAAAGTTTTTGTGAAGGAGTGATAAGCAGAATGTGAATGGTGTAACATAAGAAAAGTTTCTTTTGAAATCAAAAATAGTCGCTTTGAGGAATACTTGTGAACACTAGGGAGATCTCAGAATTTGTTGGTTGAACAAATGGTCAAACAACCACATAACAAATAGCACTTTTGTTCAGGATTTGTAGAAAAGCCACACACTAAACAAAGGTATAAATTGGTCCACATTTTGAACCACTAACAAATATTGATGAAATCTGACTCCATGTATTATTAAGATTTGTTTGGACCCAAAAGGTAAAATTTGTTCAGATGTTCACCATAATTTTTTCAACTGCCAAATGTGGCATTTGTTTAAGCCTGAAATTTACATAATGATCAGAGTTTTTCCTCATTTTCTACTCAAAACTGGGTTGTAACTTTAATCAATCTGTAACTTTCAGACTTCAACAAATGCCACATTTGACAGTTGGACAAATTGTGGTAAAAATCTTAACAAACTTGATCTTTTGGGTCTAAACAAATCTTAATGATACATGGGGTCAAATTTCATCAATATTTGTTAGTGGTTCAAAATGTAGACCAATTTATGCCTTTGTTTAGTGTGTGGCCTTTGTACAAATCCTGAACAAAAGTGCTATTTGTTATGTGTTTGTTTGAGCATTTGCCCAACCAACAAATTCTGAGATCTTCCTAGTGGAAATGAAAAGCATTAAAAAGAGAAAGAAAGTTTTTTAGAAGAAAGAATGTGAAAAATGACTGGTCAGATGTCTTGTGCAATCATTGTTACTTTGGAAGGAATTCCAATGCCGTCACTAGGACTATCATCATGTAGTGTTTTGGATTAAACGAAGGTTTTTTAGCTAAAATATAATAAAAGAAGAATTTAAGGTTGGGGCTTATCGGGGTAAGCCTTGTGAAACGCCTTAACAGGTTTCGGCACATGTCGAAGATTGTTGGAGTATTCCCAACTTGTCGTGTCACTAGTGTGTTCATAGCCCTTCCATTCAACAAGGTATTGTACATGTTTCCTTCGTCGGCGGGAGTCTAGGATGCAGCCAACTTCATATTCGAGGGAATCCTCAACTTCAACAGGAGGTGGAGGGTCAGGATTGCGACTTCCGATAAGACTTGGTGTAGCAGGTTCTAATAGCGATACATGGAAAACTGGGTTAATCTTCTGTAATGCTAGCAGTAAGCTGAGGCAAAATGCATGCAACGACACCTTTTCGACTATAGGGTATGGTCCTAGCTGTCGGTGATCAAGCTTCTTGGAGGGTCGCTTGGTTCGGATGTTTCAGCTGTCCAGCCAGACTTTGTCACCAACATTCAGCTTAGGAATTGCTATGTTTTGATTGTCGGTTGATGTTCGATATTGTGCCAAGGTCACCTTGATTTGTTCACAGAGATACTGGTGTAATTCCTTTAAGTCTACAGCCATTTGGTGAGCAGTTTCCGATGGAACAGTGTCAAGGGAAACTTCGAGGTTAGGATGGAAGCCTTTATTCGCAAAGAATGGGGTGACCTGTGTCGCTGAATGCGACGTGTTGTTGTATGCGAATGTGGCAAGGGGTAGGAGCTGTGACCAGTCGTCTTGTTGATAGTTAACATAAATCCAAATGTACTGTTCAAGGATCTGGTTAAGTCTTTCAGTCTGTCCATTGGTTTGGGGGTGATAGGCCATCGATAGGTTGGCCTTGATGTCAAGCAGTTGGCATAATGATCACCAGAAATGGGAGATAAAGTGTTTGCCACAATCAGAGACAATGTCGGATGGTGTGCCATGTTTAGAGAAGACATGTTGAAGAAAAAGAATGGCTACGTCTTTGGCATCAATGTCACGGTACGTGGGGATGAATAAACCCATCTTTGTTAGTCTATTGACAATGACTAGGATTGTGTCAAATCCATCGGATAGAGGAAGTCCTTCGATAAAATCCATCGAGATGGAATCCCAAGGTCGTTCTCCAATTGGTAAGAACTTGAGTGGTCTAAATGGTTTGTGGTGAATGGACTTTGCATTACAACAAGGGGTACAAGACTTAACATAGTCGGTGACGAAAGCGATGATTTTTGGCCAATAGTATCACCGTTGAATGTTGTTAATATTTTTGCTGATTCCTGGGTGTCCTGATAATCGATGGTCATGGCAGGATCTGAGGATGTTGAGTCGAAGGTCCTGATGGTCTGGCACATAGTACAGACCATTATACAGCAGGAAATCACCGTCTGTCAATAAGGACCATGGTTCGGGTCGGTCATTGGCAGGTGGCAATTTCTGTCAGAGTCTCTGTATATGTGTTTGAGTGAAGGGGTCTGAATGAATTCCTTGCTTTATGGAGGAAAGAAGGGAGGCTGAGTCGAGTACTATGGCTTGCAGAAGTAACTGTCCAGCCTTGAACATGGTCTGAAAGTTATATGAGGGTTAGCTTCTGTATAGTTGCTACTCCCCCCTTTAGGGTACACGTCGCCACAATGTGTGAGTGCATCTGGCTTTGTTCCAAGATGTCCAGCACAATAGCGAATAATGTAGTTGAATGCTGAGAGATATTCTGACCAGCGAGCTTGCCGACGGGTGAGTTGTTTCATTGTCGCAAAGTATTCGAGGTGTTTGTGGTTGGATAGGACAAGAACTACGTGGGTAGCGCCTTCGAGGTAGTTTCTCCATTGTTTGAAGGCCTCGAAGATGGCGAGGAGTTCCTTGTCATATATCTCATAGTTCAGCTCTGCTGGGTTCATGCTTCGCGAATAGAAAGCGATAGGATGGATATCACCATCGTTGGGAGAGATTTGAGAGATGATCATGGTGACAGCATAGTCGGATGTGTCGGTTTCAACAACAATAGGGCTGTTGGGGTCAAAATGAGTGAGAATTGGAGCCTTAGTGAAGGCGAGCTTGAGGTGTTTGAAAGCATCGTTTTGCGGTGTATTCCATGTGAATGGGGTATCCTTACGCATCAGTCGCATCAGCGGAAGTGCAATGTCAGAGAAACGAGTGATGAAACATCAGTAAAAGTTGGAGAAACCCAGAAAAGCACTGTACATATTTGAGAGTTCTGGGTGTCGGCCAACCTTGAATTGCATCTGTATTCGCAGGGTCCATTGATATGCCAGCTGGCAATATGATGAAACCTAAGAATTCAACAGAAATAGAGTGAAAGATAGATTTCTCGGGCTTGATATGAAGGTTATGTTCCCTGAGACGAGTGAGGACCTTTCCAATGTGTTTCCAATGATTGTCAATATTGTTGTAAATACTAGAATATCATCCAGGTAGACTACAACAAAGCAGTCAGTCATATCTCAAAGTATATTGTTCATAAAATGTTGAAATGTCGCCGGAGAGTTTGTGAGACCCATCAGCAGTACTAAAAACTCGAAGGCTCCATATCAGGTGCGAAAGGCTGTTTTCCATTCATGGCCGGGTTTGAGCTGAACATTATAGTAACCAGCGTGAAGATTAAATTTGGTGTAGATTTTCACTGATTTGAGTTGGTTGATAAGGTTGCCGATGAGGGGGATCGGGTAGCGATCTTTGACTGTAATCTTGTTGAGAGCACAATACTCGACAACAAGTTGAAGGCCCCCATCTTTCTTCTTAGTGAATAGTACTGGTGCTCCACCAGGGGAAATCGATGGTCGGATGAAGCCTTTTCCAAGCATATCGTCTAGAAATTTGCGTAGAGCTTCCAGTTCTACTCCTGACATTGGGTATATTGGTCCATGGGGTAGCGGTTTGTTGTCTTAGATTTCAATCTTGTGGTCGTAATATCTATGAGGTGGGATGGCTTTTGCTTCTTGTCTGGAAAAGACGTCAACAAAATCAAGGTACTCGTCGGGTATGACTTTGGCAAGCAGTTCCACTTCATCTGTCGGTAAGACTTTTCCATGAAGTAGTGATGTCAGAGCAGGTTTGTGGGAGCCAGCAAGTAAACCTTCAGACCTGAGTGTAGGTAACGATGGAATAAAGTGAAAAGAGTATATGTCTTCTCCTGCATTTATGAATTTCCTGAATGCAGCAGCACCAACAAGAGTGATTTTCAGAACTTTGCATGTTCAAATATTGGTAATGAATCTGTTGGGAAAAGGTAATGGGTCAGAAGACGTAGTTGGCATATTCGTGTTGATTGGTGACTGGAAGATAGGGGAGTTGGATTGAGAGAAATTGGGTTTCGAAAGGATACCCGATGGTGGTGATATAATTGCCGAAGAACCAGGGACTATCGAAGGGAGCGACCCTGAAGAAGTGTGGAGTTCTGGGATGGTATCGAAAACCGAAGGTAGTGTCAATTGGACATCCTGAGTGGTTGTGATACAGGACATGGTGGTGGTCATTGTCGGAAGTGTCGAGCCAGTGCCACATTGGAATTGAAGTGACATTGAAGCCCAGTCGATTGTTGGGTTCATGGTTTTTAGCCAGGGGAGACCTAGGACAATTGGCTGATGGATGAAGTTGAGTAAGGAGAAGTGATAGAGATTGAGATGACAAATCAGGAAAAGAGATAGTAGTTTTGATGTATTCGTGGATGAAACCGCTAGTGGCAGGTTTTCCATCAAATAGACATAGAGAGACTGGTTGAGAAAGAGATTGTCAGGCCATCGGAAGTTGTGTCGCTAATTGTGCGTTGATAAAATTTGATGTTGCCCCAGAGTCTATGAGAGTAGGTACAGGATCAGAATGATCAGAGAGAGTTAGATGAATGATGAATGAAACGTCAGATCGAGATACAAGTCCTGACCATAGTTGTACAGAGGGAATTGTGTGCAGGTGTGCCATGCGACCCATTGTGCACACGTCAGATGGATCACTGATTAGTTTTCCACCGAGGATTGAGGTTCCTCATCTATAACCTCTTTGATTGTTGCTGATTGAGGTTCTGCAGAAATGGTGAAGGTAGCTCGTCCTGAAGTTTGTTGTGGGCTCTTCACATAGATACAGTTGCAACTGTGATGGTCAGGTTTTTCTCTACAATAAATACACAAGCCTTTGACTTTACGGCACTCCTTCTCAGTGTTGGTCAAATGACCGGTGTTATCGAGCACACTGCTGAGGTCTTTTCAATCTGTTGTTCCTCCTTGCGACGGTTTTGATTTTTCACTGGAGTAATTGTTGCCTCTTTGTTCAAATAGCTTGCGTTTGGGTTCCTTTGTGTATGTTGAAGTGCTTCCAGCCTGGCAAGCTGATGTAGCATGAGAGGTCTTCTCGTTCTGGCAAGCCCAGTAGCGATTGTCACATTCCAGGGCTTGTTGCTTGAGGGCGTCAAGGGTTGTCACTCGTGGTAGCGACAGAAGATGGTCTTTGATGTGTTTGGCAAGACCTTCATAGAACACATCGTAAAGAGTGGGATCGTTCCAACCTGTATGAGGAGCATGTTCAGTGAATTTAATCATGTATTTATTCACACAATGATTATCCTTCATTATGAGCTGTCGGATTGATCATTGGGCAGACTGAGCGAGGTCGGGTTGTCCAAATGATTGGTTGAGAGTGATAATGAATTCATCCCAGTTGGTTCGGATGGTTGTTTCGGGTGATGCAGTGAGGTGGGGAAGCCACCAATCGAGAGCGATCCCAGAGAGATAGGAGGCTGCATATGCGACATGTTGGCGATCGGTTGAAAACTTTCGAGGTTTGTTGTCGAAAGCCATAATGCACTGAGCGATAAATGCTCGGATAGATTCTGGTTTGGTACTGTCAAAGTGAGTCGGTTTACCAATTTTGGAATCAGTTTCATGTTGTGATTGTGGCATTACATAGTAAGGGATGCCATAAGGTTGGTACCAGGGACCGTTTGCTGGTCCCCCAGGTGGTGGTGGTCCTCTGAAGGGATTGCCAGGAGGTCCGCCAAAAGGTGGTCCAGGTGGTGATCCTCCGAAGGGATTGCCAGGAGGTCTGCCGAAGGGTGCTCCAGGTGGTCCTCCAAAGGGAGGGGGTCTGCCAGGAGGCCCAGGAGGTGGTCTGCTAGGAAATCCTGGAAGAGGTGGTTGTCCTGGGTGTCCCAAAGGGGGTCCAGGAGGCAGAGATTGAGGTTGCAACAGTGTCAACACATTTTGGCGATGCGATGTAGTCGAGACTGTTGGACTAGGTGGCAGAGTGGAAGGAGGCATTCTTGGAAAGCCTTGCCATTGTCTGCTGTTGAAAGCAGGTGGGTTGCCTCTAAAAGTCGGACTGTTGAATGGTGAAGGTGACATATGAGAGGGACTCGGTATAAGGGCAACCTCTGGGGCTAGTGGAATATCACACTAGAGACTGGCAGATGGGAATCCAAAGTATATAAGTTCAAGGAAGGCTACAGGCAAGGATACATACCTGGCAGATGGGAATCCAAAGAGAAAAGCCTAAGGACTCCCACTGCCGAGGCGACTACTAATTAAGGAAAGTCTCTGAACTGACTGAACGTTCTGGGCGCTTAAAACAGAAGTCACGTGACCTATGACGTAGCCCAGGTAGGTTTCAACTCGCACACGTCACCAGGCACTTAAATCGCGAATAGAAGCGCCAGTTGTAGAAGTGAGTAGGAAGGAGGAGGGGGGGGGAAGGAAATGGGAATATTAGATAGAAACAACAGGGAGAAAAGAGAGATAAAAGGGAGATGGGGATAGAAGGGGTGAACATGAATAAGAGAGGAGAATAGGAGAAGGAGAATAAAAAGGAGCAGTATGAGGGGTTCCCCTTACACTCAGGTGTTCCATTGCTGGCATTGTTGGGTGAGTGGTTGGTGGTCACAGAAGTGGGGTTGCTGTTGGATCAATGGGAGGTCAATGAGGTTGAGCGAACAGTGGTTGGAGAGCGATTGGTGGTCTATGTTGCATATATGCGGTCCCAGGATGAGGATAAGGGGATCCATATTCATGCATTCTGGAAGTAGTGCTAGGCCAAAAAAATATTCGATGCCACTGCTGTATAAGGGCAATTGATTGCTTGTCGAGTTGGCATATAGAGTTCTGAATCCAACCGTGTGGGTGTCAGGATTGGTGGATGTGAGGAGGATGAGAACGATGACAACGTTGCCGATGGAGGCAGTAACTGTGTTGGTTGATTATTGATAGGTTCTATAGTGACACCAGCCCTTTGCACTCGCGTACAAGCTTGTACTAGTCATGCTCAAGTCGCGACAAAATGTCTCTGCTGATCACTTATCAGTGCTTTGGTCTGGCGAAGATTCTCACTAAGTTGTCGGAGTTCGGCTTCCTCTTGTCCCATTGTCGGAGGCAATACCAACATCGATTGATGTGGGAATGATGATATGTGTGGAGGGAGGTCTGGAATAAAACCTGGTGTAAGATATGTGCCAGATTAGTGCTGTTGGGATGCTGTTGGATCAATCTTGCTCTACTTGGTAAAGGTAGTGGTGTGATGGCAAGCCCTTGGGAACGAGTTCAGATACGATCAATAGGGGAGTGTCAGGGGTGACCCAATGAGTCAATTGTTCTATCTGACATACTTGAAAGAGAGAAACTAGGAGAAGGATTTTAACTATTAGGTGTTAGTTCTATTATACTGTCAAAAACCGCCTTTGGCCTGTTATCTTTGACAGAACAAAGTCAGTAACAACAAATGTGGTTAGGGAACCCTTCCGATGAAGTCGAAAGTGTTAGCGATGGTGTATGCAAAGTGTACAGACTGAGACAGCAAGGGGAATGGCACTGTGATGGTGCCTGGTTGTCGAAACTGGGATAGAGAAGGAATTTGAAAGAAGAAAACAGAGCTTACTTAGCAGACAAAGTTCAGGCAATGCTAGCGACATTTATCATTAAGAATGAAGAGGGATAGATAAGAGGATGATGAGTTCAGAATAGTCGTTAGACTCATCGTATGACTTAGATGTGTAGACGACACTAAGTAAAGAGAGGGGGAAGACATGATAATAGAACTAAAGAGATACATGTATTCTATCCTACTGTTTTATACTAGGTGTATTCACCAAAATCAGATAGAGACCATGTGGACTATATGCTAAATGGAGGTACTATCTTGAATGCATCTGTATAGCTCTCGTAGTTGTTGATGTGAATAGCTACTGATATTGGAGCCGCATGTATTGACGATTGGTTGTTAGGTTGGGTGATCTGACCTTGGCCACGAATATTGCTAGTGTCGCTAGTGTTGGTAAGACATAAAGAATGTGGCGACAGTGATCAGTGTTGTTAAGTGTTGAATCATGACAGAACCCAGGTTCGTTGAGCAGCTAAATATTGCGTGCATGACATTTGCACTGTCACATAACACTGCCCAGCATGCTATTATCAAGTGTGCTGATTGCAAGCAGAAGCTCACCACTTGAATGCTAGCATTCGAGATTGCGCATGACACACCTCCCAACCTTAGGGATGTGTTACATACCATTGAGTACTCCCCAAAGGGAGTACTGCCTGCTATCCACAGATATGGAGACAACACCCTCATGTTAGAGGATGTTGATGTTTGGGTTTGGCTCAAACTTATTCAGCCTAACACCGGAGACATGATACAAAATGTACCAAGAGAAAAGCATGGGAAAATTGTGCAAAAAGATCGAATTTTGACACCATTTGTATGGTGAGAAAATTGAAAACATTGTGTGTTTTTGGTCAACATTTATTTGGGGTGCAGATGTTGAACAAAGTTAGGATTTGATTGGGGTGGAAATTAAGAATTTGCCTCAGATGTGTGCCCCACACAATTCAGGGCCTTTTTGTTAATTTTATCACAATTTTCACACCCAAGCATTTTGTAAGCAAAGTTCTAAATTTTTCCAGGGAGAAAATTGAGAACAAAGGGGGAATCGCCAGGAAAATTGTAAGCAATTTCCCCTTTGTTCTTGATTTTCTCCCTGGGAAAATTGTAACTTTGTTTACAAAATGCTTGGGTGTGAAAAGTGTGATAAAATTAACAAAAATGCCCTGAATTGTGTGGGGCACGAATCTGAGGCAAATGCCTGATTTTCACCTCAATCAAATCCTAACTTTGTTCAACATCTGCACCCCAAACAAATGTTGACCAAAAACACACAATGTTTTCAATTTTCTCACCATACAAATGGTGTCAAAATTCGATATTTTTGCACAATTTTCCCACGCTTTTCTCTTGATACATTTTGTATCATGTCTCTGGTGTAAGAAAGAAAGTCTTGCCTTTCTTCAAAAACTTATGGATTTATTCATCGTCTGTGGCCAGTGGGTGTTATGGACCAGGTTCAGACGTAAATCAGATTTGGTCAGAACTCTCCTTGACCAGGTTCAGAATGTTGTGATATTTGGCAATGTGCGGAATATCGGAAGACTCAGAAATCGGAGATCTGAAGCTGATCTACACGGGCATCAGCTTCAACTTATGGGTTATACCCTCTTGGATTTCTAGTGCCCGAGTATTTCAGATTTCTTGACTGGACAGGGTTATCGGGGTACTGATGATTGGGTCCGTATAGAAGAAGATCAGTAACAAACAGCAAGTTGAGACTTATTGGATGAGTGGAAGAATTCAGATATTTCAGAGTTCGGAATAACCAATGGGAGAAGGGATGAGGGATGACAATAAATGAATATTGAGTGAGGTTTAGCTTTACAGAAAAGCAAGTATAGTCAAAGAGTGGATATTTCAGAGGATCAGAAAAGATGTTGGGAATCAGAATATTTGGGATATCAATATAATGATCAATTGTATAAGGACATATACACTTGAACAATATATGAAGCAGGATATAGAGGGGGTACTAATATATAATATGGATAGAAAATTGACATAGGTTCATAGTCGATATATATAAGCAAAGGAAAAAGCCTGAGTAAGGAAAAGCATATTTAAAGGAATATGTGGAATTCCAAAATCGGAAACGAAAGAGATAAGAGTGCGTGATACAGAGTTCCAGAATCAGAGTGAATATGGAAATCGAGATAGAACATATGGGGATAAGATTGAGATGGATGGTGACTAAGAATGATAAAATGGGGGTATATCAGAAATAAGCAGAAAAGGGCTTATCAGAATGCGGAAACGTCAGAATAACAGAAATTGGATCTGGGATCTAACAGTGGGCCAAATTAGCTGGATCCTGCTGGCGACAGGATCTTCCAACGCTCTTGTCCACGAGCATCAAATTCATGTTTGAATGGAAGCATCCTCCTGAGGACACTTCCTTGGACAAATTGCCCAGTGGTTGGGCACTCACACTGGGGTAGACCCCACTAGGGCTCTCATGAATATAGAGCCCTATTTTGCTTGTAAGCAGAGTAAAATCTGCCACAACAAGACCACACAGCAGGTTCTCAATGCTCGTGAAGGCTGAACCTATACAGGCCTTCACATACCAATGCCCCCACTCCCCCCAGCTACTGGGGACATCCCTCCACTTTGGATGATGATTCATCACTCAACAGATGTGATAGAGGACCTCCCCATTCAAAGGCACATACAAATGTGCTAATGACAGAGTTGTCTGCACCACCCACTCCACCCTCCACACCCACTGCCACAGCAGATGACAATACCATGGAGGTCAATCCAAGCAACTCCATATACTATGACAATACTGTCGAAGTAGCCATGCAGTCATCCATGACTGCACCCACACCCATTTATGCTGATCCTCCGTCAGCATAGTCTCACCCAAACCTCCTGAGATCCAGATAATCAGACTACTTTGAAACTTGTACTACATGCATATGCAGACACCAATATATAGATTGGCCCAGTCTGATAGTGTGATATCAAGTAAAGCCAGCCTTTACAAGATGGCTGGCCAGTAAATGTCATAAATCTTTGGCAAAGACCATGGGGAGGATGGTTTAATTTGCATGCAAACATTTGCAGAAGAGTGGCTTGGAATTAAATGACCTATATGCAGGCATACCTAAATTTAGCTGTGTGTATACTATGGGGCAACTATGGTGTCGTTGTGGTACTTCGGGGTCGTTGTGGGTACAGGTCGTCCGCGGACCGGTCCGTGGACAGCATCCCAGCGTCTCTCTAGGCTTAAAGTTAGAGACTGTTCACAAGTCTATCTTGTACACAAGAGGGATGGTCTCCCTGGATACACAGAGACAGTCGAAAAAATAACACATTATAGCATATATGTATAGTAAAGGCGTCTACGTATGGAACTTATGCCAGTCCAACAACCAACAACAGGTGGCAAACAAAAAGGTAGAACACTCGAGCACCCACGACGGAGCATCCTACTAGGTTATGATGGTGCGCTGGGGGCTTTCTTATTTTGCCACGTCAGATATGGCTCGTAGTGTCGAGTTGTTTCAGGAGCGTTCTTGCCTCGAGTACTACGACGCGCTTCTGGCAACTTTGCATTGATGGCAAGGTCCTATTAAGGAGATTAAGATCCATTTTCACAAAGCAGACTTAGATCTTACAGTCAAACGCCTGCGCATCCCGGCAGAAATGTGATCCGCCCATTTAGTGAGGTTTTCCTTGAGTTTGAGTTCACGGTTGCCTTTAACGTTCAACCATGACATCAATTCTACAAACTAAGATAAACATGAGCGAGGAAAGTAACTCGAGATAAAGTGCACACCTGCTCTGGCTCGGAAAAGTATCCCCATACCCCAACTTCGAGCATCCCTTCCAGGCCTTCTTGGTCGAGCCTACGTTCCAAAAGGTCAAATGAAGGATCATCTTTCTGCTTCCTCTCCATAATCTCAACATCAGCTTCCGTGGGTCCCTGAATGAAAAGTCTCCCAGCTCCATATACAACGGTACCACCGCTTGCAATTAGAGATGACCCGCCAACGCCATCAAACCACCAATAGCGATTATGGAATCGATCCTTGCCCAGTGGTTTTAGTCGCACCACGCCAGACCACTTCCTGAACTCGCGCTCGATACCTTCCATCCTGCGTTCTAACTTATTGTCTTCTTCATCCAGCCGACGGTGCTCTGCCTGAGCCTGCTTCGCGGACGCAGTCTTCGCGCGTGCGAGTTCGCGTTGCTTAGCGTGAGCCTGTCCTTGTACTTTGATGCGAAGACCCTTCTGGCGACTAGATCCTGAACGACCTCGTTCAGCACCTGACACAGTCTCCGTATCTGATCCCTCCACGTCCGAGAGTGGCATAATATCAGACTCCACATCACTTAGCTCCGATTCTACGTCAATATGGTCTTGTTCATCCTCATGCGATTCCTTAAATTCTTTGCTATCATCCAACTCCTTTGTGCCATTACCTGCGGGAAGATCATCCTTGGCCACAGCAATCATATCCTCTTGACTGAAAATAGATGAACATTAACAGCAATAAAAACCAAGTGAAAGATTGAGTCACATTTTCTTTCTTTCTTTCTTGACTTCGATCTTCTCTTTTCGTAACTGTGTCAGATTGGTTTCGCATGTCTCCATATATATGTGAATTTCCTTATGTGATACCACAGCATCGCAAAGAAAAGCCAGAATAGCAATTTTGTCTTCAGGAGGAAGAAGGTAATATCGTTCGCCAGGATTAGAACGAACCAGACGAGGTGGCGATGCTTTAGCGCTTGCTGGTGACCCTGGAGTGGCAGGATCTTGAGCAGGAGCCTCTGATATTTCAAGTGCAAACAGAAGTCTAGTCAAAACGCCTCTGAGCTTGGGAAATGCTGCGACGGTTGCTTGCTGAAGCAAAACAATCAGCAAATTCAACCAAGGATGATAGGGAGTGTTCTCACGTCTTTAATACACCCGACCATAGCCTCTTCCCATCCGAAGCGTCCTTCATCTGCCCTCAGAGGTTGTCTCTCCCAATTATTTCCAGTCTCCGCCAAAGCATCCGTGAGAACTTCCGTAGGAACACCACCATCTACATCCATTTCATCCAACTCTTCCAGAAGCGACAATACGGCTAGGTGACGATGCGTTGAAAGCGCACGAAGAGCATATATAAGGGAGCTGTGTATCTCTGCAATAAGAGTGACAGGTTGTTCAGGATCAGAATGTCGTATTGCGTGTTCCATTTCATCCAACGTGAAGGAAGATAATTTCAAAGGAACTCTGGTAGTACTGGTGTGAATCAATGTGAGTAAAATTAGCGGTAACACGTACCCGAAGGCAGTGAAGAAACCCCAAGTCATCAAAAGTGATTCGAACACCATTGAACCAAACGGAACATCTGTGCTCGGAGTGGGTCTGACTGATCTGGCGTGTCCATTCGCAGCCATTCGTTTCGCTCTCTCTCTTTGAGATAAAATAACGTCTAGATCTTCCGTGGGATACTTGATGTATCTTTTCTTTGCCACTGGTATGACTTGCTCCGGCTCCTGAACAGGTACATCTTCCTTGTTTTGAATATCTTCGTCATTGCTTTTACTAATTTTGGAAGTTGCTAGAATCCACGTTCAAGACCTGACCCTAATCAAAGGGAAGCGCTTACCACGTTCTTCATGTTTCCTCTGTTTCTTCGATGGTGGGCCTTCTTTGTCTTCCCAGACCTTCTTTCGCTTTTCAATCTCCTTGTTCTTTACCTCCTGGACGCCTTTTCTCGTCTCTTCAGGCATGATGTTCTCAACGCCATACTTGTCCGCGATTTCCCTTTTGACTGTCCAGGGGCTCGCAACTGCAGCATCACGATCAACGCAGTCCCTGATAAATCGTCGGAGGATAGACTTTGAAAACGAAAGGCGGTCGCGGCTATAATTATTAATAGAGTTAGATAATTTCACAGACTTTGATACAGATCGTGCGTTAGATTGTATTACCTCATAACATCACTCTGTACCTCCATTAAACTTGTACCATATTTAACTGACGCCTTCCCCTTACCTTTGGCATCAGGGTACTCAGAGTCACCAGTAGTTCCCTCCTCAATCAGTTGTACCTTGTAATAGTAACTCTTCGGGTCATCAATTGCATTCAGTTGTGCGATAGGCTGCTTAAGGTCGCCAGATATGCGATGAGGTTCAACCTCATCAACAGCATCCGGAGGAGGAGATGTTGTGTTGTCGCTTGTGGTGGAAGATGCGCGAGCCCGAAGTGCTCGAGGTGGATATACTTGGATAACTCGTGCCCAATATCTGAAGTTGCCAGGAGTGTTTAGAATTGTAGGAGCATCAGTGGCAATGTATGTTGTTACCTGTCGCCCTGTACATCGATGTAGACACCTAAGTCGTGTTGGTCAATCAACGGAGAGTAGGAAAGACCGAATAACGACACTTACGCTCGCTCGCGAAGTAACGATCCTTGAAGCGTTCATACACGGCCTCAACTAGGTGATCCAGCCGACCAATAACCTCTGAAATCCCAAAATCTTGTCAGGAACAAGGAACAAGGAAACGATCACGACCGATGAGCTCACGCCACTGGACAGCACGGAGCACAGGTGCCTTCAAGGGCTGAGGAAACCTGGCATGCAAGGTCTTTGCCTCTTGCTGTTCACTCTCAAGGGCCTGGAAATAATCCAAACCGCTTTTGCCGGTAACCTCGCATTGGAATTGCTTCAGCTTGTAGAAAGATAGGCGAGCGGCATATGACCTAGAAAAAGTGTGAAAACACTGATACTAAAAGGCGAAACAAGGCATACTCATAATCGGAGAAGATTTCGCCAGTCTGTTCCATGTAGAAAACGGGCGTAGAGGGGTCATCTTCGAGGAGAGAATAAGTGAGCTCCTTGAGCATCACCCTCTTGCGCCTGCATGTGGGCATGATGCCAGTGGAGGTGGAGGATGAAAGGAGGGATGGTCGCGCAGGGGCAACGGAGCGGGTGGCACTCGGAAGCAGCCAGTAGATCTGACTGCCATTCCGTCGCCTGCCAGTTAGAGCGGAGCGCAACACAAACTCCTTATAATCTCCGATTCAACTTTCTCTCCGCTCACTGAAAAAATTCAAAGGTAAACGAAGTACGTGCTATCGCCTTTCGACCATGTAAAAACGCCTTGCCTGGTAGAAATATATGTAGGCTACGCCACTGTCCATCCAACACATCCCGGTGTAAACCGTCCCCAAAACGCCACTGGGCTTCCGCGTCAGTCAGTGTTGGGCAACTTTGCCGTGGATATCCGAGTCAAGAGGAAAATCGATTTTTTTTCCTTCGCCATTCAGAAATATGACGTCCATCTGTGCCCGAGTCGCCATTTCATGAGTTGAGCTGCATACTGGAGAATAGATTAGGCTTCGTTAAGTGTTTCTCGAGTCTCATCAGTACCAGCTGATCGTTGGCAAGTCGCCCAAGGAACTTTAGTTTTTTTCCCTTCTCGTTCTTGGCCGTGACAGACGGTTCTACTACGCAGGATGCTTCAGACATCAGCTTCGTTCTCGAATGGAATGCCAATCAGACGGTTTGTAGAGTCATCGATCTTTGCATATTGTGAGTTCTAGTTCTAATTCTAACGTTAAGTTAATCCCATAGCGCGCATCTTCCACAATATCCTGCGTATCGACCATTCAAGATCCTAACGACGTCTTTAATCAAACAACTCCCATCTTCCGTGATACGTTCGAACGGGAATGTATTTCCCAGCGTATCTCGTCACATTCAAAGGCTTGTAAGCGTTGTACCTTGCACAATTAGTATCTCCCTTTTCTCCCACTACCTGTTGACTCCATGACGGATCTCTTGGGAGCCGATAATGCTGGATTGGAGCCAGGGCCAAGCCGCCCGAGTTTCCTAAGCTCAACCTACAAATAATACAGAATAATAATACCCCTTTGTTTCAGACAAGTTCTCGAGAAGTTAATTGAAGTGCAGGGTCGTAGTCGTTACCCTCGGCATGAAACGGCCCGAACGAAGCAGTGAATTCAATTTACTAGATTGCACTCGCACGAACCTCAGACTTTCTCACTAGACGTTGAGCCATGGTTTTACTTGGAGTAGTCAGTGGGTCGTCATGCAGAAGTATTTCGCTTGTTCAGCTAAGATTAACTGATATCGGATCCTAGGTGTACGAAGGAATAGTCGTTAAAAAAACTCACGATCAACGTTAAGTACACTGTTCCCTGTGGCGATGAAATCCATTTTCACCTCAATCCGGCGCTAGATCCTCACAAATTAGGATTTTTGCGACAGACCGCTAAATCGCATATCAGATGGTTGTACCACTGATCGCTACTTCTCGAAGTCAATGTGACAAGAATGGCTCATCTCCCTTTGATCCTAGAGTGCGAGAAAAGAGAATACAAGATATGCACTCCTGTACACCATGCGGAAGCATTTCTGGGTTTTCCGTCTCAGTGATCTTCATCGCCAACAACCATTTTCGTCGATAAGAACATAGCACACTGCGTAAGGATATAATTAAATGTCGAGGCTAGATGTCTTTATTACCTGACATCGCAAATTTCACCGGCATCTGAGCTGCCTATCACGAAGAACGTTCCAAGAAATTATTGTTTGCCAAAGAAAGCCGGTGGATACTTAGAATAGGTAGCGTGGATCTCTAGAAGCCTTGCTTATGACAGGAACTGACAGCTTATGACAGCATAAATAGATTGGAATCTGAAGAGTCTAATTAAGCGAAAGTTTGGGAGTGTCACCGACATCAAAAATCTTGCGCATGAGCGGGGGAAACGGATACCAGATTTCCTGGTGTGGCACGTGAGCGCCACAAGGAATCCTGGCAAAACGAATGAGAAGAATCGATGGCGGACTAAATTGGCCTGTCGAGTATTACTACACCGATCTGTAGCGTTTCAAGGTATTAGATGACCTGATGCCTCGAACTCACCGCTTCCGACCCTTTCCCTTCCCTTTCCCAGGGGTTGAGGCCGTCGGCACAGGTTTAGATGAATGTGGGGCTTTGCCGGATTCTCCACCTAACAATTTCGCGAGACTGGCGCGCCCATTCAGCATTAAAGGTATAGCCGGATCATTGCGAATCGTACCCTCCAATATCCATATTTTGAAGAGAATTTTGGGCAGCATACATTTTGTCCTGCCTGCCCTTGACCTCCTTCAGTGTATCCTGGTCCATATTTGCCTGACAATTGTCTTAACATTAGGATAGGGTGCACGGCAGTAAGACTCACCATCAAATAAGGCGTCGCGAAAAGGAATCCGCCGGTGGCAAGCATCATCAGCATCATAGGACTCTTGAGCATACCCAAGGGGTCAAAGCCTTCTCGTTCCACAAAGTATACGTTCTTGGCGCGAGCAAACAGGATGATAGGGTATGCGCTGCTGACAGGAGGGGCTGGAGAGAGTGGCGTTCCAGGCACATAGGCGTGGATTGAGGCGTGAGGCTCCGCGGTCGACACATCCACCCTAAGCTGGATCAGCGAATATGAAGTGGGTTGAACCTGACGCATCCTTCCGAACGTGGCGATGGCACTGACCTGATTGAATTGAAAGTTACTTGAGCTGACAGAAAGAATGTAGGTTCCCGGGTCGACGTCAGGACTAGACAGGGTAATACGGTTTTAATAATTGACAGACGTCGCGAAAGAAGCAACGTACATTGTGAATCGGCCATCCTTGCGAACGTAACCAAACCATCGCCCGTCGTCGAGAATTACTCTGGCGCCTTGAATGTCTTCAAACCCTAGCGTAGAGGTTAAGATTCAGTCTGGGCTGAACGCGAAGGAAAAGGGTTGTAGTACCGTGACACACATCATTCCACTGAATTTTTCCGGTGACATCGAAAGCATCAACGAGGAGAGAAAGGAAAGAAAGGCTGTATAAAAGTCAATATGCGTGGCTGAGTGCATCAGGCTGAGGGGAAAGAGACCTCATGAACAGGCATGCTGCTAAACGTGCCATGCAGAAGATGGGTGATGCGAATTTGGAAGAGTGCCCGCCCATAAGGACCCATAAAATTGATTCCGCTGGAAGTGATTCTGTTGAAGGAAGTCCCTTTGAAGCTAAGTATGCTGCAAATCACAATGATTGTAGAGCTGACCATGACTTCATAACCGTGCACCGCCGACTGTGGATATGAGTGACCTCGCTGACCTTGTCGGCGCCTCTGAGGCCCCGAATCCGAGCAGCTCGGGAGCGCTCCAAAAATTATTATTATATTATATGTGCAGTGCAGCACTTCGTGAGGGGCTATATACAGTCGGAGGGGAGGAGCACGCGTGATTTGAACATCAGGCCGCATCGGTCCAGTGGTAACTGGTAAGCGGTGGAGCTGCCGGAAGAGAGGATTGAACTTGGGTTCTGTTGGGTTTCAAGACGACGGACTTCTTGTGCGAGTGGTCAGACTTCCCTGGCCGGCGACTCTGGGAACTATGCCAAATACGGGAGGTGAGATCGTAAGGAAGATTGGAGACTGCAATCAGGCCCTGGAAGGCGGCTCTGCCGGAAGACTCGCTTAGCTGCAGTTCTGCATTGAATCTACCAAAATGCTGACATTCTGTGCAGCTGCTCTCGGAGCTGAAACTAAAATAAAGGTTAGTGAGCAGAGCGCCAGCTGCCATGTCCCTGGATCCCGGCAGGATTACTTGGAAAGTTAGGCCCCTGTAGGTCCAGACGTTCTTCCTGACCTTTCATATGAAAGAATGTGACGGGGGCACTGAATCTCGATTGCGGTTAGTCTCCCTCGGTTCTCTGATCTCTGATCTACTACTCTTTTTAAAAACCCTGCCAGTCGATCGCTGGTGCTTGCTCTCGTCAGTTCTCCTCGACACCTGCATCTTTGTCTATAGAGACTGGAACACAGCGCCGGTGAGCGACTAACCTCTCCGAGCTTTCTCTATTTGCTTACCCTGAAATTATAGAGAGTCAAGAAGCAATATGAGTTTCCCATATAGTAGCTACACCGAGCTCGCATCACCATTCGGAGCCTACTACGACGACGTTCCAACTCTCGCCGATGCAGAGTTAGAGGGCACTCAGCTTATACATGACAATGCAGCATCACATATGCTCAGGTCGTACCCTCCAATGAGGTCATATTCTGCGGACCAGAGTCTTTATTCATCTTGCCCCCCTGCCAACCAACATTGCATGTTCGATGAACTCAGCACAATGTCCCCCGTCATCTGGGACTCCCCTTCAGAACAGGACGCATATCTCAACGGGTCTCTGATCCACGGCTTTGCTCCATCCGACCTAGCGTTTTCTCCTGAAGCATTCTCGACGGGTCACCATGTTTCTTATAATCCCGATAACTCCTATACTAGAATGTTCCGTGGTAGAAAGAGCAAGTCTGCCTCCGAGGTATGTATGCTTTATTATGATACGTCCTTTTCTACTCACGTTAATTTACCAACCTGTAGGTGCTAGACGAGCTTCGTCCATATGCTTGTGATATTTGTCAAGCCGCTTTTGCTCGATGTAAGCTACAATCATCCCTGGCCTTCAAATGTAAACTAATTTACGATCACCTCTTTTAGCGCACGACCGCGACCGTGAGTAACTAATTTCCTTCTTTGGCTCACCTCTTTCTTACAGATCACAATTTTTCCAGGACATAAACGCTCACACACTGGAGAAACACCATATCGCTGTCACGGTTGTGGGACCGGGTTCAAACGGTATGTGTTTTTGTCCCCCTGGCAGCTCACATTCCAAATGCTAATTTCTTATTTCCCTAAGCCCTGATGCCCGCAAAAGGCACTGGGAACGAGATCCTGTCTGTGCACAAGAAGATTGGCTACGAGTGCGACACACTCCCGAAGGAGCGAAAAGGAGAGCCCGTGCCAAGACGAAACCCGTAAAGAAACAGATCGAGATTTGAGAGGGAGCGTGGCGAGCGCTAATTGTTACATGTATTTTAATGATTACCGTCAATAATCCACTCGACAATTGTTTGGCCACGCACATTCACCGTTCACGTGTGATAGGTGGAGTCTACTGCTCTCGTACGCGTGTGGCAAGCGATAGTGATGATTAAATAAACCGGAATTCATAGCAGCACAAGTGACTGTTGCCTTGTGAATTGCGCACCCAATAGACAGAAGTAAGATGAATCGGCATAGGTCCGTCGCGCGAATCCGCGGATAATGTGAAACATGTCCATCTCCTCCTCACTCGATGGATCTGCTGGGGCCCAAAGCAATCGCGTACGAAATTACGTCGTATAGTGGCTGCCAATTGTCGCGTCAAGGCAAAGGCTACGTCGGACATCCGCACACGACCGTGACATGGCCATTGACAGTGTGGCGTCGCTGACCGAGGTCCGTAACCGCTGCGGGGTCGGGCTGAACCCGCCATTCAAGGTCATTCGTCAGCTCTCTCCCAACGTCATCGTGACTTTGATGGGCATGATCAGCGTTGGTATTGAGTTGTAATAATCTTGTCATGCATTGTCCTCTCAAGACCATATCGCTAGTCCTCATCGGCTAGTAGATCATGATATGACTCAGCACAGGCATGATCAGCAAGTTGCGTATATGAGCTCTGACCTACCAAAGCTTTGCCTGACACATCTATCGGAGTAGCATAATGTGCCACAGCGACGAAGCACCTCCAAGCGCCGAAACATCAGGGAGTTGCGGGCTGAGAAGTCCTAAAAAGGTTCCGAACGGGTAGAAATTAACTCAGCTTCTTCTAAAGCGGTGACAGCCAAAGAAATAGCAGGATTCTGTGGAGGTCCGTAA
Source organism: Ramaria rubella (assembly GCA_015039355.1). Taxonomy (NCBI): domain Eukaryota; kingdom Fungi; phylum Basidiomycota; class Agaricomycetes; order Gomphales; family Gomphaceae; genus Ramaria; species Ramaria rubella. The sequence continues at coordinate 142,875 of MU134439.1, read as the reverse complement.
CCGCTGCGGGGTCGGGCTGAACCCGCCATTCAAGGTCATTCGTCAGCTCTCTCCCAACGTCATCGTGACTTTGATGGGCATGATCAGCGTTGGTATTGAGTTGTAAGTAAGCCTCATTGTGGCACTCTGGGCGGGGAGTTGTCCGTCTTTCAATGACCCCACTATACGCTGAGATCCTGCATCGGCGTCAGCGCTAGTAGTAACATGATAATGACATCCAGCTACATGAGTAAATGTAAATGCCCATCGGATAAACTATGCCATAGAATTTTAAGCCTCTTCGTGGCATATTGAGAAACTCTGGGGACCTGACCTAAACAGCTTTTGCAAGCATGCATCACAATTTGCTACCTCTGGAGTAGCATAATGTGCCACAGCGACGAAGCACCTCCAAGCGCCGAAACATCAGGGAGTTGCGGGCTGAGAAGTCCTAAAAAGGTTCCGAACGGGTAGAAATTAACTCAGCTTCTTCTAAAGCGGTGACAGCCAAAGAAATAGCAGGATTCTTGTGGTGAGATTAAAATTCGCTCGGTGATCACTGGGTTGAAACGTTTGAAGAGGTGGCGCATCAGAATAACGGATGTAAGATAGCTCTTCTTCACAATCAAGAGATCCAGGAATGAAGTTAAAAGCAAGGTGTACTGGCAGGAACTCCGAGCACCCCGGTATCGTCATTGCAAGTGTTAAGGAAGGGATCGAGAAAGATAGTGCGGAGCTTTAGCGAGATGTGAGATAGACAGTTGGGCGCAGGGTAAGGAGAAAATAGACCGTTGGACGAGTGCAGGGTAAGCAGAGGAGTGATACTCCTGAAGACATATCTTGGGGTAGATTTCAACACCATAATTGTTTCTGAGTGCGCTATCCATTAAAGGCTCAAGGTACCAGTATTCGTAGACGGCAATCCAATAAACCTGGCCTGTAATAAACCCCAATTAAAATGGAGATAAAAACCAAGCCAGGATCATGGGGGGACGTCTCGGATGACTGCTAAGCCGAAGAGCTATGGCTAGGCGTGAAAAATAATGCCTAGAGACACTGAACAGCATGTTTCCCAGATATGTGAGTGACAGTTTCAGCCCACATTTACGTCCTCGAGATGTTGGATAGACACTCCCATAAGCCTATAAGTGTGGTGGCAAGTGTCAATACAGGTGCAGCAGCTTCGCCTTGAAACCAGGAATTCATGTCTAATTTATGCCAGATTGGAGTGTACATAGCGCTTCAGATACAAATGATGAGGAAGCAGAGTAGGGGGAAACCGGAAATTGGGTTACAGGTGTTAAGCAGTTGGATTAATTGCTGGGAGAGTTGTAGGACAATGATAGGGCGAAGGCCGGGGAGATGCAGCAGGAGCGCTGGAGGCGTCAGGTGCTGCTGAGGGAGATGGAGTCGAAGGGAGAGGGTAATCAAGAGCTCTTCTGAGCAAGGCATTTCTGCGAGAAAGCGTCAGGCCGGTGAGCCGTTTCTGACTAATGTCGTACCGCTGTTTGAAATTCGCCAGAGAGATGACCGCAGGGGCATCACCCGCAGTACTCCTACCAGCATCGCATGTAAGATTCACCAGAGTTATAAAAAAAATAGACTCACCCCTTATCTGATGGCGGATGGGCCACCGTTTCGAGCACATACATCTTCATATTTTTGGGCTCGTCGTCTTCACCGACGGAGCCCGCGCCGGGAGCATCGGTAATCTTCAAGGAAGTTATAACAAGCTGGGGGGAAAGACTCTGCACATAAACTTGTTCCTGTGATGCAGGGTCATAGTCCATCACGAAGACATGGGCGTGATGTGGGTCTGGGAGGTTCAGTAGAGGATCATCGCGGAAGTGATATTGTATAGTTGGGTGAGTCAAGATCGACGGCGGGTACGTCGCTACCGTCGACGATGACGAGGTGAGGTTGGAATGCGAGAGCAGAATATAGTGCGGTGGCGAAGACATGGCAACTGTCATAGGGACCTTTTACCGGAAAGCAACCGCCGCCACAGACGCCCATATGATCGTTGCGTTGTGGAGGTATGCTATAAATCTTCAGCACTTTTTGTTCTTGTCTCTCAGTGTACTGCACACAATCCATTCTTTTTCTACCTCATTCTTTCACTTTGTTCTATGGCTCTTGTCATCCTCACAGGCTTTCTGACCCTCGCGCTCGTCCCAGGTGGATATGCCTCTCCCACAGGTGTCCGCGGTCGCAGTACATCGCCATCCGACCTCTGTGTTGCAGGTTGTCGAGCGAATTTTGGGTGGCCAGGTCACCCGTTTCCAAGTGACCCTTGGGGATTAGTCGTGAACCCCAAGATCGTCAGTAGTGCTGATGGAGAAGCTGGTCCCATCGGGGCGGGAGGAGTCGAGGCTTCCCCGACCACCTCTAGCGCGGAAGCCGTCTAGTAAGTATAAATTGAACATACAGTTGCCCTTTATTCAGTTGATACCCGCAGTACGAGCGTCCTTGCCCCGGCCTCATCGTCTAATGTCACCATACCAACCTTCAACTCAACATCGGCAACACCGATCACCTCCGCATTGGCATCTCCGAGTCCCTCCGCCAGTGCTTTTGCGTTGCAACCCAGCTCCAGCTTCTCGCCTTCACCAAAATCTTCATCTTCCCCTCCTCCTCACCCGTCCTCAGCAATCTCATCGACACCACCTCCATCACCTTCCTCGCAGCCGGCAATTCCCTCTTCGTCTCCTCTTCCGCCTCCGTCCCCGTCCTCGTCTCCATCCCCGTCCCCGTTGCCATCATCATCACCATCCTCGGCTCCAGCTCCTGCCAGCACTGATTCTGACGAAGGGTCTGGATCGACGAGTGGCGCAACTTCAGAGTCCGATATTCAGGCTTACCTTGCGGGCCACAACACTGTGAGAGCTCAGCATGGTGCATCACCACTCACATACTCCCAAGACTTGGCTGCCAAAGCCCAACAATGGGCCAACGGTTGCGTGTTCCAGCACAGTGGCGGAAGCCTGGGGCCTTTTGGGGAGAACCTCGCCGCAGGAACCGGTGATGGATATGGAATACCTCAAGCCCTTGCATCTTGGACCAATGAAGTTTGTGCGTGATACAAGTACTCAACCTGACCCTCCTTCATTCTGACTTCCTAACTATAGCTCAATATGACCCTAGTAACCCCCAGCCCTCCCATTTCACCCAGGTCGTATGGAAGGCTACCACTCAAGTCGGATGCGCTCTTCAGAATTGTGATGGTATATTCCCATCCAGCTTTGGCGTACGCTCTGTTTTATATCTTCATGTATGCCACCCCTCATCTTCCAACAGCAAGCACATTACTACGTCTGCGAATACTCCCCACAGGGGAATATCATTGGCGAATTTGGGTGAGGCTTATGGTTCCATTTCCCACAGACACTTACGCCATTACATAGCTCTGAAGTTCAAGCCTGATCCCAGAGGCTCTGATCACAAAGTCATACCCTTTCCCTTCTCTTTCTCCCATTTCCATTTCACGGATACCGCGTACCCGTTTTCCCAATCTTTGACTGGCTCATTTGCATTCGTCTTCAACTGTTCCCCATTGTCTGTCATGATAGAGCTCGACCGAAAGGCATGGAAGCATTTTCACTCAGTAAATGCGATGCGTGTTGTCTTGAGCCTCGGTGGTACACCAATTCTCAAACACCTTCACCTTGAGCCCAGAAGGGTGCGGGATAGTTTTATCAATGCAATTAAGCTACCTGTGCGTGTGCAATAATTTTTGACAGCTCTGTGCGAATATGTTATAGCAAAGAAATTGTCAGTGTAGTTGTAGAGGACACTCACGCGATAGCTGCACGTTTTCTCGGACAACCGTTGCCTCGATTCGGTTATCAGGGTTAGCAGGAACGACCACTACACCCGTATCTGAGTCTCGTGACCACCCCAGTCGTGTAATATATTCATCCAGGGCTTCGCCTGAGTCGTTCCTTTTTTTAACGACATGCGTCATAAAGATTAAATGTTAAACTTGCCATCAAGCTCCAAGTAGCTGCCTAGGCGGTCTCGACTTATTCTTTGAAATGCGGCCCGCACGGCACGAATAGCGACTTCCCGGACGGCGTCCTCGAACCCAACACACTCGATGGTATAGTTGTCCCGTAGTGCCTCAAGCTCCTCTGAACGGAACATTTTCCAAAAGGTAGGGAAACGACATTGATGTAACAGAATCGACAGGTGGGTCAAAAGGGGTAAAAGGGCAGGAAGAGTATCTGGCTCGTCTTGAGATGTGAGGTAAACCTGAAGGAATTGTGAGCTGTGATGAATTGACGACGTTTCTAAAAACGCACATCACGCTCGCCAAGCAGAGCTAAGCATAGATTGAAGTCGGGCTGTGGAGCTGCCGTCAACGCTTTGATGAGAATGTTGACCACTACGTCAGCGTTATACAAGTCCGGGTTGAATTGATAGCTATTGCATGGTTAGCTTCCAGTGGAGACAACTTGGTTGCGACCCACAGCTTGAGAATCGCTAGATTAGCCATACAATCGTACTCCTGGCTCCGAATCTGGTGGTATAAGTAGTCTTCCAGGATGCCGATGTTGGATGGGTTGTATCGGTCTATAATCGCAGTCACTAACTTGTCTCGTTACGGCAGTAGTTTAACGCACCAACTCCCGAAACAAGCATTTCTATCACTTCTGGCCTCGTATCGGGTGGCAAGGCACTCATTTTGCGGTTGATGTGGATTCAAGAAAGCAGGCAAGACGAAGTAAACAAGCGCCTAGGGCTAGCTGATCAATCAGGAAGAAATATTCACGTGACCTGACGCGAACGTCAGACACAAATTGAATCTAGATTCTACATATCGTCATTAAAAGGTTGAGGTCGGTCCATTCCTTACTGCTTCTATCGACGTAAAGGCTGCACATCGTACACTAAGGCTGTAAGCAGTTTGCGAAGTTGGAGCTTGACAAGCGCTTGTACTAATTGATCGTTCAGTTTGATAATCTTTGCGTGAGCGGACGTGCAGATTGACATAGCTTATGCTGAAAATAGTGTTGAATCTGCGATTGTAGATATTGTCACGATTTATTAGGATAACGTGGCGAGATGTCGCTCTAATTCTGTGTATATACGTATATGGCTGCAGCTCCGAATTCGTTCTGCGCAGGCTGGGTTTATCAGCTTGCTGTAAGACTTGAGATATATTCTATGGAAAGCAGGACTGGCCAGCTCCTCCGGAGCCGTCCGAGCTATAATTTTAGGTGAGGTTCGTCAGCGGGTGTATCGGCAGGGGGTCTGAGACCTCGGAGACCATCTGAGCAATATATGCTCCTAATTCCCAAGTGTCGATAAGGAGGGCTTGAGCTCGTACGAAGTCCATACAGCGTATAAGTAGGTCATTTATTCGAAATGTAATGTAAGCCACAACCGAATGCCTCTCTGTGGGGTATTCAAACGCAGGGCCGACGAAAATTAATGATGAGGGTTCAGGAATGGTAAACTATAAGGAAAAGATCGACTCGGAGGGCTACTCTATATTCAACAGTGCCGGTAGAAATTAAATTTCAAACTTGGACATTTAAGTCAGTTGAAAGAATGTTAGCGGTTGGAAAATCGAAACCGAGAGTTTAAGAACGGGTCTTGACATTTAGATTCAAATGCAGCCTGAGGCAAAGACCTTGAGGAGTGAAACAGTATGTGCGACCAGGTGAACGGAAGTGTTGACATGCGGGGGTGTAGCTGAAAACAAGTGGTAAAGTCCCGGATGCTGAGATATCTCATGAACCGTCGAAGGTGAGGCAACGCAAGTGTACCACTTACGTGCGATGAGGTTATTCTGTGTAAACGTTAGAATGTAGGGTCCTCTTCGAACACCTCTGGCTTGCAAAGTTCAAAAAACGTGCAAAAATGGTTGCATTGGTGCTGATCGGGAAATGCTCGAAAAGTGGCGGCGAGATTGCCTTGACTGAACCACGCATTGAGTATCCTGTTAATAACCACTGAGCCCTCAGGACCTCTTAGATGAGGGGTAAAAACTTACGGGTGTGTCATGATCTGGGGATCTGACAGGAACTGAGCACTCCCTACAGCGGTCTGAGTGATTCACCACTTAGGGACGAAACGTCTGTTGCGTACCTTGGAAATCTGAGACAAATGCCAATCGGCCGGCTTTCATCCACTGCACATGTTGTGCGAAGCACAGGAAACAGGTCAATTCGTAGTCGGGATCCATGGCTGTAGGCAATGGCAGCGCAGAGCCATTGTGAACGAATTTGCGAAAGTCTTCCTGGTCAGTGTCGATAAGTTCTTCAATGAGGACAGCTTTTGTAGGCTTCCCATCGGCGTTACGGCTAATGGCAACTCCTGCTTTGACAAAGTGAACCTGTGCCTCATTGTGGTAAACAAACACGTGCAAGGTACCGTAAGAGCATACTAACTTCGGGAATTGGAATCAGAGGGGTGTTCGGGGGGTTTTGGTTGGCGTGATTCTTCACGAAGCGATAAACCATGTCCATGAGCGACATCACCCAGTACAAGGCATCGCCCTCACAGGTCATCAGCTCGATCTCTTGCTGTGCGGGATAGCGTTTAAGCTTGTTATGTCCATCTAACCACTCTGTATAATAAGCACGCTTGACTGCCACTGGCTGATTCGGGCCCTCTCCAAGGGTATATTCTAGACTCCGCCCAGGATTATTAAGAGTGAGGTGACCTGGATGTGCCGTCTTTAGAGACCCAGGTTCTCCGAGTGTGATGAGTGGGTTGGTATAGAGTTGACCATGCAATGCGCCAGTGCTGAAATCAATGCATGGCTTTCGTGATTCAAGTAATACATTGAAATCGGTGCGAAAAATGGGAAATAGTTCGATGACTTGGCACAATTCACCTGCTGTACAATGACCCCATAGGTAAGTCACAATACGGGACTTGTGAGATGATGGATTGCATACATGATTGTGTCAATGCGTCAGACCGATGGTCTGTTAAGAGACTACGAATAGCATTACGGTCGGGAGATCGCCACACTGTCTGTGAAAGTGAGGTGGAAGTTTTCTTTGGAGGAGGTGTGTGAAGGGTACCACTGATCTCGGAGTCCTGAGGGAGACAGGTTCAGCAATAGGTACGAACTGAGCTCAAATACTCACTGTACGCTTGCACTTGGGTGCAGTCACAGGTGAGGGGGTTTGTGATCAAGGGCCTGTCATCCCAACGATCTCTGCATTTGTGCACTCCTGGGGACGGTTGCTCTGCGTTGCGTTTAGAGCAATGTCCGGTTCTTGATTGGACCACTGGACATACGTGAATCCCTATGTACAATGAGGAAAAGAGGCCGATATCTTACCTCCACATGGTGAGTCAATCGCCCAACATGATTCTGGATATCAATAGAGCGGTGGATGGCAGACTGGGGGGCAGCGTCGTTATGGCTTTGTGAGGAGTGGACTCCAGTGTAAGCACTCCCCACACTGGACTTCAGTGGTTGACTTGGTTTTGTGATCCCTAGGACCTCACGCATGATGTCCAATGCAAGGGGGGGTGTCCATAATGTATGACTGGAACGCAAGACCTGGGCACTCGGTGGTTGAAGTGGCACACCGGGTACATCGGTTACATTTGTGCCATCGTGGTCACCATTATCCTGTGTTCATCTGCGTGAGTTATTGTGAACAGTGGTTGTCTGGTCAAAAACTGACCAGAGCCTTGATCTCTTCCATGTGCATCTCAATTTCGGCCCAGAGGTTAGCAGGAATCACTAGCGCCACTGAAAAGGCTTTTGCCTTGAAGACTCTTTTGCCAGGCTTCTTGCCTGCTTTTTCAAAGTGATGGTAAATCGTGTCAACATCAGGTACGGCCTCATCAAGGTTCTCCCATGTGTCCAATTTGCGAAACCGCAATTTATCTATGGAAATCTCATACCCATGCATGTGTGTGAGAAACTCTGGAATGAGCTTGCTGTATACGTGTTGCTTCAAATCCACAGCCCCAATATGTGCCGGGATGCGAGTAAGTCCTTCACGTATATTCTGTCATGCATCAGGTGATGGCGTTGCAGCACGAGAAACAGGGAATCACATACTGCAACTAGTGTAGGTTTCGCCTGATTGGGAACCTCATACATCATTTGCGCCTGAATGACAATGTGCTGCTCAGGACTCCGATAAGCCAGCGCAGCCAATGCAGATTTTTGCTGTGAATACAACGCGTGACTTGATGTATATCCAATTGGCTGGCTGCCTGCTGATACTCTTTGAGCCACCAGGCATCCATACATTGGCTGGGATTCACACACCTGACTTCATACTTCCGTGTCCTACAAATAATGCTGATGGACAGCTGTGGACCTCAAATCCCACGGATGGAGCCAGTGGTGGCAGCATTGTCCCTACAGCTTGAATATTAGAGTCAGCAGCTGTCACAGAATGTCACCCATTGTGGTGAGCCTGCCAGAACCAGCATGTGGAAAGCTGGACCACTCACCATTGCGTTGTGCAGCATTTGTGCTCTCGCGGATAGCTGCAATTTAAACTCGGATGGGCAGTATATGAGGGACCTGGTGCTGGAGCAGGGAGCACTGAAAGACTCTGTGCTCCAATGGGACCTACATATTGTGAATATTGTGAATGAATGAGTGGTTTGGGTGGAATGACAGACCAGACATATATGTTGTTGGTGCTGCACACACACGTTGATAGCACGGCTGGCAGTACCATCGGACTTTCCCCTGTGGATTGCTTACAGGATGTCATTTGGCCCCTGGAGGCAGTTGACGGTTTGGACACAAAGTCCGTTCACATGCGAGGAAGACTGGGGTGTCATCTGTAAAGTCAGAGATAGGTTTTGTCATCCCAGGCCTAGGGTGAGCCACCATGGCACACAGTGCTGTTATGGATACGATATGTGAGAGAATAACACAGCTATACAACCACCCAGGTGGCTGCCAGAATGACCCAGAAAATACGGGCCTTTTTAAGTGAGCATTTGGCGATGCAAACCCGCAGGGAGCGCCGCCAGCCCTGGTGCCCACATTGTTAGTCCTCCAATGCTTGCTAGGCATTCAAACCAACATAAGCCCTGTCGTACGTCTGCTCCTGCCCTAACTGCACAGGAAAATAAACGTACGTTATTGATCTTTAGCACCATTGGAGGAGCTTGGGCCTAGCATTTCGAAGTATTACGAGATGGGGATGGCAGATACTGATATCCTCAAACATTTGTTGGACCACCATGTAGACAAGGAAAAATATGGCTTGTTGTGAGTATTAATGGACTGTCACACAGGACACCTCCACCACTGATCTTGTATTAGAATCAAGAGCTTGAAAAGAATGCGTGGGCAGCTTGGCTTGCAGAGTATACGGCAACAGAACCATGACCTGGACTCTGCACTGCATGTTCTGCAGCATGTTCGTGCACGTTATCCTAAAGCAGGGATGCGTGACATGAAATTGCATATGTTGTGTGAAGAGGGTGTGAAGGTGTCACAGTATGTCATTCATTCATACCTTGACCGCACTGGCCTGAAGTGTTCAATCAATTGCTAGAAAGGTGATAGAAGAGTTTTTTCTTACTCATGAGCCTGAAGGAATCAAGGAAAGAAAAGCCCGACATCTCAAGCGCAAGCGATTCTGGGCTGCCGGTGTGAATGATATATGGGCAATAGATCAACATGACAAATGGAAACAGTTTCACCTATGGCTGCACACTGGGGTAGAACCTTACAGCGGCAAGATCCTGTGGCTACGTGTGTGGTGGACAAACAAAAATCCTTGACTCATCTTGCATTATTATTTAGAGGCTGTACAAGAACTTGGTGGTGTGTTTCAGTGAAATTAGTTAATAAATGACCATGGCTAAAATTTTCTGTAGCCATGCCTCTGGTGACCCAGAGTGATCCCGGATCTGAGAATTATGGTGTTGCTAATGGACATACAACCCTTCGGCACATGTTTGATCCTTCGTTTCAGGGTACAAGACAACACTGTTGGATGCGAAAACACAACACTGTTGGATGCGAAAACACAACACTGTTGGATGCGAAAACACAACACTGTTGGATGCGAAAACACAACACCGTTGGATGCGAAAACACAACAATGTTAAACCAGAAATTTCATGGTCTCAATTACGATGCCGATTTACCCCTGGTTTTGAAGATTTGCTTGATGATGGTGTTCATGCGGGGTGGTATGATCCTAATGATCCATTGGATGTGTTAGTGACCACATAGCCAACTATATACTATGTTTGAAGCTCATGCTTTTGCTCCAGCTTATTGTTTCGCTGGCTGTTCATTCCTTGGTTGCAAGTTGAACTTGACACATGGAAGGACTCACACAACACTGCCCCGAAATGTGCTGATAAAAACAAAATCTTACCTCATGGGCGTCCTCAACTGATTTTCGAAGCCCCCCACATGTACGATAGCTTGGACTTCAAAGTATGTTCAACCTGCTGCTACTCTAAGTACCTGCGTAATCCGGGTACTTTATATACAGGTTGGAATTACACCCGAAGCAGTCCAACAGGTCCATGAGCATTATGCCCCTTCTGATGACCCTGTGTTCATCCTTGTGCCCCCTGCATTTGGACAATTGGCCGAAAGAATATATCATTCTGTCGGCCGTCCATCAATTTCACGCGAGACTATCTGGGGAATATTTGGCAATATGCTGGTCAAAATTAGAGATATCTATGTGAATGAACCAACAGCTGCATTGGAAGCAGCTGCCCATGCAACAGTCACTGATGAAGGCCCTGAAGCGCAACCTGTGATTCCACTAATTATGGGACTTCAGGAGTTGTGCAATGGTGATGCGGTGGTGGGGTCAGGTGGTTTTTATTATATGGGCGGGGCCCCTGAAGGGAATACTATGCAGAGAGTCAGCGACAGTCATATGGTGGTGGGTGAATCTTCACTTACGCACAGTGTACATGCCAGGCAGATGACCGAGTCGGTGGACACAGTGTTGTCAGTGACCAGGTCTGACCGGGGGGTCAGTCATCAAGTGGTCAGAAGCACCTAAGGCTGACCCTTTTGACCAAGGGGTCTGACCTAAGGTCAGAGCGCTAGTAAAATTATATAACATCCTAGTCTACAAGGTGTGACCTGCGCATACACTATCTTGTACTATATCCTCAAATGGCTGTAGCAGTTCATTTAATATGTTCTCTATCCAAGTTAGCAATTTCACCTTCCCCAAAGGCATCCAACCCCTTCTGTACACCCAGATTGAAGACTGGGCTACCTGCTATAGATGGATATGTGAAGAGTTGTACAAGTAGATGTGGGTGTGAGGTCTTCGGTGCTGCATATTATTTAAGGAACTAAAGATAGTGTATTACATAAGTTAGGGTCAGACCCCACCTCACAAATCTCGTCTGAATGACCCCTGGTCAAGGTCAAAGGTCAGACCCCAGTCAGGTCAAGAATTTTGACCTGACCCTGACAACACTGGGTGGACATGGTAGTCGCACCATTCTCGGATGACAAAACTCCTATGTCAGACCCCGAATGGTAAAACACAGCATCACACTACGTACCTATAAAATATCTACTTACACAGGTACCAGTTAAATTTCAGACTTAATGACTTAGAGTGTGAAGACAGCGAGAAAGGACTTACCGATTCTGTAGTATTAATGGGACCGTGACCTGTAGCCAATGCTTGAACAAAATGTCTGGCCCTCCTTATCGACACTGTGACGAAGTGGTAACTAGGAGCATAAGTATATTGCTCAGATGGTCTCCGAGGTCTCAGACCCCCTGCCGATACACCCGCTGACGAACCTCACCTAAAATTATAGCTCGGACGGCTCCGGAGGAGCTGGCCAGTCCTGCTTTCCATAATATTCATACTTTCCTTATTCGCCTACATCAATCCAGGATCGATCTTTAATACATGTATGTATAGCTCAATTTTCATATCAGCAGCTTCAGCATCCAGATATACAGAATCCAGTTATTTCTTGAAGCCAAAGGCGGTGGCGGCTTCAGCAGATATTTTCGCAGCGTTCTTAAGATTCCTGTGAATAAACCCACGGTCAATTTTCACTATTTATTTCTCCATTAAGTGAGGCTCACTCTTCTAGGTTCGAGCGCACAGGCACCCCAAGACCTTTGTATGTTTGAGGACGAGCCTTACTGCGTTCGATCCATGCCTAAAAGGGTATTCAGATAAAATCGCGAGTCAAATCAGCGCGAAGATTACCTGGATATTTGGATACGGATCTAACGCAACTCCCGACCAAGGTCCCATAACCACCCTTGTGTGATAGATAATCATTCATGGCTGTGCGGCAAACCCAAAATATCAAACCTTACCAGGGGCTTTAAGATGGAACGCAATTAGTCAGTGGAGCACAATGAAAAGGTATGAATACTTACAATGTTTTGATGTCAGCAAGACCATAGTGAGGACCCACCAACCACTCACGCCCTTCCAAACGTTTCTCTAAAACGGAGAAAAGACGACTAGTCTCGTCCTGCGAATATTAATCAGAATCTGGGAAGCGCCTCCGGAGCACTCAAAACAACACACCCTGTAGCGATTAATGGCATAGGGGAGTTTCTCGGGGGCGTAACGGAAGAAATGGTTCCTATGGCAAATCTTAACGGCTGATACGGGACAAGAGCCAAGGGTCTACTTACGACTGGCCCTGCCTATTAGGGGATGAAATTTAGATCGTATTATAATTATTTGCGCAAAAAAAGTCTCACATAGGTCCAACACCGCCATGCGCAAAAAACAACCATTGCAGCTCCTCACTATGAAGATTAGGCTCCTTCACCGGATCATAGGATATCTTGCGTTCGGGATCGTAGTGTTGAGCAAGATCTGTTATGAAATTAATTATATCGAGGAGGGATTATTCAGCCCTAACCCGCTCCTATAACTCACATAACAGGATAGCGGATGTTTCGAACACGGGGAAATCTGCATTCTTATGATCAACGATGGCAGGGATTCGACCTGTTTTGAGGTGTATTCATAAAAGCGTGGCCAAATTAAATTAATCTACATCTTTGCTAACCATTCGGGTTTATTTTCAAGAACCACTCGCTCTTCTGCTCGCTATCCTTGAACGAAAGTGCTTTGACTTCATCTGCATAAAAACCGCCCAGAATTGTCAACAAAGAAAATGTAACAGATGCATAAGACCAACATTGAACACCAAGCTCTTCCAAGGCTATAGATACGGGATAACCTAAGATATATGACTGCGTTAACAACTTGAATCATGGGTGAGGGACCGGTAGTCGTACCGTTGGGTGTTCCAGCAGTGTAGAGAGTAACAGACATGGTGAGTGAAGGCAAATTATGGGAAGTGTGGCTTAATATACACCCGAAGCGAAAACATGACAAAGTCCTCAGTCATACTAAAACCAATAACCATCACGTGACCAGGAGTACCGATGACATGTGCCAATCAGACTCCGTTCTTCCGGCTTGCTGAAAACTCTGACATTCGTATAAGCTGAGGCGTGTGAGTTTCAAAACAGAGTGATTAGAAGCATTCCCAATATGGCGCTCCCGCTATTCTTATCCTCAGCCAATGCATTCTGCCAGGCAGCAGCTCCTGGCTCGGGTACCAACCGTGACCGTCGACTTTGTTCGAGCTAGAGCGGTACGAAGTAAGCGGTGATGAAGTTAGGTTGAGATATAGTGGTTTGAAATTTACGAAAAGACAAGAAGCAACCACAGTGTCTTGAATCTCCAAGGCCCGTGGGGAGAGCATCAGTGCTGCGGGTGAAATCTCAAATAACGAAGATGTTTGCGTCGACCGTTGGAATCGCGCGATCGGGGCATTGGGACAATCTTTCGCTCGAAGCTAGACAGATCGTGATACTAGGTCTGAAAATGCTTTGGGTTGGTCATTCATTATATCCGCGCACCATGAGATCGCCAGATAGAAGGTCGTTTCTCCATTGATATTTGCGTTTTTTTTTATCCATGAAAGAACGAACGCTGGCATGCGAAAATAGATTAAAATCAGCTGTGATTTGATGGTGCAAGGCAAATACTGTTTACGATCCACGAAAGAATCCTTGACGCATCCAATTACTTAACCTGACAGTCTTTTGCTTCTCGTCTATCTTGGAGTTGGGAGGAAATGTGACATATGGTCCTTTTAAAGAAGCAATCTCATCGCCAGCTTTGTTGAATACACGAGTGATCTTGGTCCGACCAGCCACTTCAGTGATGAGAGTATACGCGGGCTTGCCTTGTGGATCGTTCGACGAGTACAGAGTGGTGTTTGCCATATCGTCACAAGTAAGAGTGAACGTGATCAGCGTTGACAATGCAAGTGTGGTTTCGGCGGCAGTGTTCACCATGTCATTAGAGTCTGTTCTGTGACCAGGACGTGGAACGGACATCGATGACCGCGACTGTGCCTTTTGGTTCATGGATGCGTTCCAGGTTTACAATGGATACGCCTTCCAATCACAACACTAGGTAGTAGCAACCTACCTCCCACGAGGATGGCACAGTGCATTTTTTGAAGAAGGTCTAGTCTTCCGACAACAGGGCCGCAATCACCGTCACCACATACTGATTGCAACCATGCTATAACCGCGCGTTAGCATCTGCGTCAGAGTGGCTGAGGGTGCCAGATGCGAATTTGATACAAGAATTCCTCTCACGTTCTGAATTGCGCGCTGTCCCGTGGTGAAAGCAATCGGAAGCTATATAATGGTAAACTAGAAGATCCTCCAGTGCCTTTGCATGGGTCACGTGACCACCGAGTCTCTCTGTCTCTCGCACGACCTAATAATGTCCCGTCACCAAAACCGCATGCCCACAAGAGGACCCCTGAGAATCCCTAGAGAGGCCTGATCCCCAAATCCTGGAATCACTACGTTTTTGCCCGGACACAAAAATCGACTTTTGGAGTCTTTTTGCCCGGACTGGACCAGGCCTCCAGTGTTTGGTCAGCTTTTGCCCGGACCATGGCCTGAGGCCTTTCAGAGGTTAATTTTGGCCCGGATCGCCGCCTTAGGCCTTCGAAAGCCCATTTTTGGCCTGGATTGCATATCCAGGGCTCCCAGAGCCCTAATTTTGGGCTGTTTCAATTAAAAACCATATATTAACCTTTATCTATGATTTCCTTTCCAAAGATTGGTAATGCTTCCCTTGGCCCATCCAGTGTTCAGGAACCCATGTCAGGTCTGTAGTAAGATCAATTCACACATGGCTGTAGACAGATGCAATAGATTCTGTGGATGGAAGTTATGGAAGTTGCCAAATCAACAAAAAAGAGACTTTAAACTGTACAGTGAACCATAGTTGTCAATATGTTTAGTGTGCACGGATTAGTGATCAGATATACCGCTGAACCACTGAAGCCATGGCCAGGTTGCCTGGACACAGCCATCAGCCTGTAAAGGTTGGACCTAAAAGACCTGGACATCTAGCTCAGGCCTTAGGTCCATTTTGACCCAAATCTGCCCAGACCAAATCAGGGGTTAGGGTTCAAAATACCAAATTTTCGCCTGGACCAGGATATGCCCTACCTAGGGATTCTCAGGGGTCCTCCCACAAGGTGCTCGTCTCAGCAGCTACACATATCTGTTGCAACTTTTAGTTGCCACACGTCCACTGCACCGAATTGAATGAACCAAGGACCATTCTCTTCGTAATTATCCATATAGTTCAGCTAAATTATCATCCTCATGAGCAGACCATCAACAGAACCATAATCATCTCAAAAGCTACTTTCAGCATCCTTGGCAACAATTCCTGGTGGGCTTAAATTATGGCCCTCTGTAGCTACATTTTGGGATCAATGTATCTTATCCTCTTAATTATTAGCTTGATAATTAGTTTCTGTAAGTGTTTTGGTCAAGCAAGGCTGCATATGTTCTCCAAGTAATTGATCAAACTTGAAGTGCAACAGTGTGCAACAGGAAGATCCCAAAAAGTGATGCTGGTACAACTTTTCAATAGAATTTAATGACTATTTGAATACCCACATGAATGTCTCTGTTTCTGATCACACTGGTACTACATTAACAGAACTACAATTAAGCAAGAATGAGTCCCATCACTCACATATGCATGTTAGCCATATCATGTGGGGTGGAAAAGTCCAAACAGTGACCATGTTGCAACTAGCGATGTTCATAGAGATGGGATGGTATATTGGTTGTTTTGACAATTTTGCCAAACTCTCCTGAAGCTTAGCTTCCCAAGGAAGTGTGTTTTATAGAATTTAGTGGAGCTATTGAGGAATAGCTAAAACTTATGACAGGGCCTCTGTTGTGTGGGACAGGCACCGGAACCCGATGACACATTTGTAATGTGGGCGACATTATTCAGTTTAGCATGTCTCTTGTTCGTGACACTGGGATAGCAACAAAGTTTATTGCGATACCAGCGCTCTTTGTGCAGCCAGGAAAACCGGGCTGTGCTCAAGCCAGCGCAAGTATAGATACAAAGTGTGGAACAAAAATAATTGAGGGGAAGTGGTTAAGGGTGGGCATGGATGAAAAAAGGAGCTTGAAGCCTTAATGGCTATCGAGCGTGTGATGACGCATATGAATAGTGAGAGAAAGCAAGTACCTATTGAGTGTGCAATGAGTGATAAGGACACAAGGAATGGGGATTCAGGAGTAGGGACATATATAAGAAAGGGAAGAAAGGAATGAAGAAAGTGGGATGAACCGACACTTTCTTTGTTGTGAGGGCTAGAGCCAGCCATGTGTTAGATCCCAGATCCGACTCCTGTTATTCTGACGTTTTCTGCATCCCGATAAGCCCTTTTTTGCTTATTTCTGACATGTCCCCATTTATCATTCTTAGTCACGATTCTATTTTGATATTATCCCCATACGTCTTATCTTGATTTCCGTATTCGCTCCAACTCCGGAACTCTGTATCATGCACCCTTATCTTTCTGTTTCTGATTTCGGAATTCCACATGTTCCTTTAAATACACTTTCCCTTGCTCAAGCTTTCTTTAGCTTGTATATCTTGTTACTTCATCTCATTACCTTGTTATCTCGCTATAACCTGTGATATCTTGTACACCTGATATATCTTGTCCACCCTATATCATTATATCTTTTATTACACTTCATCACTCCAAGTTCTATCTGCAATAAAGCTTTCGACCTTATTCAGTATCCCGATTATTCCGACCCCAACACATCTGACATTCCAAAACCCCCTCTTTGATTACACTTGCTTTTCTGTAAAGCTAAACCCTTACTCAATATTCATTTATTGTTAACCCTATCTCCTCCCACATTGGTTATTCCAATTCCGAATCTCCAAAACCTCCCGCTCATCTCCAATAAGTCTTAATGTACTATTTGTCACTGATCCCTCCGAGTAGACCCAACCATTGGAACTCTGATAATTCCGTCCGGTCTTCAGTCCGAAATACCAGGGCACTAGAAATTCAAGAGGGTGCAACCCATAAGTTGAAGCCAATGCCCATATAGATCAGTCTTTGGATCTCTGACTTCTGAGTCATCTCTGATATTCCACGCATTTCCAAATATTGTGACATCCGATTTCAGTCAAGGAAAGTTCTGACCAAACCCGACCTCACGTCTGATCCGGTCCCTAACACCATGTGATTAACGTGTTGGTGTTGTGAAGTCACGTGATGTTGTGTCCATCAGCAAAACCAGAAAGTTCTGTTTTTTTATTGCATGGTCTTGTGGCTCTGGCAAGGTCTAACAAGTCTAAATAATTTAGAATCCGGTGATCCATACAGACCCACGCGCCAGAGGCCTTATGCCTGCTGAGTTCCAATCCCACTCCTCAGTCACTACACTCATACCATGTTGACTGAGGTATTGCATTCCTATGTTACCTCCCTTTTACATGTATCTAACATTACCTATGCCTACAGCTAACGCTAGCATAGGTAATGTAGAGTCACTACACTCATACTGTGTTGACTGAGCTAACGCTAGCATAGTCCACACTCTAACAGGTTATGGGCATCCCGTCCATGAAATAATTCCCATATAACACGCGGATAAGAACCGATAGACTATCACTAGCCATCAGCACACAACTCAACACATTAAAACACGTCGGTAATTTTGTTACCCCTTTGTTTTCTCCCCCATCGCCGCCTTAAGCCCCCTCCACCACCGACTACCGTCAATGTCTGACATTAAACTCACTGAGAAATCTGTCGGTATACTGAAGGTTGGCAACTGGCTGTCTTGGTCAAGAAAATGTAAAGCCGTACTCAGAGCACAAGGCGTTTGGAACCTCATTGAAGGGGACAACACGACCACACCCATGGACCCTGTCGAACTCCTGGAATGGAACAGATCCAATGACTGCATCGTCGGCACACTCTGTCAGGTAGTCGACGACCCTCTCATGCAACAAATCGAAAAATTTGTCATGGCTAAAGAGGCTTGGAATCATTTGAAGTCTAAGACCCATCAAGCTGGTATTGTTTCCAAACTAAATGCTCTACATACTGCTACTCACACTCGCTTCGTCCCCCCTTCCACCTTCACCGCAACCATACTCAAGATCAAAGACCTTATCGCCACCATCTATGACGACAAGGAGCCCACTCGTGAAGAGTGAACCATAGTCCTGCTCCTCCAAGCTCTCTCTGATGGCAAATTCGAATGGTTGCATAAAAATCTCATTAGCTTCATCACCAACACTGGTACTACTCTCTCTTCTGATGACATTATAAATAGGCTTGAAACCGAAGCTCAGGATGCGCGCGCCCATTACACCATCAGCACGCATGAAACTGCACTCGCCTCTAAATACCAATCTACATCTAAGCCTGGAAAACCTGTTGTCAAATGTTAAAATTGCAACTCCCGTGGCCATGCAATGGATGATTGCTGGGAGAAAGGTGGCGGTAGTGCTGGAAAAGCTCCTGAATGGTGGAAATCCGCAAAAGAAAAGTGTGAGGGTGAGAATAAGAAGAAGCATGATAAAAAGGCTAAGGGGACCCATGCAAATGCTGCCATTGTAAATGAAAGCAGCGGTAGTGAATCCTGAAATGTACTCATCTCAGTTCAGTCCCCTGCCCCCCCCCACCTCTCCCTCCACGCGAACGAAGTTGCATCGACACTTCCTGAATTGTCCTGCAGATGGTGACATATCCTGCACTGCTGTCGACTCCTGTTCTGTTACTTGGGACGAAACAACTACGCACGACTTCTCCCTCACCGCTGATGAGATTCGACCCCTTACAAGAGATGAACTTAGAAACTTAAAACCGCATGACACACCTTTCACTATAGACTCCGCCTGCACGGTCCACTGCACTCCTCACTGCAGTGATTTCATTGAGCTCACACCAATCCAACCTTGTATCATCAGTGATTTCAGTGGCACTGGGATTGCTGCCATCGGTGTGGGTCTCATCAAAATCCATATGGGAAAAGGACGCAAGCTGGAACTTGTCCAAGTGCTTCTCATCCCTGAGTCCACAATCAGGCTCTTATCTGTCAGCAGACTCACTGACCATGGCTACCGTGTCGATTTCACCCCTACCACTTGTCACATCTGCCACAACAACAAAGTCGTCGCTGAAGGCTCTTGACAGGGCAAAGGACTCTACAACCTGAACGCCAGTCTTCTGCGCTTCGAACATGCCTTTGTGACCAGGCTCAAACCTGACCTTGCTACGTGGCATTGTCAACTTGGCTATATTAACTACAACTCTATCATAGAAATGGCCGACAAGCAACTCACAACAGGTATGCCCGTTGATATTTCTACCCTCCCAAGAATCTGCAAACACTGCATCCTTGGAAAACAGACTAAACGGCCAGTGCCTAAGCAGAGGGAGGGAGGGAAAGAGATCAATGACGCTTCTAGAGAAAGTTCACTCCATTACTGGCCCCGAGGATGTTCACACACCTCATGGGGAGTTGTCTGCTATTAATTTCATAGATGACTGTTCAAGAAAAAACCTGGGTTTACCTGCTGAAGAGGAAGAGTGATGCAGTTGTGAAGTTCAGAGAATGGTGCTCAATGGTCGAACGTGAAACTGGTTTACAAATTGGGGTATTCTGCACTGACAGTGGGGGTGAATTCATGTCCATCGCTTTTGAGCAATACCTACATGACTGGGGCATTAAACACAAAATGACGGCGCTGTACACCTCTGCGGAAAATGGCAAATCCGAGTGCTGCCACCAGACAATCATGAATCGTGCTCGCACTGTCATGTCTGAGAACGATTTCCCTCCCAGTCTTTGGGGGGAGTGTATACAGACAGTGGCATACCTAAAGGACAGAACACCAACTAAAAGCCTAAAAGATAAGACTCCATACGAAGCCTACTATGGTGAACACATTTCACACTTGCGAGAAATAGGGTACCAGGCCTTCATATTGATTCAAAATGAACACAGACCAAAAATCTACACTAGATCTGTGGAGTGTGTTTTAGTTGGCTACTCTACAAGTTCAAAAGCATACCGCTGCTACAACAAAATCTCTGGTTGCATCATCATCTCGAGAAATGTGACCTTCATAGAATCAAGGGATGCTTTACCTCGCCCATACAGGCCAGGTGTCATCATCAGCGATGATGATGATGATGATGAACAAGACGTACCAACAACAGTAGATAAACTGCCCCCTGCCACCAATGCACCTATCATCGCTGAGCCTAACCCCCCGCTATGGTGCTCTGATCGTACCTGAAAACCCTCTGAAAAGGAGGCAGCCATTGAAGGCTTGCCCCACATCACTCGGCTTGACCAGGTCCTGGAAGACGTCCACGTGAGTGCGGACAGACAAAGACAAAGGAGACAAAACTCACCACATACTGACGAAGTGGCACACTTCATGGACTACTACACCGATGAACAAATAGACGCCTACATTGGTGTCTCTCAAGATGACCCAAGGTTGTACCATGAGGCCTCGCAAGCTTACAATGCTACTGAGTGGGAAAAAGGATATGATGACGAAATGAATTCGATTCATCAACACAATGTCTGGACCCTAATACCACAATCTGAGGTTCCTGTGGGAAGGAAGGTCATAGGAAGCAGGGCCTGCTTCATACGAAAAAGGTGAAAACAATGAGGTGACGAGAAGGAAGGTTAGAGTAGTTGCAAAGGGATATTCACAAATTGAAGGGGCAGACTATACTGATACCTACGCACCTGTCGCACGTATGGAATCAGTACGCACTTTACTCCACATCGCTGCCATGCATGATTGGGAGATACATCAGCTCGATGTGAAAACGGCTTTCCTCCATGGTGCACTTGAGGAGGAGATCTATATGGAACAACCCGATGGAAGGAAAGAGAAGGGGAAAGAGGATTGGGTATGTAAGATGCATAAGTCACTATATGGACTCAAGCAAGCAGGCCGGTGTTGGTATCAAAGACTACACTCCGAGATGATCAAAGCAGGGTTCACACGAAGTGATGTCGACAGGAGCATGTACACCAGGAAATCCTCAGTCGGGGAATCCATGATAGCGGTCCACGTTGATGACATGGGTGTCGCCTCAAGCAACTTACATGAACTCAAGGCTATCATCCTAGTACTCGAGAAAGTCTTTGAAATCCTCGACCTGGGCGACATCAAATGGTTCCTGGGGATGGCCGTGACTAGAGACAGATCAGCTAGAACGATCTCGCTCTCTCAAGCTGGCTACATCAACACAATCGTTGAGAAATTTGGACTAAGAGACGGATATGTTGTTGCCACACCGATGGACACGAATTGTTAGATCCCAGATCTGACTCCTGTTATTCTGATGTTTTCCGCATCCCGATAAGCCCTTTTCTGCTTATTTCTGACATGTCCCCATTTATCATTCTGAGTCACGATTCTATTTCGATATTATCCCCGTACGTCTTATCTCAATTTCCATATTCGCTCCAACTCCGGAACTCCGTATCATGCACCCTTATCTTTCCATTTCCAATTTCTGAATTCCACATGTTCCTTTAAATTCGCTTTCCCTTGCTCAAGTGTTCTTTAGCTTGTATATCTCGTTGTTATCTCGTTGTTATCTCGTTGTTATCTCGTTACTTCATCTCATTACCTCGTTATCTTGCTATAACCCATGATATCTTGAACACCTGATATATCTTGTCTCACCCTATATCATATCATTATATCTTGTCTCTCCCTATATCATATCATTATATCTTTTATTACACTTCATCACTCCAAGTTCTACCCACAATAAAGCTTTTGACCTTGTTCAGTATTCCGATTATTCCGACCCCAACATATCCGACACTCCAAAACCCCCTCTTTGATTACACCCGCTTTTCTGTAAAGCTAAACCCTTACGCAATATTCATTTATTGTTAACCCTATCTTCTTCCGCATTGGTTGTTCCGACTCCGAATATCCGAAACCTCCCGCTCATCTCCGATAAGTCTTAACATACTATTTATCACTGATCCTTCCGAACAGACCCGACCATAGGAACTCCGATAATTCTGTCCGGTCTTCAGTCTGAATACCAGGGCACTAAAAATCCAAGAGGGGTCAAACCCAAAAGTTGAAGCCAACACCTGTATAGATCAGTCTTCGGATCTCCAACTTCCGAGTCATCTAATATTCTGCACATTTCCGAATATTGCAACTTCTGATTTTGGTCAAGGAGAGTTCCAACCAAACCCAACCTCACATCCGATCTGGCCCCTAACAGTATATACAAGCTAACACTCTTGATTTCTACAATGTCTTCGGACACCTGAATCCAAACACCCAATTTTGACGACACCGACAGATCTACTGAGAATGTCACCAACCCATCAAACGTTCACGAGTATTCCAGCTTCTTTGACAAGTGCCTCATAGACAAGACTTCAAACCCGAGCAAATCCCAAGTGACATCAACAATGCAACCTCCAACCTTCTTTGTGATGATTCACAACAAACAGCAACAACTTCTGACCAAATCCCAATTTTGCCAACACTGAAACTTTCCGACATCCTCGGACAAGATGGCAAGTTAATACTACAGGAGAAACAATGATGCATCGACCAAAAGCTATGCCTCTACTGTGGAAAACCTGGTCATAAAGTGAAAATATGCCTGAAGTCATCATCCTTTGCCAGGAAAGCAAAATCCCGAACTACAACTGTCACGCTAAGTGATTCCAACATCAAGGTCCCCTTAGAGGACCTTCCAAGCTCCCGAAACAGACAGCTCAAAGACCCTCGAGCACAAATCCATGTTCATATCTTCTTTTGTGCCTTACCGAGATCACCACAGACACTTTCCGAAAACATCCTTCCTACCTTCCAACAATCTCGCCAAATCCCTTACAATCATCTCTGATCTTACCTCCAATCCCGAAAACCCCCAAATATCATTTCTTCCAAACATTTTCGACCAATCATTACATCTAAACACCATCTTTTGGATTCCCGCCTTCCACCGGTCTCCGTTTCCTGTTACTGATGACATTTTATGTTGCACCATCCAGCAGACTGTTCACACCAATCACGTTTCTTCCTGTCGAGCAAAAAATCCCAGTTGTTATTACATTGCATATAACGCCACGTGTTTCTAATTGTTCTAATGTGCTGGGGATGCCACTAACCCACCCACTACAATCCGTTGATTGATGGGGCATTTGGTAGTACCTAGTTCTGCACTCCTCAACAAGAAGATTCAATTCTATGACATGTCTCCAGGAAACCTGCAAATATTGCGTTGTTCTGAATCTCCAAAAATCCCGCTTTGCTGCGACATCCTCTGACCCGCCATAACATCCAATGTCGTCGCTTGATGAAACCTCAACTCGCAACACAACAATATGGAAACTTTGGCGCATTTCCAATAGGAAAATCCATTACATCGATTCTTCTGATTCCCAACAAGCGATCATCAATATTCCGCTATGCACGCTGACAAGATCACATCTATTGGAGGGAGAGAATCTCACTATGGAAAAATCATTTTCCTCACATCTAGTTAAGCCAGAACCACATCAAGAACATGTTAATGAGGCTCTAGCTATAGGATTTCATCTGACACATCCCGCACAGTATGTCTGTACTTCCTTGAGAACACTCCAGGACGATTTCTGAAAACCCTGAACTCCAGGTCTCCTTCAAGATATCTTTCCATTTCCAAGATCTAGTTTTCCGACCTCCGACTTCCAGACTTCCCAAATTTGACTATTCAAGATGCAACGCAGTTACGCCAACTCCAAGTCTAGTCACCAATACCGAATTCCACATTATGGGACAATAACCAACAAACCGCCTTCAGAATCCATAACAATCTCCCTTGAATGGCACTGTTAAACCCCTTGTATCCATGAATACACCATCCTTACATCCTCCGACCCATGTTTCTGATATAATTCTGACCTTTCAAACCATTAGGACAATATTCCAGGCCGAATATCAAGCACCTTACCAATATTTCCGACAAAACCTGCAAATTCTACCAAAACATCCTGATTCCTATCTTTTTCCAACACCTTTTTTCTTCCCTTTGCGTTTCCTTCTACCCTTTGTTCCCAGAAAACTTTATTTTATGGTCGTTTTCAAATTCCCACAACAATAGTCCTTATCTTTTCATTTTCAAATGTGTTTCTGAACATCACAAATTCTGATTCATTCCTTTCTTGTTCCCTTTCAAGTCCAAACCCTCCGATATTCTCCAAATCCTCCGGTAATCTGTGATTACAACAATTTCAACTAGACAACATCAAGACCACTATCAAGGAATGTCCAAGAAACACCATTCATTCCCTGGAAAACCCGAAACATTTCCTATGAATCCTTCGGTCCTCCGATCCTCCGATTCCTTGTATTCTACTTTCTGACATCTGAGGTAAGGCATGCCATGAATAAATCCGCAGATAAATCATATCTGTGGCCACGGGTATTTGGAATTCGGATGACCATACCTGCATCTGCACAGGTATTTTAGCGCTGGATACCCGCACCAACGGATGAAAACCTGCAGGTACTCACAGGTATTGTCTCTTTGAAATGCAGAAATACAAAGAATATGTGTATACATATATGTATCTATATTAACTGACAATGTACATATGTTTTGTTTGTGTTCTGCATCACCCCTCCCAATAATACTACCTCAGAGGTTAGTGACAGTGAGTCACAAGCCTCATACAACGTACCGTCCACACCATCCTCCTTCCTCACCCCCATCTCCACCTCCACATCAATCCCCACACACTTCCCCGCCCCAATCACACCCCCAGCACCATCCAGCACAAACACCTTGTCGAGCTCATCTGACATTGGGATATCCTTTGTGATCAGACATGACACAAGCCCCGTCCCCATGATCCCTGTGAGCACATGCCATATGACTGCAGTCAATGCTGCGACCTCCTGCTGCATGAGCCGGCGCTCCATCATGGCGAGGCCAGGGATCATGGTGGCGTATGCGAGGTCCTGGTGTGGGGGGAAGAGCACGATGAAGGGGGGGAGGCATTGCTCAAGCTCATTTTGCATGACAGTCAAGCCGATTGTGATGCCGAATGTCTGGGGAAGGGCAGGGGTTAGTGTGTGCGTGTGTGTGTGGAGAGAGGGATGCACATAGGAGAAGGTGCAGACAAAGATGAAGGACATGAGTGTGTGGGCGCTTTTGCTCACCCCCAGCGGTGCAAGGATGGGGAACAAGACGGTCATGTAGAGGATGCTGACTCCAACTGCAGCAGGCAGCTGAAGCCCTGCAATCTTTTGTTGAATTTGGTGGTTGTCCCATCGCTCTAGCTTGTGTAGTTGCTTGGATATTGTTGTTTCTTTTCTTGGATGTATTTTGACTCCGCTTTGGGCGCTTATTAAGCGCCCTAAAGCGTAGGGGAACTGGGTGGATGACTCTCTAACTGAGTATCCATCCACTGTTCCCAGTGCTGTGACAGTGTCCCCTGGTCTAAATAGGCCCTAAAGCGTCCACTTTCAATATCTTTGCGCTGTGCATGTCAGCATTGATCAGTGAGAGCACTGCAAAGCCGACAATGGAGACGACCCAGTTGATGTAGTTTTGGATGTGGGACCAGTTGAAGATCGCGACTGACACACCAGGAATGATGCTGGTGGGGGGAGGACATTAGTGGCAGGCCGCACATGCAGCAGGGTGTGTACGTAGTACTACATACACGATGGGGGCGATGGTGAGTGAGATTTCGAGCATGTCGATGCTGGACTTGATGGGGCTGTGTTCTTTCACAGCCTGGAAGTAGACGTCTGCACAGTACAGTATGTCAGCAGCAGACTCACACACGACAACGGCACCCAGACTCACACATGACATTCCATGTAGCATATGACAAACAAGTCGATGCTGGATCGAGAAGTTCGAGAGCTTGCCAATACTCCAGCGTGTGTCCTGACATTCCATTTGCCACTGGGCCTCTGTCGTTGGTGTGAGAATGCTAGTGCATCACGTGACACTACGTTCGGTGTCTGAGTCATGTGACTACACATTTACGAGTATATATTCAAAAAAAAAAATTTGAATTACTTATTGCACACACGGACACCTGAGCAATTACCTGTGCATGCAAGACTGAGACCTGGATCCATGGGACACCTGCCGCAGGTATTTATCCGCATCCGCAGATTAAAAACCTGCAGGTTTCCCACAGATGGACCTGGGGAAAACCCGTGGGTTATCCAAAATCATGGCATGCCTTAGTCTGAGGTAGGCGATGGGATGTCTACCTTGAAGGGGGAGTAGCCACTATGTTGACAACAATCTTTCCCAATCATCCATTCCTATTCCGACTTTTTCTGACAACATTTCCAACCCAACGCTTCTATTCACATCTTGCTCTTACTATGCTTCTATTTACATCCTGCAATCCCAAAACCCCTTCAACATCTATGCCTTTCACATCCTGATATTTCTGACCCTCCCGAACTTCTTCATGATTTCTTACAAGTCCAATCCTGATTCCCAAGTCATGTTCCGACTTCCCTCCAATTCCGATTTACCCCAATTCTCCAACATCCTTGAACTTAACAAAACATCTCTGATTCACCGTTTGCCTTTTTTTCCAATTATTTCATTTTTCCAATTTTAAAACAACTTCATTTTTCCAACAACTAACTATATTACTTTTGCCAAAACTCTTCCGATTTGTTCTATCCTACTTTTTGCCTTTCTGACCCCTATTTACTGCATAGTTTCATCTTCTGGCCCATTGGCCTCCAGTTCAGGCCCTGCTGTCTTCCCCGATCCCTCTTCGACTTGTTTTTCCAAATCCATATCTCCTGGATCCACCGCCTTCTGACCAATTTCTGCCTCCAGTTCCTTGGCAACTTCTGCCTCTTTTGGAACCTCCTTCTCCGGCACCTCCGGAACAACATCAACGTCCATTCCATCGCCGTCCACTTCCTTCACCTTCCCTTTCCCCTTTTCCAACTCCTTCTCCAGTTCTGGTTGCAGCCTGACGTTTTCCACCTCATTCCCTGGTCTGGCTTCCAACTCCAAGTCCGGTTGTAGCACCGACGCCCCGTGGTATGTCTCCCACTGCTTTTTCCAGAACTTGTACTCAATCTCCGCAATCCTGTGCGACGTCTTCAATGTGTCATTGAAGGCCACCATTCCCTCCACATTGTAATGGAGCCACTTGTTGAGGCTGTGGATTGTCTTGTGGAGCCCACAGATTTCCGCCGCGAGCCCTGCATCCTCCGCCTCATCCTCCGTGTCATCCTCCATCACCCGCTCCTTGCCTTTCCCCTTCCCCAACACGACCCCAACTTCCTGATCCACGGCCATTTCTGCCCAACATCTTTTCGTTGCCTGTCCTGGTCCGGCCTCTGTGTTCTCTGGCCGAACCCACTTGCATGCCAGCAACAATGACTTTCCTGCCATTTCCGCCGCAAAATCCGCGTCACCTGGCTTTGTGCATTTCTTCTGGTCGTTCTGGCATTGGATACACACCTGCTTCTGCGACCTCCCGCTTTTCCACCCCTTGTTGATGCACTCCAGCCCCCGCATCCGACAGAGCACGCACCGGTCATCATACTCGTCAGCCTCCAACCATACGTCCTCGAGTCGACGCTTTTGGCCTCCAACATTATCCAACATAGCCTTCAGATTCCGACCGGCCTTCCAATCATGGTCGCCCTTCTCCGGCTAGTCCGAATTTTCCATTAAACCCTGTCAATAGTAACTGTAAAAAGACGACTTACCAACACCTTTTTGAGTCGGGCCCTCCCGCCTCAACTCCTCCCGCACCGTCCGCATTGATTCAGCTTTCCGCTGATCCGCATCCTCCTTCCGCTTCCTTCAGTTGGCTTCCTCCTTTTTTTGCCGATCCTCATCCTCCTTCTCTTTCGTGTTCCAATCCCGATCCTCCTGTTCTTTCCAATCCCGATCCTCCTGTTCTTTCCAATCCCGATCCTCCTGTTCTTTCCAATCCCGATCCTCCTTTTCCTTCTGCTCCTGCTCCCACTTTTCCTCCGCCTCCCTCCTGCTTTTCCCGCTTCGCCTTCACCTTTTCCCACAATTTGTCCTCCAACTCCTTCTTTTTCCGCTCGTACTCTCTCACCCCTGCAGCGAGTTCATCGCCGGAGCTGACGTCAATGACGGAGTGGGTGGGCAAGGTGGACCTGGTGCACGATGCCATTGGAACTGAGTGGTGGTGGTGGTGGTGGGGAGTCAAAAAGCATTTTTGCGTCCACAGACCGTTTTCCCCTATTTATATCTGATCCAAGATCTCAGCCTTTACAGATAACCAATGCCCAAACTTCCCATGATATTCAATAGCATAATTGGTCTTCAAGGCCATAAAAGGGAGATACTGTTAAATCCCAGATCTGACTTCTGTTATTCCAACGTTTTCTGCATCCCAATAAGCCCTTTTCCGCTTATTTCCGACATGTCCCCATTTATCATTCTTAGTCACGATTCTATTGATATTATCCCCATGTCTTATCTCAATTTCCATATTTGCTCTGACTCCAGAACTCCGTATCACACACCCTTATCTTTCTGTTTCCGATTTCGGAATTCCACATGTTCCTTCAAATATGCTTTCCCTTGCTCAAGCTTTCTTTAGCTTGTATATCTCATTGTTATCTCATTACTTCATCTCGTTACCTCATTATCTCACTATAACTTGAACACCTGATATATCTTGTCCACCCTATATCATTATATCTTTTATTACACTTCATCACTCCAAGTTCTATCCGCAATAAAGCTTTTGACCTTATTTGGTATTCCAATTATTCTGACCCCAACATATCCAACACTCCGAAACCCCCTCTTTGATTACACTCGCTTTTCTGTAAAGCTAAACCCTTACTCAATATTCATTTATCGTTAACCCTATCTTCTTCCGCATTGGTTATTCCGACTCCGAATATCCGAAACCTCCCACTCATCTCCGATAAGTCTTAACATACTATTTATCCCTGATCCTTCCGAATAGACCCAACCATTGAAACTCCAATAATTCCGTCCGGTCTTCAGTCTGAAATACCAGGGCACTAGAAATCCAAGAGGGCACAACCCATAAGTTGAAGCCAACACCTGTATAGATCAGTCTTCGGATCCCCGACTTCCGAGTCATCTGATATTCCACACATTTCCGAATATTGTGGCTTCCGATTTTGGTCAAGGAGAGTTCTGACCAAACCCGACCTCACATCCAATCCAGCCCCTAACACGAATGTCAAGCTATCTACCGACATGTGTCCAAAAACCGCACAAGAAAGGGACGCCATGTCTAAAATCCCTTACCGTGTGGCCATCGGTTCCCTGATGTGGCCCACCATCACAACCTGACCTGACATTGCCTTCACAACCAACAAGCTGAGTCAATACAACAGCAACCCCGGCCCAGCACACTGGACCACTGTTCAGCACATCATTTGATACCTAAAAGGGACTCACAACCTAAAACTCGTGCTAGGTGGCAAAAACCCCATTACACTTCATTCATGCTGTCTTGACTCTCGCAGATCCACGTTGGGGTATTTATTCAACCTTGGGAATGGTGCCATCTCTGGGAGCTCAAAGAGACAAGCCACAGTGTCTACGTCAAGTTGTGAAGCCAAATACATTGCAAGTTGTCATGCCACTAAGGAGGCTATTTGGTTGAGACGCCTACTTGTCGCCATGCACCACCCCCAACAGACCTCACTTATCTACAGCGACAACAACGGCGCTATCACCCTCACGAACAACCCCTCCTTCCATGCCCGATCCAAACACATAGACGTGCAACCGCAAACGAGTTGAGGACGGTGAAGTTCGGTTCAAACACCTCGCAGGCGCCGAAATGCCCGCTGACATTCTCACAAAAGGGCTTGGAAGATCACTTCATTGGAAATTCACACACGCTATAGGCCTAAGGGGGAGTACGCAGTGGGACAAGTAAATGTATCCCACTGAGGGGGAGTGTTAGAGTCCGGTGATCCATACGGACCCACGCGCCAGAGGCCTTATGCCTGCTGAGTTCCAATCCCACTCCTCAGTCGCTACACTCATACCGTGTTGACTGAGGTATGGTATTCCTACGTTACCTCCCTTTTACATGTATCTAACATTACCTATGCCTACAGCTAATGCTAGCATAGGTAATATAGAGTCGCTACACTCATACCGTGTTGACTGAGCTAACGCTAGCATAGTCCACACTCTAACACAGATGGAGTCACTACGGTATGAGTTCGGAGAATATTCCTAAGTCACGGCTTGCCCTAAACGTGCACGTGACTGACACTTGAATGTTTCGCGTCACCGTGACAGGAACGTAACTGCTCTTTTCTCTTGACATCCTCCATCCCAAGTTCAAGTTCTCGTGTTTTGCTCTCGCTGGTGCAGTCTCCCAGCTCCCAGCGTGCACTGTCTGCTGGCCCCTCGACCTCTTGCATCCAGATAACAACACATGTGAGTAAAACACGGCTGCCTTTCCTCCCTCGTGGCTGCCACCGTTTGACCATGACGGTGTGTAAACATCAGCCTAGTAGACCATGCACTACTTCCAGACCAGGTGCACTACCAGTGTGCATGCTTTGGTCTGGAAGTAAGCATACATTCATGCACAGACAGGTACCGATATCATACTGCCGACAGTGGGCAGACATGATTCCAGTACCTCTCGCTCTTTCTTTCTTTTCTCTTTGCTTGTGGCATAGTCACAGTCGTGTACCCACTTATTTTCATTTTGTATTCTGTACTGTTGACGTTCGCTTACACTCACTTTCACAGCTCAAATGTGTTTAACGAGCCTCATTGCATTGTCGTACATGGGATCAAGTGCTTTGTGATGCCAACTTGGTTATGTGCCAATAGGGAGGATGTGAAGGCGAAGGTGGTTGCGCTATGCGATGCCAGTGTTGTGGGTTAGAAGTCAGTAGCTCTGTACTAGAATCGCTTCGACATGGTCTGACAAGATTCATCCATACCCATCTTGCCTGACCGTCAACATCGTTATGAAACAGTACAAACCTGATAAAAACCTGCACAGGGCAATACCAGGCTGCCAGAGTTGACCAGACCCTTAGCGGGTTTGCGTGTGTTTACCTGGCTGGCGACCATCCGACCTGAGTACTGCCGGCACTGCGGTTATCTGGCAGGCTGGCCAATATCTCCCAAGGGTAGTAACCTTTATAAGTTCATACCTGAGCTGACCAGCTCAAGTGCCAGACTTGCGGTCCTGACACGTATGGTAGCCCTGGTCAACCCTTGCAAGGTATTGTCAGATCCTTCGGGTTTTGCTGAAGTCATAGACCTTGAACAATGCGAGCATTGTTCAGCTAAACAGTGACACCGTGTGCTCCCTCAAACTACTCCTAACTGCTTTCTTCCTACCTGACCAAGATGCCCGAATGGCAATGACAACTTCTCAAGGAATGTTGATATGAGGCTGTTCAGCTAAAGCCAAAAAGCACACCACCCCACCGAGCCTACCAGGAGATATACAGTGTTCAAACCTCTCGTTTAATGTTTGGAAATATACTAATACCTTGAACTGTATCTCGTGATGCCTTCTTTAAGAGATCCAGAGTGTGGCAATTCTTTGTCACTCTCGCACATCTAACCTTGCAGGTCAACTTGAATTAACAAGATGGTCAATTATATATGATTTGTGTCCTACAATGACTTCATGTATATTCAGCATTGCAAAATGCTGCCTACGCGGACGACATTAATGAGTGCTCATACCTTGTGCCCATTGCTGAAAAAAAGTTCAAAAAAACAGAGTTTCTCCAAATCTGCTAGTAGTCCTCTGATCGGTTCATTCTCCCGCCACCATTTTTGGGATACTTCAAGATGTTGCCGGAGAATCAATCAAACGTAAATTCTAATTATTGTTCATTAGAAAATCGATGAGTATGAACCGAATCGAAGCGCTCCTGCGAGCTCCAATGGACCCTCGAGATCAAGCCCAACTAAGGAAACAAATCAAAGGCACCAATCTTATGTCCTTCGAGAACGCATAGAGTTGATACATTTCGTAGTGCTGTGATCTCTTCTAAGATGCTTCAATTACAAAATAATGTCTTCACAGATACTTGAGGCAGAAAGGGAAAAGGTGGGAAAAAAGAAATATGGATACATGTCCAATATTAGCACGCATGTGCGTCGAAAAATCAATGTAGAGCTCGTAAATGTATGCTAAAGTTGTCCAGATGCAAAATTCCATCCTACGCGACGGTAAGCACTTTACCGCAGCCTAGTCAATACTGATCCGTTTCCCACTTCGAATAGTGGACAAGACACCTGTCCTCTTCCTGAAGCGACTTCTTTTGTCCTTCTCTTTCTGATTATCCGAATCACTCTCGTGATCCGCCGACCTTGTCTTTTGCACACCGCCTCCACTCCCGAGCCGACGGGAAAACAGGCGGCTGAGTCCTGATTTTTCTGGCTGCGGAACTGGGGATGGGGCTTGAGAGCTAATGCCGGATATTGAAGGAGATGAGGTAACTGAATTAGCCGCGGGGGAGGAGGACGAGACGACGGCATCGGCGGCAGCTATCAGCTGCGATGCCAGCACAGGGGCGGTTGCCTCTGACTTCGGGTGCATCGTTGTTTCGGTCTCACCGGCTTCAGACGCTGCAGTTACAGCTACCGCCGCCGTGGACGAGGCGAAAGCCGGAGGTGTGTCAGGGGCAACGTTCACAAGTACCCAACCCTCCTTTGGTAGTTCTTTCCCAGCAATTAAATCTTCCTTGTTCTCTGCATCCCCATTTCTGCTCGGCACACCCGGTACAGGCGGTATTTCATCTTTTGCATTGGGCACCACTCCCATTACACCTGTCTCACTCTTCCGCCTAGGACTCGGGAGATCGTGTGCATCCTCACCCGGTAGCTCCGGATGTACTATCTGCGGAGAATGAGACACGACCGTGCTCTGACGTGGGGTCCCTCCAGCGGGGGAAACCTTGCGTTGTGACTTGCCCTGCTGAGACGTACCCTTCCGCGGAGCAGCAATCGGATCCTCAACCTCCGCTACAGGCGTAGGTGCCCATCCCCCTGGAGGAAGCGGACCCGTCGTATTCGTCGATATTGACACTAGGCTGCCCCCCGGTAGGCCAGGGGGATGTCGACCGAACGCCTCCTCCATTCCCCTTTCAGGCGCAGGAATCCAAGTAATGGGCACATCGAAACTATGCCCGCTGAAGGCGCTATCACGGAATTCGGTGGAGGGTGAGAATGCTGCCGGTGCGAGCAATGGCGGAGTAGATACTTCCGAACCTGGAGTGATATGGAAACCGTGTGCTTCGGCATACTGAGAGGCTTTGCGCAGTGCCTGATCATCTCGCGTGGCATGCACGTTTCTATCCTCGGTCGCATCGTCAATGTCCGCATGGTGTTCTTCTACAGGCTCCGGGAGAGAATCGAGCGGATGCGATGGGGGTGGGCCTATGGGTGTCTGCGGTTGTGGCGGTAGATTGTCCTCTTGCGGGAAGGGTATAGCAGGAAGAGCCGTGACATGGACAGTATTGGCTCGGTCCGGTTGGGGGTTCCGCGGGAAATGCGCCGCGGTAGGAGGTGCACCGAGAGTAGCGTCACGACCGCTACCCGGTTGAGATTGTGACAAGAGATTCTTGCTTGACGTTGACTCGTCCACTGATAATTTAGGCGGTGACTTTTTCCGCAGTACAGCGGTAGAATCGCTCGCAACTCGCGCATGACCGTCAGTTTCTTTGGGGGTTTTGATGAGTCGCTGGGAACCTCTATGACCTGAGAGTTGTGTCGCACCGGAGGCTTGAGTCGGTGGACCCTCATCCTTGAAGCCTGAAACAGAGTCTTCGGAGTCACCGGACCCTTCCCGATTGTGGTCGACAATAGGTTCGTAAACGCTGGGCTTCAATGGTGAGCCCAACTGCACAGGACTGGCAGGGCGAATTGAAGTGTCTTTGGGAGAGGAAATTGTGTCGGGCCCGGAGAATATCCAGAGATCTTTGGTCCGTGCGTGGTTCGCGCTGAGGGAAATGGAAGTGACGAGTGTCCAGGAATGCTTGTCGAGGGCAGTGAGGAGATTAAGAATATTTGCGAGAGAATCTTCGGGAAATGTATCCTCTTGGAACCCTAGTTGCGAAAGATTGGCACGTCCGATATAACAGAACGCAGAGACTTACATGAATATCCTTTGAGCTTGAACTCAAAACAGCCCTCGCCAATCTTTTTCTCAGATGAGATGCCTCGTGGCCACGCGCCTCTTACAGACTGGAGGATAGCCGGAGTAGAATGAAGAGGTGAGCATACCACTTTGAGGCTGGTCGGAGAAGGAAATGAAAGGGCAAAAGGGACCGAAAGAGTGTGCTTTAAGTGAGGAAGAGATGAGGGGTCAGGTTGAGGTGGGGAGGCCGGCTTGGAGAATGCGAGGGATAGACGATCATTGTGCTCTCTGCCGTAGTCGAGTTGAGAAAGGAAGGAATAGCCATGCGAG
This sequence comes from Ramaria rubella, assembly GCA_015039355.1. Classification (NCBI taxonomy): domain Eukaryota; kingdom Fungi; phylum Basidiomycota; class Agaricomycetes; order Gomphales; family Gomphaceae; genus Ramaria; species Ramaria rubella. The sequence continues at coordinate 108,104 of MU134439.1, read as the reverse complement.
AAAAGTACGGTAAATACTTGAACAAGAACGACCTCGGTGCTGAGAGATTTCGGATTTGACCAGGGCTTGCCAAGGAGGATAATCTCGCAAAGCTTGTGCTCTGCGTTCTCACGAAAAGAATGGAGCCCTACCACAGAGTCTAAGAGAGACCTGAGAGCGGCAACAATTGTTTCAGGGAAGTTTGACAGTCTTATTGCATTGTTAGAGGTAAAGGCAAGGAGAGCAAAAGAGGACTGTCGTGTTGGAGCTTGAAAGAATTCTTTGCGTGGAGTGAAGTTTGAGCCAGCAGGTGACGAAGGAAATGATGAGCTTTGGTTATTAGCCAGTGGTGGAGCAAGTAAAGGTGCAGACATGAGCGAAGGTCGTTAGAGTCGTTCAACGGGGTAGTCGAGGTAAAGTCTGAGAGTCTGTACGGCGTATCCACTTGGTACGTCACAGGTACCAGTACGTATTCCTAACCCTAACCACACTCGTGCCACACGTGCTTACATATGCCGCTGTAGACCAGAAAAAAGACGTACGTCTCAATTTATCATACTAGTAGAGATCATAGTTTGAACACATTTTTATAGTTGCCATAGGAATCCTATCCAAGTAACTGCCAGTGCCGGGTGCCAGGATAACACTATAGGGCGACAAAGAAACTCTGAACAAGACTACAAACGTGAGACAAAAATACCATTTGGTACCAACGGTACAGAGTTGGATACAATATACTCCAATAATCAAAACATAAGCTTCCGAAGGATGCATAGCCAACAACTAAATCTGGACGTTTTGTTCTCTGGCTGAGCTGAATCACGGAGAGCGGGCCTAATGCCTCACCGATCTCTGTAAGTTTACGGTACCATCTGTACCATGCTACGGACGGCGTCCATGTAAATTTTTCCAGAGAAATGGACCTTCTAGTGTGACAGCGCGTCCAGCGAATGAATGCCCTTGTGGTAACACCAGGCTGACAACTCGATTTGGGCCGATGATCATGCGTTGTCCAGTTACGGAAATTCCGCGTTTCGGACTACTCTTTTGTATTATGAGAGGACATGCGCTAGTGTTCGGACAGCAAGACATCGTTGACAGACAGACACCGCTAAGATCTGAGCTACACGAGTTTTGTTGACAAGCTTAGCTAGGCGAAGTTCTGTCAGGAATTTTGAAAGCAACTGTCTCGTCCAATGATTCCGACAGCAGGAGCGAATTCGGAATACTGAGCTTAGTTATCCGAGCGATATCGCTATCGTGCTCAGCATGCACGCATTTCCGTTTTAGTTCGACCCTCGAGTTACCATTATTGTACGAAGCGTTCGAGTCTTCTGACCAGCGAGGGGCGCTGGGCCCAGAGTTTTGCTGTCTGAACCGCCAAGGCCTCCTAGGTGAAGGTTGATATTGTAAAACAAGCGAATGTACATCTCTTGTTTCTCTTGTTATGCGTCGTGAGTGGTCGCTCAGACTCGAGACCGTCGAGACCGTCGTAGAAGGCCATGGAAACCGCAGCGCGCTCCGGAGTCATGCCGAAGCGGTGAAGTCATTATCTAACCGGAGCCGCGGCAGATATATAAGACACCCCCGCCACTAACTCAATCCCCATCGACCCGCATCTAACAACACTTCCTTCCACACGATATGCAGATTTTTGTAAAGACCCTTACTGGAAAGACCATCACCCTCGAGGTGGAGTCCTCTGACACCATCGACAACGTAAAGGCCAAGATCCAGGACAAGGAGGGGTGAGTAGGATTTACTTCAGTGGCCTCGGTGGCAATAACAAGGATTTAACCCTCTGCGACGCAGGATTCCTCCAGACCAACAGCGCCTTATCTTTGCTGGAAAGCAGTTGGAAGATGGCCGTACTCTTTCTGATTACAACATTCAGAAAGAGTCGACACTTCACCTTGGTACGTTGGAAGCTTTTTGAGTTGCATTCTTCGTCCTGATTTCTTTTCGACGCAGTGCTTCGCCTTCGTGGTGGAATGCAGATTTTCGTGAAGACTCTGACTGGAAAAACCATTACTCTCGAGGTTGAATCCTCCGATACCATTGACAATGTCAAGGCGAAGATTCAGGATAAAGAGGGTATCCCGCCGGATCAACAGCGTCTAATCTTTGCTGGCAAACAACTTGAGGATGGCCGCACTCTTTCTGACTATAATATCCAGAAAGAGAGTACGCTACACCTCGGTGAGTACAATCGGTGTTGTGCTGTTGGTCGAGGTTGCTTAATTTGGTCTATAGTTCTGCGTTTGCGTGGTGGTATGCAAATTTTCGTTAAGACTTTAACAGGGAAAACGATCACTCTTGAGGTTGAGTCGTCCGACACCATTGACAACGTGAAGGCGAAGATTCAGGATAAGGAGGGCATCCCACCAGACCAACAAAGGTTGATTTTCGCTGGGAAACAGCTTGAGGATGGCCGTACTCTTTCTGATTATAACATTCAGAAGGAGAGTACTCTTCACCTTGGTGAGTATCTTTTGCGACTTCCCATTGATGGTGGCTTATTGGCACTGCCAGTCCTTCGTCTACGTGGCGGTATGCAGATCTTCGTCAAGACGCTAACGGGGAAGACGATCACCCTTGAAGTCGAGTCATCCGATACCATTGACAATGTAAAGGCCAAGATTCAAGACAAGGAAGGAATTCCACCCGACCAGCAACGTTTAATCTTTGCTGGCAAGCAGCTTGAAGATGGCCGTACACTCTCTGACTACAATATTCAGAAAGAGAGTACTCTACACCTTGGTATGATTTATTATTGATTCTGAGCTGTTCCGTAACTCACAGCACTACTAGTTCTGCGCTTACGTGGTGGTATGCAAATCTTCGTGAAGACTCTTACGGGGAAGACGATTACTCTTGAAGTTGAGTCTTCGGATACGATCGACAATGTTAAGGCGAAGATCCAGGACAAGGAAGGAATCCCCCCAGATCAGCAACGACTGATCTTTGCTGGCAAGCAGCTGGAAGACGGACGTACGCTTTCGGATTACAACATCCAAAAAGAGTCGACATTGCATCTTGTATTGCGCTTGCGTGGCGGATATTGATTGAGGGTTTTCTGTGTTTCACGCCATTTGTACTGTAGTTATCACACATGTAGATGTTCACGGGACCATAATCTAAATTCAAAACAAGTGTTGCAATGGAACTCGGGATCTAACTTGGATCTTTTGTATTCACACCTATCATTTTTTTACGACGCTTCCGTTTGGGTTTTCCTTCAGCAAACTCTTGAGCGTCACTTACACCCGGGTGGGAAGTGTCCTCATGCTTCCGCTTTACCCCTGCTGTAACGCTCGCCACATTGTCGGGTCTCGCTTTCTTCTTTTTCACACTGAGAGGATTGGGGGCTTTGGGTCCCTTCCTCTTCCTCTTTTGTTCAACGGGCTCATCTGTTGAGAGTTGACTACGTTCTGGGGCAGTAGGAAGTTGGGCTTTTTCCTCCGCCTGTCAAATGTCTTTAGTGCATTCCACATTATGTGAACGTGTCTGAACTCACCTGCCGTTTAGCTGCCATTGTTGCATCGCTAGGGGGCTCAAGGACCATGACTGTCCTGTTTAGATGCACTATTGGAACACCTGGGACGGTGCGAAGACGAGCTCTCGTCGCCTGAGACTGGCACGCAATGACGTAGCGATGCTTGTTGGAATCGCCTGGGATATCAAAGTCAGGTGTGGTCGCCATGTCATACCCCCGAATTGAAACCGACCCACGACGCTGGCAAGGCAGTCATTGCCAGGAATAGCTTCCCGATGGTTGCATTTTCTGCGCTCAAACGTCTTTGCCAGATCAACGGCATGTTGTTCTCCAGGTCCAAGTTTGTACAACTCGACAATACAACACTGGGTAATCACTTGTTCCATATACGTGTGAGATGTGCCTCAGGTGTGAGGTCTCAGAGCTTACTTGGTTTCACATTTCCCTGAAGGACATTCACAAACTGTTTGACCAATTCTATCTTTAAGGAAGTCGAGGTAGAGCAGATATCGGAATCCACTAATGATCATTGATAAGAAAGGTGCTGAGGTACGAACAAAAAGAGGAATTACCAAGAACTTGATAGGGCTCTCGAAAGCCAAACGATAGATGATACAAGGACATAAGTTTTTTGTAGGCTTTCGCGCGCTTCTGTCTCATCTTGCGAGCGTAGAGAAGTGAAAAATGGCAACTATGTTTCTGTCTGACAAGCGCCTATCGCATACATTATATAATTTACTAATACATGCTGATTTTTTTAGTCAAATTGGAGAATCATTATGTAACAAGCAAATGAGACCTGGGAAGCAGAAGCAATCGGGTAAGACGTTGGAGATCCCGCAAGGAAGCCCGTTTACGAATAACTGACCATGTTTTAATTGCATGAGCGATTAGTTGGTCCACCGCAGCCGTCTGCACTACCTACAGGAGCATCGGCTGTAGTAGTCTGACGGGGTAGAATGACTGGAATACCAAGCTCGATTAGCATTTCGAAAAAAGTCGACAGTGTATTCTTACCGTGTGGTGCTGCATTCGCCAAGGCGGCGGCGCACAAGAGGACAGTGGTCAAAAGGGTGGTGAATGAGCGCATGGCGAGTCTCGATTTCGATATTTTGGTTTGTACTGGTTGGAATGGGAAGGGAGGGGCGGCCTTTTATAACAAAACAGACTCGGTGGAACTCGTGTCGCTTTAAGAAAAGGCCGCACAACTGCCGAAGCCGAGCGAATGCATCTCAGGAACCTGGAGAGGGGTACCACTGAACACCAGAGCCATGTGGCTAAATTGTCCCGACAGATTGGGCAAGGTGGGGCAGAGAGTGTCAAGGATACAGTAACTTGGCGGTATTTCGTCGGAAGCTATCCCACATCACATCAGGAACTCTAGAGGAGGTCAAAAGTCAATCCGAGATGCCGGAATTTACGCGAAACCACAAGCCATTAACTCTAATCGAGTACTAGGCTGTTCAAACCCTTTAGGAACAGGGCTTGGAGACCTTACACAAGCTACCGGTGAGCGGCTGGAACATCCAGGAGAAAATTACCTGAGAAAAAACGTCTTCATCGAGCAAAAGTACGCAAATCTTTGACCGACGAGTCGCGAAAGAATCGCCAGACAGCGGGAATACCTAATTCAGATGAGCGCCCATTAAAGTCGAACCGTTAGACACATGCGGTCATAGAATACGTGAGGGGAATTAGGGTATGGGAGTCAGCAGTTGTTCCAAAGCATCGGTCCGTATGATGGGGTAGTAGAATGCGTGCGAGAAAGTCGGAGGCAACACCTGCTACTTCTGGTGCCTAAAGTGTACGTTTTGATACTCCTAGCTCACAAGGGAGGACAAAATATGACGTGGACATCCCGTTAAAGGAGAAACCCTTGAGAAACATGAAAACAGGAGAAAGTGAGTGTCTTTCACCCTGCGTGTGATGAACTCCGTTGAACGTAAGTTTTCGGTGGATAGAGGTGAATTCGTGACCTGAGGGGTACACCAATATCATGAGTGTCCGCAGCTCAGTTGCACTGGCAGATTTAGGCTGTGCTGTTAAGCACATTTCATAGTTAAAGGATAGCCGGCCAGCCCCTTGAAATTCGAGATGATGCATATCGTGATTGGGGAATGTACAGAACTCCGCAAAAATAATTTGTAGCTCCGCTAACCAGAGATGAGCATTGTAATCTCCTGCATGCTGCGACAGGAAGAACAAGACTAAAACAACACTCCGCTATAATGACACGCATTATTCGACATTAGGTGCTGTATGGCCAACAGTAACTATAAATTTTCACCCTTGGTCCTCAGTCTTTTCATTGAGCTGTTTTGAGAAACATCCCACAAGCCTGAGCCGATTAAAATCTCCCCCTTCGATACACAATATAGGACATCCCTATCCCCGGCTTATCACCGGCCCTGCCAGCGATTGCTTTCATTATTCTAGGCTCTACAGTCTAAAAGCAGTCATTGTCCGATGATAAAGCAGTCCATTGTCCACAAATAGTGTAGCAAGCTTCTATAGACGTAAAATACGGTGAGTTTTTATGCGACGCTACAATCTGCGAAGGTTCAATTACGGTGATGTTAGTTGCAACTTCTCCCACTGGGACCGCCGCACCCGATTGCGTCAGGGTTGGCAGGTCGATTTCTGATGCCTGCGAGTATTTGAAAATCCTCAGCCGTCAAAACTAGAAATAATGTGGTCACTGACCTATTACTGTTCCATTACTCGTGCCGAAGACAGTTGCAACCAATACGATGGCAGTATAAACGATAGAGATGGCGCGCATTGCGTAAAATCCGAGCACTTCAAAGGGGAGCGAGTGTGTAGCCGACGAATGGAAACACGAAGAGTCCTTATATTTCTGGTCCGTAATGCGCGAATCGGATATGGAATGACCAGATGTTTGAGGGACGTGTTGGCCTACCGTGACGAACACTTTTCTGAACGTTCGATTACCGCAGCGCAAGACTCACGGTAAGGAGCTATATGAAGTGCTCTAACGGAGACAAACACGAAGCAGCATCCTTCAATTAATTTTGCCTGTTAGGCCTCGGACTTCGTTTTTGTCGGTTGTCAAACATGAGAAATCAAAACTAGAACCTTCATGTCGGTGTGCTCGGTAAATATGAAGGTCTAGCCCAGTTGGTACCATGACGCTGGCCAGAGCAAGATATCCAGGAATGCCTTTAACCGACGGACAGTCTAAGGGGGTATCTGCCACAAGGCAAATAGAAGGAAGGGCATTTTTAGCAGATAGCATAACTTGAGTAACATTTGGTATGTAATACTTATTCGACGATTTTGCCGTACCCCCAAAGAAGTCTGATAAAAAGCAAGGCATACATCATTAGTCGGCGCCGTGATGTATGTACAGACGCCCAGTCCATGGTGGCAAACTTGAGGTACCGGCCAGCATTACACGAACTCTCAGGCTGCTGCGGGTGGTATTTACACGCGCGAATACGAAATTTCGCTCGAAAAGACCGCCCACATGGGAGTGAGTTTCAGGATGGTTTTAGAGCATAATGTGCATATGCTGCCCAATTATACGGAACGCCCGTAGATCACAGACCGGTTGAACATATTGCTGGCGTTGGCACGTACGATCCCGAAGTAATGTCCTGATATACATGCCTTTATACTACTGATGGGAAAATTTTCTTGTTTATTATATTTCTTTCACACACTCCAACATTTGCTGGATGTCGGAGACCTCCGGAAGTGGAGCCTCACCTGGCAATTTCCATGTGTCCGTGAATACTTCAATCAATCGCATTTTTAAGATCTGCTGGCGCTTCGCCGGAACCTCTAACTTGTAGTGCACCGAGATCACCCGACAGGTTCTTGCCAGGAATGCAACTACAGCAGAGCAAGGATGTGTCTAATGAGGGTTGTAACGCTGTTAAAGCAGTGTGTCACGCCCGTTCCACCTCGTGTGTGGTGCCTAGCCCGGATCCGTTTTCCGGACAACTTGCATCCTGCCTGGAGAGGGGTCGACATCCCCGTCAGTCGGTGTTTGATACGTACCTCTAAGAGCAGATAGCAATCGAGGCCCCATAGCACCTAAAATTCAATTGTAACGTATTTGAAATACTTATGCAGCCCTGTTTGCCTTGCGTTTGATGCCAAATTAATGCCAAATGATTATGCCTCGAGCTTCTGGCCCTGGATAGATATGAACGATTGACATGACGCTGGTATGAGTTGAGACCATTGTAGTGGATGATTACACACGCTGGATATCATTGACAACGGAGGGTGACATCGATGTTGGTCTTTTCTCATCCATAGATTTGTGGAAGCCTTTCTGCGCAATTTAATCGTCGTTACAGAAAATAGTGTGAGTTTTTCTTTCACACAGACCTGCCCCTGTCTCGAGATGAGAAACGAGGTGCACGTATCGCCTAGTGGTGGCAGCGATTGTTGTATACAATCATCAGAGGAACCCGCTTAAACCCGAAGGTGGAAAATGCGGAGGGCAAGCTTTGGGGCGTGATGTGTTCGTGCGAGGCCGAAATGCCGGAATGGTGTTGCTTGTATTAGAAAGAAGGGTGAGTTCCCAAACCGTCTAAAATTCCGGGTGCCCCCTGATATATCCCGCTTGAAAGTGAATATTCCGTTCAGGAAAAAAAAATACCACACCAGTTTGTAATAATATAGCATCCCAGACAGGCTATTCCCGAAAGCCCAAATGGCATTCGAGGCTTTCTAAATTGTGGATTGGACTTCACCGGCGTTCACCCGTCAGAGTGAAAGATATTAGGATGCACGATTATGCAAATAAGAGTGTAAGATTTTCGGGCAAGTTGAACGAGAGGCGAAGCTCTTACTTGGACCAGATAAGGTATTTTCGCTTTGATGAAATGTCCATTCCAGGGCCGGGTTGAGAAGGAGGGCGCGGGATGTTGGCAAGACAGCCTTTATTTTTAATCATTAAATTTAAAAATTGGGCCACAGCATAATCCTCCATTTGGATATACCGTTGATATTGCACAGATTGTCGAGAGCACGTCATTTGGCTCGTAGAACCAAAACGGAAAAGGGATACCATTGTTAAACTAGTAAAGTTCTAAAGAGATATGTCATAGTCACCTATAGGTCTTATCGTAATAACTTCAAGTCGACTCCAGGCCCGGGGATGTGAACATAGTCCTTCACGGTGATCTAGTGTATGTCGAGTACTGCCCCGCGGATTATTACCCGACTTTTCTTTTGTGTCGTGTCCAAGTCATATAATACAATGAAAATAAATCAACCAGCGCGATGTGTAGAAGAAAGTAAAAGCATTTACTATGACCTACATATGTATACTTCACCATACATCACGTTCGTGACGGATTTAAAGACACCATCATGATATCCTGGGGGATTCCATGGCATCTGTCTTCGAACGCTCAGCCACAAATATGAAGATGAGCCCTTCTCATACATACGAGCACTTTTTGTATTGATAAGCCACTCACTATTGAAAAAAAAACAGCGGGCGCTGGGCCAGATAACTTGGGCATTGGCTCATCAACATCTCCATCTCAATCACACCAGACTGTTACCCAAATTCCAAGAAACTCCAGAGGCCTCTCTACTTGTGCACTGATCTGTGGACTTGAACTGGTTGGGATGCGGATGAAGAATAAGCGCTGGATTATGAACACTCATGTCGAGATTCGTCGCTCCCAAACTGCAGTCCGATAAGTTGTCCAGAGTCTCACAGGCTGGAAGTGATGCTGCGGGTGCCCTCAACGCAGAACGACCCGTCGGTCGCTCTGGGTTGACCGGATTGACCTCCCCTTTGGCCCCACCAGTACACCCGCTGAGCAGCCGTGCACAATCTAGCACAGGAAAAGTACAGTTACCGGAATCTCCCTCAGAAGATACATCCGAGGGTTGCGATACTACTCCAAGTCCTATTGACATTCAGAATGACAGTGAGGTGCAACGCCCTGACGGGCCGATAGCAGATGTTCCACAGATATTATTCACGGAAGACTCTCGTGAAGAAGAATGGACCGAAGCTCAACTTCGAAAAACATATGAAGATGAAGAGATTGAACGGTTTCTTAGACATTTCACGGCGGTAAGAGCATGACACTCGCATTAGAGCATGTCGATTTATCGAATGGCTCGCATTGAATCATCCGTATTCAGCATGTTCAGGAGGTGAGATTGCCTACCGATGCAGTAGATACTCCAATTGGAGCCCTACTTGCAGTGTCTCAGGACACAGCATCGAAAAATACACCGATTATTACCCCAGCACAGATCTCTCAAGCCACAGATATCCCTACCACGGATCCTGGTGCAGGTGATGATGAGCGCAATGACGTCGAAGATAGTGCATGGACAATTGTTGACCAATCTTATCTACATGCCAGGAAGCCTTCCTTTCCTCCCTCTTCGAAGGATGGATTGTCTTTGGGCGAGAAAATAGCGAGGGTCAGTATAATGATCCTGGTTATACCAGCGGTGTTACAGATTTAATTAAATGGATGAATTGCATTGTATAGGACTATCTGCTCCCAAATTTACCTCCCGTTCAACCTCCTTCAATTCAATCCTTCACCATTGGACGCACGAGGTTGCAACTCGAAAGATTGATTTTGGTTACTCAGCCAGCTTATGGTCCATTTTTTATTCGATTGTGGGGATATGCTTCTTGGAAAGACCACAGGACTAGTACATATTATTGTTCAGTGAGTTGCGATTTCTTACAGGTTATTCTTCAAGTCCGACGGTATAACTCGTGTGCGTAGGTATTTTGGGTGCTGTGGTACATCGACCTCCTGCTACCGACTTTTATCGCCATTATCTTGTATACGCTACTCAAGCACCGTATTTTTTCACATCCCACTCTCAAGGAACTTCGTGCCAGGCGACGTGAGACGGCACAAGCAGAAGCATTGGGTCAAGAGGTAGAAAAGAGATTTGCCATAGGTCCAGACTTCGGTGTGCGTGAGGCATGGTATATCTTTCGTGGCATCACAAAGGGGAAGAAGAAAAACATCGACAAAAAGTCTAGTAAATACCACAAGTCTGTGTTTCAGGAAAAAAACACTACAGCGAGTTTATTGGAAGGAGATAAAAAAGGAGGAGAGGACATCGAGGTCGTAGATGAATCACAGACCGAGAAAGACCTCAAATTGGCTGTTCTGAAAGCCATGGGCGAGGTTGCAGATCTTCATGAGCGAGTCAAAAAGTGAGCAATGGTTTTATCAGGAGATTTGATCTTGCTCTTATGCCTTGCTGGTCGATTCAGCATTTTTCTATGGCGTCGACCGCAAACTTCTACAAAATATACAATGGCACGTTTCTTCTTCTTCTAATACTAGCAACTTCCACGTTAAGCAATTACCTGCGTTTCAGGCACTTTCATTGATGTTTCTTGTCACGCTGTTTGTGCCCACGAAATATCTGGTAAAAGTAGTTTATTTTGTTGGCGGCCTGTTTTTTTGGTTTGTGCCCCCTGTGATCCTTGGCTTACCGCCCAAGGATAGGTCAAGGTATGTGGTTATGATTGCTCCTTGCGTCAATGTTGCTCAAGCCCATATGTATAGATTCCCCCCCGTATTTTCTGACTCTCCAACGGATGCGCAATATGCTATGGAGCTGATAGCTATCAGAGTAGCTCGCGGGGAATCCGTAATCCCCACAAGCACGAAGAAAAAGAAAGCCAACACAACTCACGAGGAAGATGGCGTGAAAGGGTCAGAACTAACAGATAGCGAGATTAATTGGCAGAAGTGGGGAGATAGGGCTGCTCGTGGATTTGCATGGGTAGAAGGAGGGAAGAGAGTCATGAAGGGGGAAATGGCGAGTATTGGCTGTCTTGACGTAAGGATCCTATTGTTCACTAATCTTATACATACATTCTATACATTCAGCCATCAAGGCAACTGGCATCTGAAGAAGCGTCATCGGCACCTCCTGTTTCTCCGAGCGGACACACGAATACAAACATGGAAACTTCTAGTGAGCAGCCTTCCCAGCGCGTGCCTGGTCAGCCTGACCTTCTTGAACACACAGCGTATCCAGCGCAACACAGTACACGGCCGGGATTAATCAGTCTTTCCTCGACTACGCTCTCGTTTACGCAGGTACTTTCGTCCAAACCCAAAGTGAAAATCCCGCTGGAACAAATTCGCGGTGTGAAAAAATCGGGCAAATTGGGAGGTCTCACTGTGAAATGGGGGCTTACTGAGACCAACGAACAAGAGGAGAAGTTCAGTTGGGTTGGCGGGAGAGATGAAATCTTTGCGAAGCTAGTTGGATTGGGTGGAAGACGATGGGTACAATTGTAGGATATGTCAAGTAAGTAAATAGAGTGATGGAATTTTCCTAGTTACTCAGGTTTTTGTTTCATTCTTTGTCGACGTCTCTGCGTGCAATTTGACTGGATTTTCCCCAATAAAGGCGAGTTGAATTTATTTAGTAAGCGCGATTGGAGTTTCTTGAGAAGTTTCAATCACTTCTCTAGAGATTAACGTTCCTTTATTTCTGTGTAATGTGATGTTGCCACTTGAATAATAAATGCCTATACATACCTGTTATAACTTCAAACATAAATGTCACGTCACTGCGGGAAAAACGCTCGCAGATATTTGTAGGATACTCCAGTTATATGCACCAATATGGGGTTTACCGGTTACCATTGACATGTAATAGTCGTGGGAAATCCACGTACAAAAATTCGCGGTCAACCCACATGGGTTTCGTGGATTTATTTGACAAACCACATAATACGCATGGGCCAGTGTTATCTTATCTTTTCGAGTTTTGCCGATTTTAACATGAAGCCTACAGTTTTGGAACTGTCCAATCTGTCCAGGATGGGATGGAATAATACTAAACCCCAGTGATGAGACTTAGATGGAGTATACCTACACATAAGATTATGTCTATTCAGGCCGTCTCTCTCTTCCCTTCTCTTTTTTCAGAGTGTCTCTCCGTTTTTGTAGGCCTTCTCGCTGTAGCGCAGGAATCAAAATCTACCCGGAATGCCAATTATAGATACTCACCTCTTTCGCCTTTTTCTCCTCCGTGAACTTCATTTTTTCATAGAGTTTTCGTTTTTTTCTGCTCAGCATCATCTTTTTCATGTCGGTTTCACGATCCGTCCTACAGCAACAAAAATTAACTTCGACGAACGAAAGACAACAGCGACTTACAACTCGAGGGAGACCTTCGCTACTTTGCTGCTGTGTTTCTTCACCGCCTTCTCAAATGTACCATAATCCACCCCAGCTGCTTCAGCTGCCAACTCTGCCGCCCGCAAGGCGCTTGAATCTTCTGAATCCAGAATTGTAACGGGAACGACTTGCTCGCTTTCGCTTTCTTCTTCCTCTAGGTTTTCCAACGCAGCATCTTCTCCCTCTTCTTCCATTACTTCGTCAGGTTCGTATGCGCCTTCTGTTCCTTCAAAGGGACTTAGATGTGGCGGGAGGATCTTCCCCCTCTCATAAGGGCCTTCCAACAAGACCTTGCCCTTGTTCACACAGTCTATAACCCACTGTGGTTGCACGTACTTTCGTCTCCGGCGCCACTCTCTGGCAGCTTCACTCTCATCTTCCCCAACTGCCATCGTGTCCGGTTCTTCAGGTTGTACCGGTGCTTGTGGAGGTCGATCCACAATAACGTGTGTTATCGCGTCATCATCTCCCTCTATCGGGCTGCCCCCACCTTGTGATAGAGACCATCCAACACGACCCCCAAACGCACGAATTACAAACTCAAGGAGTGGTCGTGGGGTTTCTCGCGAAAGAAAAAATGTAAATGGTGCAAATAATTTTGTGTTTATCGATGGCGGCAGGTCGGAAAGGGATTTAAGTGTTGGAAGATCGGCCAAAGAAGACGGATCCGTGGTGGAAGGCTGAACAATGAATTCTTCCTCTCCCTCGGTGACAAGCTCAGACTTAGAGGTTTGAATTGAAGTATCTGCCTGCTTGACTTCTGCATGGGTCGCCTCGATACTCTTGATTGTTTTTCGGACGTCTTTGCCAGATATTTTTTTCCCAGTTACATCAACCACCTCTTGATTTGAAACTGCATTAGTGGTAGGTTGGGTGATGGTGATTTCCTGTAGACTGTAAGCTCCAACTCCCGCTGCTCCCTCATCTTTTGTGATGTCCATGGGTGGGGGGTATATCAATCCAAGGTCAGTGTACAATTTGAAGAAGACGAATCCAAGTGTAGTTTGATACAGTTCCAGAAACGTGAGCATAACTCGTACGTCAACATCTGTCGGAATCTAAGAAAAATTGGGGACGGATATAAGCTTAATTTAGTGAGTATAACGTCACTTACGTTTTGTGTGAACATGTACGGCACCAACCAGGTGATAGTCTGACCCATTACATCGGCCTGATAGTATATACCTTTAATAGAAAGAAAAACTTTACGGAGCGATTGCGACCGCATAACGTAGAGTTGCCACTCGTTTGATAGGCGAGTACAATTCTCAATGAGCGATGGTGGGATCCGCGGATTAGAAGGGAGGTTGGAGAACAAGGTGATCATACACAGAGCGTCGTCGATATCGCGTAAAGCATCGATGAATGTAGGGTATCTATACAACATACCCATCGTTAACTCAATAGTTAGACAGTGCAAAAGGACAACATACCTTTCCTTAATGACATGATCTAGTGTATACACGGGTTTGTGCTCCTCTAGACTTTTGGCGCTACTCCACTCGCCTCTTCCAATAGCCCTTGAAAGTTTTTTAGCGAAAGCTTTGTGTTCCCTCAGTTTCTTGAGTATGGGTTCATGCGCGAGATAAGCGATGTCCTTGGTATAGTAAAAGGACGTTGGTGCGCTGGATCCTTTATTGGCCTTTTTACGATGGCGAGGTTCACGTGGGAAAATGCCTGAGTGATGGTGGAGCCATTATTGGGAGCGATGAGGGCAAAAAAGGTAAACGAACCTTTTAGGATGCAGAGACGACGAAAATCTGCGAGAGAGCATTGCAGTTTCTTCACTGCAGAAGAGCGTGTCACGTATGCCTTCGCCGCACCCGCGTTTCCTTTCTGTTTTAAACGTCCCATTTGTCAACCGGGTAGCAGGGACTGGGCGAAAAGGTTCCAGCACTGAGTTGGACAGTGAAGTTTCCAAATTTGTAACTCAGACGAGCTATTCACGCCACACCAGGGATGAGGCCAGTGCAATTTCGGCGTACTCATACCCATCGTTGCCACTGATACACTGCTATGCGTTATACAGTCAATATGTCCACGTACCAAAATCAGAGCTCGACGAGGCTCAGCTACGCCAGCTGGAGGAGCATGAAATCAGCCAGGGCCCGCTCTCTGTCCTACAACAATCTGTAAGGAACCACACTCAGGTCCTCATTTCCCTTCGCAACAACAAGAAACTACTTGCTCGCGTAAAAGCCTTTGATAGGCATAGCAATATGGTAAGTTTGTTACAGTAACTCGTGATCGAACGGCGATACTCAATCGGGTCGTATCAGGTATTGGAAAACGTGAAAGAAGTGCGTTTATCGCCTTATTTCTAATATGCTGATCTGACATTGCTTCATAGATGTGGACAGAGGTTCCCAAGGGCAAAAACAAGAAGCCCGTGAATAAAGACAGATTCATTAGCAAAATGTTCTTGAGGCGCGTATCGGTGGTTGCTCTGCAGACATCGTTGTTGACATGACATTTATAATCTCCCATGTGTAGAGGTGACTCCGTGATATTAAGTGAGCATACTATGTGACTATGATCTCATATCTCATGTACTAATATCATCTTAGTTTTGCGGAACACGGCATGATGGTGTACTGCTGCTATGGTTGTATACATATACATGTACTGTGTTATCTTGTGCTCCTCGTGGTTCAAATCGACTGAATATCAGTCCACCGACCCCTCTACGAGGAAACGCAGAGCATTCATGGCTTTAGCAGAATCCACAACATGTATCGGACGAATTCATGGGTGTAGGGAACCTTTCACTTCAAGCTTCATAATACTCCACTAGCTGATAATGGTATATCTCGAAAATCTTACATTACGTTACACGCCATTATAGTGATGGGCCCCGTAGACGCCAGTAGCGACAAAGCGGAGCACATTCTCGTTGCTGAGCCTATTTATGAGTCGTCTCCGATTAACGAAATATTCATAAAGATCTCACAGGAGTAATTGACGAGGATGAGCGAAACCATGGAGGTGCGTTTGCAATCTAACTATACCTCTCAACGCACTGTAAAGCAACCTTAAGCTCGAACCAGACAATTTGTGGGATTTATGCATCCTTTGGAAAGCCTTTGTATTTAGCTGAATTGTCACAGGTTTTATACATTGAAGTATCAGTTTATCTTATATTATTCAGAGCAATCTCTCAAAAAAACTACAAAACTGTTTACTATTTATTTTACGATACTGTATTAGCTTATCACTACCGCCTTTCTCCCGTCTATGCCGTTCTTTCCCACTCCAATTGTCTTTGCAAAAATGTGGCATCACTGCACTCACCCCTGCACTCGGATGCTTCCTCTGCATCAGCCCAGTCCAGGATATAATTGTCTCCGACTGTCCATGCATATATTGTTCAACCTTTGGTCATGGTGGTGGAGACCTGCTATATGCAATTGCAAAATCGCGGCGCGGATCTGTTGCCTCAAGTGTAATATGTGGGGCATTAGGGTATCACTTTTTTTTTCAAGCACACTGGGGAAAAAACTCACCAAACGGTGGGACTGACATGTGCCACAGGCAAACCGCAGTCTTGCAGTATGAGCACGCCATGGTAATATCCATGGAACATAGGTACCGGCAACCCTCTGTCCACCAGCCATTTCTCATATATGTTAGCCTCTTGTTTGAGAAGTCGCTTTGCCTCCTCATCCTTCCTTGCAAACT
Source organism: Ramaria rubella (assembly GCA_015039355.1). Taxonomy (NCBI): domain Eukaryota; kingdom Fungi; phylum Basidiomycota; class Agaricomycetes; order Gomphales; family Gomphaceae; genus Ramaria; species Ramaria rubella. Next base: position 91,772 of record MU134439.1, on the reverse strand, counting down.
TGACCACACATCAGACTCCATCTGCCACTGCCCGGAAAACTTCCCCAAATGCACCCCCTCCCAACCAATGCTTGATTGTCGGTTTTCCAGTGCCTCCACTGGGAGTTTAGAAAACAGGAATAAATTGGGTGTTAGTGATACCAATTTAAACGTCAAATTGAGCTCACCTTTTATGGCAGCATGGTTATACTGCTTCAGACGATGAAACTTGTCTCAGAATACTATTTGATGGTCGGTCATAAAGCTTTGTCTATCCGAAGTTCGTGGTGAGTTACGGGAACAAAAACGCATCAAGTGCTAATCATGGGCCTCTTGCCTTAAGCACGGGACGGGAATCAGAGTAATGCATTGCTGTCATTCGCCCAGTAACGTTCGTCTTCGACGAACCCCTTCTCCTACCCGCGTTAATCCTCGCCAATCTCCTTAGTGATTCTTTACCGCCACCCCTTCCTCCCCGATTACTTCCGGAGCCGGAGCCCCCGCCCCCAGCGCCGCTCCCAGGCCTCCACTCGCCATTTCCGCCATCCCCAGGTTGGTCATCCATGTCATTCTCATTGTCACTATTCACAGTTGCGTCTTCACTGCCCCGCTCAGTATCGGGCACCCCTATGACGGCCAGCTGCTCTTCCCACGCGGGGACACGTGCGCGCTTGCTCCCGTCGTCGTCGTTTGCGTCACAGAGCAGAGCGTGATGGCCCTTGCTTCGATGCACACCCAACAAAGCCATTGCAAACAAAAGGTGGATTCCTTCATTTTCATCTTCACTGAGAGGCTTTGGCTGTGATGTAAAAAAGCGTCCTGGTAGTCTGCGCCTCCCTGTAAAGAAACCAAACACATTTCCCGTTACACATGATTGCCAAGGGCACTTCATGGGCAACCATATGGGCCCAAACCTGAATCAGAATTATGCGTGAGTAAAGGGTAGGAAAGCTTGATTGAAGCGCACTTGGATGAACATCTGGACGACTGGAGAGACATTCGGTTCCTTTGGGGTTAGGTATTTGAACTCCTTGTTTACGTACGGGCTAAGCATGTCATCCCCAAGCAGCTCCTTTTAAATCGAAAGGTTGACGAAATTTCGTTGAAAGAAGAGTTATCCTTATTTTGGCCTCCGCGAGTCATCGTCCAATCCGCGATTACTCCACTCATCTCTGATTCAGGAACCAGCTCCACCTCCCTCCCACTCACCTTGCGAACAATTATCCATCTGAGAACAATTCAGTAACTTCACGATCTGGTTCAGAATGTCTTCTGTGAAGAGTTTTCTGGCCGCTGCTTCGGATTTACATGCGACTAGACCGTCCATCCTAGCTTCATTTTTGAGACGTTCTCGTAGACTGACCGTCTCCAAATATTGGGAATAATCATGTGTAGCTTCATTGACCAGGGTATGAGCAATGTCATTGTACAATAACTGTAGTCCATTAGTGAGTGTATTAGAGCGTGTTATTTGTTGCAGCCGGGGTTGGGGGCGAAGCTCTGCTTCGCTCAGCGCTTGGGTAACATTTTGGTTTGGAAATGGTCTAGTGGGAGTCAAGTAAAGCTTGCCCAAAGCTTCGTTGATGGTCATTTGGTGTGTGCGTGTGAAGCTAGTTACATAATCCTCAACATCCTCACTTACTTACGACGGCAAGCTACGCTGAGTGATCTTCACTGCTCACTCATTGCGCTCAATGGCGGGTCTGTTCGAGTTGCAGCTCCCCAACGAATCTGGTCGACGCAACTCAAAGGCTGTTCGGGAGCCGCGTCTCAGCTCTAGCAGAGCCCGCTCCAACTCTCCAACTCCCGAAGCCACGGCCAAGGAAATAGTTAGCCAGCTAGTCGCAAAGCAACAGGCACAAGCTGTATCTTCCGTTGCAGCTAACTCTTCCAGCATTTTCCCGTGGAGACGTAGAGCAACGGCCAGCACAGACGTGCCTAGGCAGTCTCGTGATAGCCCTTCGCGCAATAGTGCCGATGGTTTAAGACGAATATCTGATTCCTCAGAGGATCAGAAACCAAAAAAACAAGGCGAGAAGCTTTCGTCTGGGCGTCGCTCCATCGTAGCATCCACCCCTCCGAAGTCCCCTCGAGCTTCGTCATCCATCGACTTCACTTTTACTCCATCTACCCCCGGCCCTTCGACGTTACCAAAGCCCTCAGAACTTGAGCCACCTCGGGCAGCTACCGCTCTAGTTCAGGCAGGGTTAGGTTTAGGCCTTCCCCCCATCTCATTCCCAGGCCCTTCCTCTCCAGCATTAAAGCCGTTATCTGTGGGACGAAAACCCGCCGCGCGCCCTGGTACTTCTCATGGGCATGAAGAAAGCTCTACCTCCAGTTTATCTTTTAGAGTCGGCACCATCAGGCGCGTCAAAAGTTTCTCCAGAGATGAGGAAAAGCCACAGTCCCGGCCATATGGCCCGTCACCAGGCCGAGCACCGGACGAAACAGGCGATGTGCTTGTCTTCTCGAGAGACCGTGCGCATCTGGCAACACCTCCTGTATTTTCAATGCCAGAACGGTTACCTAACGATACAAAAGGGAAAGGGCGAGAACGAGGTTCGAGGGTAGGTCCTAGCCCCCTCCCCGAGGAGACTCAGCTTCGTGGCCGCCAAGTTACCCCTTCTTTGCTTATTGAGGCTCGTGATAAGTCTGCGACACGTCGGGTCTGGTGGCCTGGTCGTCGGCGAATAGACTCGTCGCCTGTAGGCCCTCAGCCGACAAACACGCCTCCGCCCCCAATCCCTATGCGTTCGCAAGATAGACCCGGATCGTCTGGGACGTCCACACCATCACTTCCATCGTTCCGTCCCTTCTCACCTCTCATGGGCGAGTTTCGAATGACGGATAGCCCGAGGCTAATCACATCTTTTGAGGATCCTAATCACAGATTTCCTCGAGGACTGGATGAAGCAGTTTCGAGCTTGAGTCAAGAAGAAGGCGTAGCTGTTCGGCGACGACACTCTTTGACCAATCGTATTGGGAGAACGCATGCTAATACCGAGCCTACTTCGACCCAAGGCACGAACCCGTCGCCTCATCAGTTACGTAGATACTCTCAATCGTTAACCAATTCAGAGCAAGGCCTCACTTCGAGTGCGTTACTTCCTCGTACTCGTCTGTCATCTCCTCTCGACGGAACTTGTGTTTCACGGCCTCAGTCCCCTGATGACGTCTCATTCAAGACAACAAGGCGTCGCTCGATGACTGTCAGTTCGCTCCCGATATCCACTCCTGCGTTTCTTAAACGTGAGATTCCGCTACTTCTTCGGCATCCCTTAAACCGTCCAGGATCATCTGGAGGGCCTCCTGATCCGTTTATCTCGGTGCTGGGGGCAAATTCGAGCGCTCGTCCGACCGCAGAAGTGCCTTCCGATGTCACCACACTTACTGTCGATCCTGTCAACATTCGACGCACACCTTCTACATCGTCGGGTTCGACTTCCTCCCTCTCCCTCTCGCAGTCTGCCTCTGCAAATCGTTTGACGCGTAAACGTTCCGGCACGGCACCGCCAGCATCCTTAACACTTACAGCCAGCAGTACTTCTACGTCACTCCCCCCTCTTACCACCACAAACCGCTTGCTCAGAAGACTATCCTCGACGTTCTTTAACACCTCTTCAATGGCGATGACTTCACCCATCGAGCCTCCTTCAACGGATGTGAACTTGACGACCAATACCTCAGGTCTCTCGCATTCCGGTCCAGCTTCAACGAACAGTCCTGCCACAAGTGACGGATCTAGTTTGGCATTGTCCAAAGAGAATTTGGCTAACCCAGATGGTGTTAGGATGTCTATCGAAGGATTGAAACAGAAGCCTAGGAAACCTCCGATCAAGCTCCCGGATGAGACTCCAGAGGCATATCTTAGCAGACTCATCGATGCGGTTAGCAAGGCCGAAGTCGCACATGTCCTGGCGGCGAGGTGCGAATACAGCACATTTAATGCTTTCCAGACCGCTGATATGATAAAACAAATTAGTGGTGACGAATTTTATACTCAGAGCCTTCGTTTGTATTTCGAGCAATTTAATTTCGAAGATGACCCTATAGACGTTGCACTGCGAAAGCTACTCATGGAAGTTGGTCTCCCGAGGGAGACGCAACAAATTGACAGGGTCATGGAGGTTTTCGCTGCACGGTATGTATCATGTAATCCAGGGCTTTTCGTGGATGACGGTGAGTACTTTTGTTCCTTCTACATTTAACATTATTTCACATGACTTGTCTGAAGACCATCCATACATCCTGGCGTTTAGTCTGATAATGCTACATACGGATGCTTTTAATAGGTCTAATAAGAATAAAATGTCCAAAAATGACTACGTTAAGAACACGAAGCTGCCCGGCATACCACCAGAGATTCTGGAGGTGCGTATCTTTCCTCCTACATGCTCATTGTTTAATATCATCACTGTTCAGTGTTTCTTCGACAACATTGTTTTTGCACCATTCATATTTATAGAAGATCCTGTGGATGCAAATCCGACCAAGACATCTTTATCTGACGGCACTTCGCGCCACAATCCCCTCAGTATGCCTCCCACCAATAATTCTGGGGTACTTGGTAACTCAACTGGAACCACTATCCTCGGTAAAGCTAACAAGATTGACCCGTATTATCTTATCACTCAGGTAATGCGCAAGAGCTCATACCTCACTCAGTACTTTTTGCTAACACCCTGAATAACAGAATTTGTTGGGCCCCTTGCGAGCTGACATACACGATCATCTCCCAAAGTCAAACCCTTTTTTATACGAAGGTACCGAATGGCCTTGGGATACACAACGTTTACACCATCTCTTCGCTCTCGCACAGGTTGTCCAAGTGCACGTGGACACCACCTCCCCCCCCTCTCCCAACCCCGGGACTAGTTCAACCCTTTCTACACCCACCAGGCGTAAATCCGTAGTGCTTCCTTCACTTGCAGTGGGTTACGGCCCTTTCATTGGCTCGCCGCCATTCAGTTCTGATGGCTTATCTTCACCACCAAGAATTTCGACAACAATACCTGCACGGGCTCAGGATGCTCGAATCCTTCGGATTGCAAGAGCAGGTGTTTTGGCACGCAAAGGTATTTCATGCTATCATATTTGAAGGTCCCCCTGGTGCTGATATATCTTTCGCTACGTCGCAAGAGGATACAACCGAAGGAGGCAAGAAATCAACTAACCGCAAGTGGCGGGCATGGTCCGTGGTGTTAACAGGATCACAGCTACTCTTTTTTCGCGATCCAAATTTTGCGTCTCATTTACTCGGACTACCCATGGATGGGCCCAATGATAGTGCTCCAGAGCATGGATTACTGAATCCAGATGAGATCGTGTCCCTTCAGGGGTGTATTGCAGTGTTTGACACTACCTATACAAAGGTACACATAGCAAACATACCCTGAATGATTCAAGGAGTTGACTTATTTTCAGTACCCGCACACGTTCCGGTTTCTTATATCCACCGGGCGACAGTTTATAATGCAAGCACCGGATGAGAGAAGCCTCAATGAATGGATTTCCACGATCAACTACGCCTGTGCGTTCAAGTCTGTTGGAGTGCAGATGCGCGGCCTAGGCCTGTCTCACAAGGACGTTGCAATGACCGGGGTAGCAGCAGCAACATCGCACCTCCATGATCTGCGTATTTTGAATAGGGCGACGGCTTCGACCTTGGTTCACACGTATGGTGAACATCCTGCACCGCAGGACACAGAGTCATTGCCCTCACGTCCACCGTCCTCTGGCTCGTCACCTCGACAAGGGACTGGGTCGAAATTGCTACGAAGTTTCATTGTTCCGCCCAGCCAAGTCGACTTGGAAATGTCGAAACCCCATCAGCTCGAAGGTGCCCAACAATTTAAAGCCACATTTGATGAAGTCAAAGCCGAGCTTGCCGCGCAAAATACAGAGCAACTTCGACCTTTAGTCTCTGGACGCGCTCGTACCCTCAGTATGGGCACACACCCGAGTACAATACAAAGTATAAAACAATCCTCTAGACCAGACACAACCGGCTCTGCCTCCAGGTCTGAAGATATGCAACATACGACGACCAACGTGGTCCAGTCTCGGAGTGATATTATACAATCAAATGTGGAGACCCTGGACACTCAGATAACAGGTGTGCAACACGAACTTGACGCAGAGCTTCGTGTTGCACGCAACCTCGCGATTTTGACCCCCTTCCAACGAGCAACGCGTGATCGTATCCAAGTTGCAGTTGTCCCTCTGGCGAAGAGAGTCAAGACATTACGGATCAACTTAGCTAGATTGGTCTGTTATCGTTTCGTGTTATTAACTGACCTCGCGGAAGAGGAGCGTCAGTGGGAGCAAGCCAAACGCGACGCACTCAAAGCGGCAACCCAACGGCTAAGTGCTGCAGACGTTCAGCCCCCCGGTATTGAATGGTCACCTAGCTCTCCACGTTTCCCAATGGATCCTCCTCCTACCAGTGAGACCTTCTACTCTACTTTAGACGTCCCTGGAAGTGAACCTCCTGCTATCGTTTCGCCCCTCGTGTCTATGGCACCAGACCATCGGGCAGTGCTCTACTCTCCTTCGGGGGTTCATCATGAGTACAATGGCACTCGGTCAACTGTCACTCCTAGTCACTTTGGGCCTGAACTCTCCCCAGTTGCCTACTCAAATGGTCACGACCATGGGAGCACCGCTACTGAAGTTCTGGAGGAAATCGCTGAGGAATGGAATGAGACACGCGCGGCGAAGCGCGTGTCATTGGTCAAACTACCTTCCGAGGTTAAACTTTCCATCCTTCGGCGACAGGAGCGCAACTTGGATAATGATGACCGCCGTTGGCGAGGCGCTGAGAGTCCTACTTCATTTCTCAACCTGTCTTGATCACACGGAACAACCACAATCACATTTGAAGCACTCATTCGTACCTTGCATTTCAATTGATCACTATCGCACTTCCTACTCTCTACTGTATTTTTTGAATCATTATTTTGGCATTAACTATCCGTACTTATCATGTGGTTTGCGGTGGGGAAGCGAACCGTGGGCTTCCAACAGCTTCGGTGTGCTTATAGATCTTCTTTGGGTACCATGCATGTGCTCCCTGTCATAATCACTAATAATGTACAGCTCCATTCGATCTCTTGACTACAACGCATGTGGCCAGGCTGTTTCGTCACCACTGGCGCTATCGTTTTGGGCTTCTTCCTACCCTATGACAGTACTTCCTCCAGAGTCAGATTGCCGCAGCACCCTGAACCAGTTGCGTGTTCGTATAAAGACACGATGACAGAATGAGTTTGGAACGGCTGAGGAACGGCTATGCTTGCTTCAGTAACCGCTGTCTTAAGCTTGCTTCAACTGTTGAGCACATTGTGCTCAGCTGCGCCATCACTCAGTCCGAGAAAAGTTGTCCTTAAATCGAGAGCCGTCTCTCCTGGATCCTTACGGCGTCGCGCCGTGGCGCCTGCCAACGTCCCACTGGCGGATTACTTCAATGGGACGGACCTCCAGTGAGCACACATGATCATGTGCTGAGGAAGAATATGAATATGTACAATAATGAAGGTGGTTTGGAGATATCACAGGTGTGTGCCACACAGACGACTGTCTGAGCTAGTGGTCAAAGGATTCCGCTGGCAGTTGGTACACCGCCTCAAGAATTTACTGTGGTGTTCGACACTGGATCATTTACCCTCGAAATTCCAAGTGCGATTACATTGAAAGCTCAATCCACCGTTACTGAAGAATGCGCTAGGCACAAAGTGTGGTGCTTCCTGTAGCAGACAAAGAAAGTTCGATTCCTCTAAAAGTTCCACTTTCGTCAGTCAAAGTGGCTCTCAGACATTAACCTTCGGTGAGTACCTGGGGTTATCATATATGTACTGAATAGTCTCAACTATAACAAATGACAGGGACGGGGGTTGGCGTTGACCCGTATGTTTTTTTTTTTTGTTATGACTCGAAATTGAATATGGCGTGTCCCTAGTGTTGAAGGCGTGCGTCAATCCTTTCTTCCTAAAAAGTCTTAGAGAGGAGTGTCTGCTAATCCTAATAATAGGATAATTGGTCTTTGGTTGTTTCTAATGGACAAGACACTGTTTCTGTAGGAGGTCTGGTGGCGCCAAAGTCAGACTTATTCCTCATTACAAGCCAGACACCGACGTTCTCTCCAGACGTTAGTGTCATTTTAGCAGCGTCTTTATGTCTTTAACAAGCCTTACACCTTCTGGCTCATTCATCCAGCCCTTTGATGGGATCTTAGGCCTTGGACCCCAAAGTGGTAGCGTCTTCCAAAGTTTCATCAATCAAGGCCTCCCTGGTAAGTTTTTGTATACGCTTGTGGAAAGGATTAGACAATGATTGAACCTGAGAACAGCGCAATTTGGCATGTTCCTGACGCCACAAGCAGTTGGCCACGCTGAGCTGACTCTCGGCGGGGCCGATGATACGAAATTTCGAAGTCCTCTAACTTTCATCTCTCAACCATCATCCAATGGCAATTGGGTTTTGCCTTCGGTCGGGATCGCAGTGAATGGCGAGTCCACCAGCACTCTCAAGGCTCAACGAGACATCGTGTTCGATTCTGGGACGAGTAGTCTATGCTTCTCTCAGGAGACTACTGAGGTTACGCTTGTTGTAGATGTTTACACCACGATTTATTCACAACCAGCTCATAGGCTATCTATGCCATTATATCTCCAGATATCAAGCCAGTAGGCACATTTGGGGCGTACGGCATTGCTTGCGACAGGATTGGGACTCTTCCCGCCCAACTCGACATCCTTTTCACATCACAATCTGGGCAACCGTTCAATCTTACCGTTCCGAGTAGCGAACTAAGCGTTGGGCCTTTTCGTGATGATCCCTCCACTTGCCAAACCTTCATCAATGCTCTGGATACTGATATTATAGGCGGTAGCTTGCTTAAACACTATTACAGCCTGTGGGACATCAGTGGGAGCAGGATAGGTTTCGCACCCATTGGTCAGTTTCTTGTTGGTTATATTTGATCGCTTAAAATACTCACACGTCAACGGATAGATACTTGACTAGAGGATATTGGTTAAATGAATTTACGTGTTGTAGTTGTGTCCAATAGTATTCTGACCACCAAATTTCATTTGCTCTGGATACTTTTTTTTTCAAAGGCGCAGAAGCCTTTATCGCAAGGACTGATGCCGATTATCATTTGAACAGTCGCTTTGGGCCTCGACAAAACAATATATTCCATATACTCCTTGAAGACACAATACAGTAATCCTATTGGACTAGATAATAGGGAGATTCGAGACAAGTTCATGAAACAATATGGTACCAGAAGGATCACAATGCAGACTATATACACAGTAATGCGACTGGAGTCGACACAATAGTAAGTGACCATCCAGTCCAGAATTACAAGTAAAACCGCACTCACTGGCAAATTATTTTGCCTAGGTGACAAACCTAGAAAGACTTATTCCGTTTTCTGCCAAATTTTATTGTTCCGCTTGTTAACAGATAATTCGTACTGGTGGTGCGCCCCACTGAGGTACTAAGCACATCAGGTTTCTGTATATGTAGGAAAGAAAAAAAGCACTAGCAGCGAATCCATTCTAATAACTACTGATTCGACCGCTCTCAGAGCTCCACTTTTGTCAGCGGACATGGCTCTCAGCCTGAGAACCTGACATTTGGTGAGTGCATTAGTGCCGTCCCATACATATTGAATTCATGTAACAAATTGCAGGGTGGTGGGCCCGGGTGTTGATCCGTACGTCTTTTATTTTTCCTTTGTTACAGAGCACGGCATGTCACTAGGATAGTGATTCAAATTTTAAAGATGCTGCTAATACCAGCCACCGTATAATTTTTGGTTTATCTAACGGGCAAGACACCGTTTCTGTAGGACGTCCGGTGGCACCGAAGTCAGATTTATTTATTCCTCATTACAAGCCAGACACTCACGTTATCTGCAGATATGAGTAATCGCAGATTCGTGGACCCTCCCTTGAGCAATAGTCCTATCCACTACATCACTTTTTCTCCCACGAGATTTTTCCCCCGATCTCTTTTCGGCCTTCCTCTCATCCTTTTCGACCTTTTTCCGCTCCGACCTTCTCCGCTCTAATTTCTCCACCGCTTGTTTTTGAAACTCTGAAATCTCGCGAATCTGTACTTCCAGATCATTTTCCAACCCCAAATCATCTTCAGAAATCAAATCCTCAAGTGAGATAATCGGCGGCATTGACATTTAACTCAGAAGGGAGTAGGGATAACAGGATCAGAAGTCTGATGAGTTGGACCCCATCCACCACACTTATATATCACATTAGGGGCCCTGCTTAATCACCAAACCAAACTTCCCACGCCGATTATAGGTCTCGAGGGCTCGGCCTTAAAGGGGAGATACTGTTAGAACCCAGATTTATCCTCAGCTTTTCTGCTTATCTCTGATATGTTCTCTGATTTGCTCCACCCATTTTACTTATCTCCATTTCATCTATATTTAACCACTCTCCATCAAGATCTACATCTTCAGTCTTATGTCCATAATTACTCTTACACCGATCCCATATTCGCTCCGTTTTGGATTTCCGCTTTTCGCATCTTTCCGATTCAGACCATATCCTTTCCGTTATATACGACACTTGCATGTACTTGTTCCTTAGTTTGAATATTGACCTACCTTGACCCGATACCTTCTCACTCCCATCTCTAAATCCCTCCAACCTCTCCGACTCCTCTGACCCTCTGGCTTCTCTAAGAACTTTCCGACTCCTCCAAACTTCTAATCCTCCAAAATACCAGGACACGAAGGATCCAAGAGAGCGCAACCTATAAGTTGAAGCCAACGTCTGTACATACCAATCCAATTCCGAAATCCAATATTCTGATATCTCTGACATCCAATGAGAAGAGATCGAGTTCATAACAATAACTTGCGATATCCTGTTATACCTGATATATTTTGTTGACCTTATATCATTTATACCTTTTATTACACTTCATCACTCCAAGTTCTACCTGCAATAAAAGTCCTTAGCCTTCTGATCTTTATTCGGTATTCCAATTATTCTGACTCCAACATCTCCGACATTCCAAAACACTCTTTCAATTATACTTGCTTTTCCATAAAGCTAAAACCTACTTGATATTCATTTATCGTTACTCCTATCCCTTCCTGCATTGGTTATTCCGATCCCAAATATCCGAAATCTCCTGCTCGTCTCTGAGAAGTCTCAACACACTACTTGTCACTGACCTGACCATCGGAACCCCGATAACCCTGTCCGGTCTTCAGTCCAAAATACTAGGGCACCAGAAATCCAAGAGGGTGCAACCCATAAGTTGAAGGTGATGCCTGTATAGATCAGTCTTCGGATCTCCGATTTCCAAATCATCTGATATTCCACGCATTTCCAAATATTGTGATTTTCCAATTTTGGTCAAGGAGAGCTCCGACCACTTCTGACCTCCCGTCCGACCTGGTCTGTAACAGTATATGCAAGCTAACACTCTTGATTTCTGCAATGTCTTCTGACACCCGAATCCAAACACCCGATCTTGACGATACTGACAGATCTACTGAGAATATCATCAATCCATTGAACATTCATGAGTATTCCAGCTTCTTTGACAAATGCCTCATAGACAAAGACTTCAAACCTGAGCAAATCCCGAGCGACATTGACAATGCGACCTCCAACCTTCTTCTTGATGACTCACAACAAACAGCAACAACTTCTGACCAACTCCCAATTTTGCTGACACTGAAACTTTCCAACATCCTCGGACAAGACGGCAAACTAATACCACAGGAGAAACAACGACACATTGATCAAAAGTTATGCCTCTACTGCAGAAGACCTGGTCATAAAGTGAAAATATGCCTGAAGTCATCATCCTTTGCCAGAAAAGCAAAATCTTGAGCTACAACTTTCATGCTAAGTGATTCCGACATCAAGGACCCCTTAGAGAGCCTTCCGAGTCTCCGAAACTGACAGCTCAAGATCCTTGAGCACGATTCTGCATTCATTTTTGTTCGTGGCTTACCGAGATCACCACAGACACTTTTCGAAAACATCTTCTTTCCTACCTTCCGACAATCCAGCCAAATCCTTACAATCATCTCCGACCTTACCTTCAATCCTGAAGAATCTCCGAACATCACTCTTCTGAATGTTTTGACTGATCATTACATCTGAACACCATCCTCCAGATTCCTGCCTTCCGCTGGTCTCTGTTTTCTGTTACCGACAACATTTTATGTCACACCATCCAGTAGGCTATTCACACCAATCATGTTCTGTCAAGCAAAAAATTCCAGACATTATTACATTGAGTATAATGCCACTTGTTTCTAATTGTTCCGATGTGCTGGGGACACCACTAACCCACCCACTACAATCCATTGATTGACAGGGCATTGGGTAGTACCTAGTTCTGCACTCCTCAACAAGCAGATTCAATTCTATGACATGTCTCCTGGAACCTGCAAATATTGTGTTTTTCCGAATCTCTGAAAATCCCGCTTCGCTGTGACATCCTCCGACTCGCCATAACATCCAACATCAATGCTTGATGAAACCTCAACTCGCAATACGACAATATGGAAGCCTTGATGCACTTCTGATAGGAAAATCCATTACATCGATTCTTCTGACTTCCGACAAGCGAACATCAATATTCTGCTACGCACTCCAACAAGGTGACATCTTATCGGGGGGAGAGAATCTCACTATGGAAAAATCATTTTTCCTTACATCTAGTTAAGCCAGAACCACCTTGAGAACATTAATGAGGCTCTAGCTATAGGATTTCATCCGACACGTTCTGCACAGTACATTGGTACTTCCTCGAGAACACTCCAGGATGATTTCCAAAATCTCTGACCTCCAAATCTCCGTCAAGACATCTTTTCGTTTCCAAGATTCAGTTTTCTGACCTCTGACTCCTAGACTTTTCTGAATCCGACACTACAAGATTCAACGCAGTTACTCTGATTCCAAGTCTAGTCACCAATACTGATTCCACGTTATGTGACAATAACCGGTAAACCGCCTTTTGAAAACCCACAACAATCTTCCTTGAATGGCACCGTTAAAACCCCTCATATTCCATGAGTGCACCATCCTGACATCTTCTGACCCATGTTTTCCGATATATTCTGACCTTTCCAGCCATTAGGATGACATTCCATCCCATCTTCAACAATATTCCAGGCCGAATATCAAGCACCTTATCAATTTCCGACAAAATCTGGAAGTTCTACCAAAACATTCCGATTCTTATTCTTTCTGACACCTTTTGTCTTCTTCCTCCCTGCGCATTTTTCCTTCTACCCTTTTTCCTGAAAACCCTATTTTATGGTTGTTTTCAAATTCCTGCAACAATAATCCTTATCTTTCATTTCCGAACAACGTTTTCGTTTCCAAAACCTCATTGTTTCCAAACTTCTACTTGTTTTTCCTTTATAAATCCTTTTCCGAACATCCCAAAAATTCCAATTCATTCCATTCTCGTTCCCTTTCAAAATCCAAACCTTCCGATATTCTCCAAATTCCCTGGTAATCTGTGACTACAACAATTTCAACTGGACATGTGAAGACCACATTATCAAGAAATCTCCAAGGAACACCACTCATTTCCTGGACATCCAAAACATTCCCTATGAATCCTTTGGTCCTCCGATATCTCTGACTTCTTGAATACTCCGTTCTGACGTTTGAGGTAGATGATGGGATGTCTACCTTGAAGGGGGAGTAGCCACTATGTTGACAAACAATCTTCCCAATCATCCATGCCTATTCCGACTTATTCCAACAGCACTTTTCAACCCAACACTTCTATTCACATCTTGCTCTTACTACGCTTCTATTTACACCCTGCAATCCTGAAGCCCTTCACATTCTGATATTTCCGACCCTCCTGAATCCCGTCATGATTTCTTACAAGTCCAATACCAATTCTGAGTTGTTTCCGACTTCCTTCCAATTCTGACTTACTCTGATTTCCGACATCATTGAACTTAACTAAACATCTTGATTCACCGTTTTTTCCATTTTTCCAATTATTTCATTTTTTTTCCAATTTTAAAACAACTTAATTTTTCTGACAACTAACTATGTTACTTTTGCTGAAACTTCTCTGATTTATCCTATAATACTTTTCCCCTTTCCGATTCATTTTTTCCAACCCATGTACTGCATGGTTTCATCTTCCAGCCCATTGGCCTCTGGTTCAGGCCCTTCCGCTTCCCTGATTCCTCCCCAGCTTGTTCCTCCAAATCCACATTTCCTGGATTCGCTGTTTTTTTTGCCAACTTCCACCTCCGGTTCCTTGGCAATCTCCGCCTCTTTTGGAACCTCCTTCTCCGGTCCAGGATGTGGCCCGACGTTCTCCGCCTCATTCCCTGACCTGCCTTCTGACTCCAAGTCCAGTTGTGGCGCCAATGCCTTGTGGTATGTTTCCCACCACTTTTTCTGGAACTTGAATTGGATTTTGGCAATCCTGTGTGACGTCTTCAGTGTCGCTGAATGCCACCATACCTTTGACATTATATCAGAGCCACTTAGTGAGGCTATGGATCGTCTTTCAGAGCCTGTGGATTTCTGCTGTGATGTTAGGGATCCCTATAATGCAATTATAGTCTCCTGGTCTTGTTTATGGGGTTCCAAGTGTTTCTAATCAGTGGTTCTCTTTATTCTTCTATTTTCTGTCACTGCTGCTGGGTTTACTATTAATGATCCACAAGAGTCCACAACTTGGGTCACTGACCTAATACTTGCCAAATCAGTAACTCAGCTTCAACTCAGCTACTGACCAATAATTACCATTATTGTAACTCAGCAGCTGAGGTAAGCCAATTCATTGGTCAGCAGGATCATTAATTAGCTCCATAGCAGGTGACTTCTTATTTATCATCCAATATTAATTAGCTAGAGACATTATGACGTCACTACAACCCCAAATCTGAGCCTGAATGCTACGATATCATTTCAGCATCATAGTTATTCATGAGTCAGTAATTTAGTGACATCATAGTTGTCTCTAGCCAATAGTTAGCTTCATATTAATAGTGTAGAAGCTTCTGGAAGATTCTAACCATATATGGTAGCTGCCAGAACCTTCCAGCAGCTTCCATTCTATTGTTAGACCTTCCTAAAGCATCTAGATTGTCTCAGATGCAAAGCTATAAGTATAGCTCTAGGTAGCCTTGCAAAAAGCAATCACACACACATTTCATACCCCACTTCTGCCTGAAGACTGAGTCTTCTATCAGATCAGTTCAAGCCTGAAGAACTTGACCTAGCTGAAAAACTATGTAGGAGCCTCTTTCAGTCTGCCTCTCACTTTGTAGGAGTGAAGCACAATCTCTTCAGTTTTTCGCTGCTTTAGTTGGAGCTCTGTAGTTTGTAGGACCAGAGTTAAAGACTACTAGCTTGTGTAAGCAAACCACCACTTTCCATCCAATTGACACTTTGTTGCTTGTATGTTAAAGGCCAGATTGGACGTAGAGGTTGGATTTGGTCGGAACTCTCCTTGACTGAAATCGGAAGTCGCAATATTTGGAAATGCGTGGAATATTGGATGACTTGGCAGTCGGAGATCCGAAGACTGATCTATATGGGCGTTGGCTTCAACTTATGGGTTGCACCCTCTTGGATTTCTAGTGCCCTGGTATTTCAGATTGAAGACCGGAAGGAAATATCAGAGTTCCAATGGTTGGGTCTATTCAGAAGGATCAGTGCCAAATGATACATTGAGACTTATCGGGGATGAGCAGGAGGTTTCGGGTATTCAGAATTGGAATAGTCAACGCAGGGTGGGATAGAGGTAATGATAAATGAATATTGAGTAAGGGTTTAGCTTTACAGAAAAACAAGTGTAATCAAAGAGGGTTTGGAATGTTGGATAAGTCAGGGTTGGAACAATCAGATTAACTGGAGTAAACGGAATAGAAGGAATAAACGGGATAAACGGAATAAGAAGGAATAAACAGAGTAAACGGAATACCAAACAAGGTCAAAGGCCTTATTGCAGGTAGAAGTTGGAGTGATGAAGTGTAATAAAAGGTATAATGATATAGGATAGGCAAGATATATCAGGTGTACAGGATATTGCAGTTATATCGAGATAACAAGATGAGGTAACAAGATATATATGAAGGATATAAGAGATATACAAGCTAAAGAAGCTTGAGCAAGAGAAAGCGTATTTAAAGGAACATGCAGGATTCTGAAATCAGAAACAGAAAGATAAGGGTGTGTGATACGGAGTTCCGAAGTCAGAGCGAATGTGGAAATCAAGATAAGACGTACAGGGATAATTAGAAATAGAATCGTGACTAAGAATAATAAATGGGGACATGTCGGAAATAAGTGGAAAAGGGCTTATTGGATATGCAAAACATCAGAATAACACAAGTTGGATCTGGGATCTAACATTGTAGGGCCAAATATCAATTGCTGGCTTGTGTTGGCTATCATCACTTCTATTTAATTGAAGCTTTGTTTTTGTAGGGCTAAAGTTAAATTAATAGCTTGTGTTGGTAACAACCACCACTACTATTCGATTATTCTTTGTTGCTTGTAGGGCCAAAGTCTAATCAATAACTAGTGTTGGGGTGTAGTACACTTTCTATCTAATCAAGCTCTGTTGCTTGTAGGGCCTTAGCTTGATTACTAGCTTGTGTCAGCACAAAGCTACCACACTCTATCTTATCTGGGCACTGTTGTTTGTAGGGCCTTTGCCTGGCTAACTAGTTTGTGTTAGTGTTGACTTTATCAACTCTCAAGTTAGTTTTAACTTGCTGTTGTTGGTCTTATCCGTTCGCTCCTTGATCCTTGGCTATCCTTTTAGTTTTTCAGTTGAACAGCCATTCAATTGTTGCGACCTTGAGCCTAGTCGTCCAAGTCTGCTTTCCCCATATATTGCATATAAAAACAAAGCATTGGAACCCTGTACGCTCTTCCACATAGTTTCAAGTATTATCTTGACCAGACTAGTAGCTTTGCTACAAGTGCTTTGAATTGCATTGTTACTGCAAAGTAATAGTGTTATTTGAACACCAGAGTAGAATCTCTTAAGTGGGTTCTCCATTAAAATAGTCTTTGGTTGATATCCCCTTGAACACTATTAGTGGCTAGACTAAACTTGATTGTGTACCTTACACCAACATTTAGTTCTGAGTTCACAGTTTCCAAAACACGTGAGCCCCACGTCCTCCACCTCATCCTCTGCATCATCCTCTGTGGCCCACTCCTTGCCCTTACCCTTGCCTGATGCCACCCTGACATCCCGGTCCATGGCCATTTCCACCCGACGCCTTTTGGTCACCAGTCCTGGTCTGGCCTCTGTGTTCTCCACCTGAACCTGCTTGTACACCGGCAAAGACACCTTGCCCGCCATTTCTGCTGTGAAGTCCACATTGTCCAGTTTTGTGCATTTTTTGCAGTTGTTCCCGCATTGGATGCACACCTGCTTTTGGGACCTCCCACTTTTCCACTTCTCATTGACACACTCCAGGCCCCGAGTCTGACAAAGTACGCACTGATCATCATACTTGTTGGCCTCCGATGTGACCTTTGAATTCCGATCCCCTTTTCTGGCTAGTCCAATCTTGGATCACAATCCATCAATAGCAATTGGAAAAGACGACTCACTGAAGTTAGTCAGGCTTCCTCCCGCACCATCCGTGTCAACTCAGCCTTTCGCTGATCCACCTCCTCCTTCCGCTTTTTCCAGTCAGCTTCCTCCTTCTCCTTTGCCTTCTGATCCCAATCCGCCTTCTCTTTCGCCTTCTGATCTCAATCCTCCTTCTCTTTCCAATCCCACTCTTCCTTCTCTTTCCCATCCCGCTCTTCCTTTTCTTTCTGCTCTCGCTCCCACCTTTCCTCTGCTTCTCTCTCTCGCTTTTCCTGCTTCACCTTCACCTTTTCCTGCATTCTGTCCTCCAATGCCTTCTTTTTCCACTTGTACTCCTTCACCTCCACTTGTACTCCTTCACCTCCACGGCAAGTTCTTCACCGGAGCTGATGTTGATGATAGAATGAGTAGGCGAGGTGGACCTGCTATGCAATGCCATTGTGTTTAGTGGTGGTGGTGGTGGTGGTGGTGGTGGTGGTGGGGAATCAAGAAGTGTTTTTGCTTCACAGGCCGTTTTCCCCCAATTTATATCTGATCCAAGATCTCAGCCTTTATGGATAACCGACACCCAAAACTTCCAATAATATTCAATAGCATAATCAGCCTCTGAGGGCTCGGCTGTAAAAGGGAGATACTGTTAGATCCCAGATCTGACTTCCGTTATTCCAATGTTTTCTGCATCCCGATAGGCCCTTTTCCGCTTATTTCTGATATGCCCCCATTTATCATTCTTAGTCACGATTCTATTTTGATCTTATCCCTGTACACCTTATCTTGATTTCCGTATTTGCTCCGACTCCAGAACCCCGTATCATGCACTCTTATCTTTCCATTTCTGACTGTCTGAATTCCGCATATCCCTTTAAATACACTTTCCCTCACTCAAGCTTTCTTTAGCTTGCATATCTTGTTATAACTCATTACTTCACCTCGTTATCTTGCTATAACTTGCGATATTCTGTTATACCCGATATATTTTGTCGACTTTATATCATTTATACCTTTTATTACACTTCATCACTCCAAGTTCTACCCGCAATAAAAGTCCTTAGCCTTCTGACCTTTATTTGGTATTCCAATTATTCTGACTCTGACATCTCTAACATTCCGAAACACTCTTTCAATTATACTCACTTTTCTGTAAAGCTAAAACCTACTCAATATTCATTTATCGTTACCCCTATCCCTTCCCGCATTGGTTATTCTGATCCTGAATATCTGAAATCTCCCGCTCGTCTCTGAGAAGTCTCAACACACTACTTGTCACTGACCCTCTCAGAATAGACCTGACCATCGGAACCCCGGTAACCCCGTCCGGTCTTCAGTCCAAAATACTAGGGCACCAGAAATCCAAGAGGGCGCAACCCATAAGTTGAAGCCAATGCCTGTATAGATCAGTCTTTGGATCTCCGATTTCCAAATCATCTGATATTCCACACATTTCCAAATATTGTGATTTTCCAATTTCAGTCAAGGAGAGCTCTGACCACTTCTGACCTCCTGTCCAACCCAGTCCGTAACACTCTCGACAGTTCTGAACAGCCAGTCAAGGATCACATCATCTATTTCTATTAGACCATGTTCTTCGTCTGACTGAGGAGCT
Source organism: Ramaria rubella (assembly GCA_015039355.1). NCBI lineage: Eukaryota > Fungi > Basidiomycota > Agaricomycetes > Gomphales > Gomphaceae > Ramaria > Ramaria rubella. Next base: position 72,589 of record MU134439.1, on the reverse strand, counting down.
CACGGGACAAGCACAACCATCCTTTTTAGACAACTGTCCAGACCATCACTTCGGTCTTGTGGCTTGAGACCCAGAGTATGTAATCAATAGCACTCATATTCTCAGGAGATTGACTATGGTTTCAGCTTCATTGGCCTCACATTTGACCATTACAAAAAAATACGAGAAAGCTTGCAAATGAACCTAAAAGTGGAGGAGGAGCTGAGTGACATCATCCTCACCACAACATTCAATGGTGATGCAGATGCTTCGCCAATCCCTGAAGTGTGTAGCCTTGTAGTTAATTTCAATTTATATATATTTTTAACATGGACTGTCCTTCAGGAATCTCTGCCACCACCATCTCCAGGTCTAGGTCAGAAAATCAAAAGAGTTTACACTGACACATTCCCATCAGTAGGAAATAATCAATTGAGGTATGCCTGTCCACTTGGAAATAAATTTTTGATAGCTAAGGCATGAACAGTGTGTGGCCTGAAAAAATCACATGAATCAAGGGTGATAAGATTCCTGTCTCGCAGATTGATTCTGCACAACATCTATTGGAGATAGAACAGGTTTCTGAGGCAAAGGTATGCAAGCTAAGCTCTACTCTACTCTAAGCATGGAATTGACTGATCACTCTTACTAGCTATTTCCTATATTTTCGTTGTCTAAACCTGTAGCCCTCCCTGGAGCTACAGAAAACTCAAATTTATCTGAGAGCTTGCACCACCAGCCTACAAACCTTATGTCCTCACCCCCCTCTAACATAAACATGGAGCCAGAGCCTGGTCTGTTGCTTCACGTGCATGGATCAACTGGGGAGTCTAGGACAGCTGCAACATTTACAAAGCTTGCAGGTGCCCC